>OX401409.1:5527145-5874645 GCA_947846245.1 Cerastoderma edule | reverse complement strand
TTTAAAGAACCAAGTGAGACGTTCCATATCCATCCTATCCGATCGATTTTACCATAATGTGCAGTATGGAGATTTAAGAACTAAAACATATAACGAAACTACCCTGTCAAATCAGTATGTAAACGGACTACATTGTAATAAAGTCATTAAAGTTGCTTGTTCACAAAATCTTTATTTCTTTAAAACTGTTAAGTATCAAATTACTGTTGTATAAGACGTAAAACTTTGTGAAGAAAAGCTGTTGGAGTATAATAAGTTCGTATTAAGGTATTTAGAGCCACAATGAATAATGTGATGTTTACGATGAACCTCTTGTAATTCCGGAATTAAAACGAAAAATACAGAAATGAATACGAAAAATACGAATATACCCTTAAAATTTTGAAACGATCAAATAAGAATAATGTGACTCTTACGTAACACAACACAACACAACATAACATAACACAACATAACATAAAATAACGTAACATAACACAACACAACATAACATGACATAACATAACACGACATAAAACAACACAACATAACATAAAATAACGTAACATAACATAACACACCATGACATAACATAATATAACACGACATAACACAACACAACATAACATGACATAACATAAAATAACGTAACATAACATAACATAATTTTTATCAGCATTAAAAATCACAACCATGTGTAAAGCTTATAAAATATATTTACAAAGCATGCGTGAAGACCGTTGTACAGAATCATAATTTCTAATCGTTAGCAGAAAAGTTTCGGTTAAAGTAACGATGTAGCAATGGTAATATCAAAGAACTCTTTTAATGCGGAAATTAAAGTGGAAAACGCGGAAATGAAACACGAACAAATAAGAATAGACATTTAATATTCGAAAACAACCCAATAAGAATGAATAGTTAATAAAAACTTATTTAGTTTGCATCGATTGTGAACTAAATACTTACAACTTGAATAAATCACTCTCAATTCTGCTTCCTGGATTAATTTTAGTTTAAACTTATTGATTTAACATCGATTGTGAAACAAGATTAATCACTCTCGATTCTGCTTCCTGGATACATCACCAGTAATCGCGTCGAATGTGGATTAATGAAGGTTCGCAAGTCAGATCCCGCTACTCACGGGATTCGAACCAAGGACCCTCGTGTCCAGAAGCCGACGCTCTACCCCTGAACCCAAGACCATCATGTCCCGAGGCTGACGCTCGACCCCTGGGTACCGTTTTACTAAAGAGTTTACGCTTAAGATTTGCAAAAGTCTAAAACAACAATTCCTCTTATTTCAATATTAGGCGAAGCAATAGTGCAAAGTAACACACTATTGGAATCGCCTCTCCGAGACGCTTCCAATGACGTGTTACATTGCAATATTGTAGTTTCATTTGTTCTATAGTAAAACGGTACCCAGGGTCCCAGACCACTGTCCTCCACTGGACTCCACTAATCCTCACCATTGGCGAACGTTTCGTACTCCAGTTTCCGGCACAGCACCGTGTCCCCTACACATTCTTCCTCATAGTGCTGGGCTTGAGCCCCAACATAACCCCACGTGGTCCCGCATTTATCGTCCAGCAGGCTCGAACATGTGAAGCATTTCAAACCGGAAGCTGCAACATGGGAGAAAAAAACAAGATCATGGGTTCTATTATAAAAAGAATAGATGATTGGTGTCGTGAATCGACAATGTTATTGGGCAAGGCGGAGGAATATTATCCGGAAACGAAACCAAGATTATGGCTAACTCGGATGATCCAAGCTCTATCTGTGTGTAGAATGAAATATCTACGTCTGGATCATTCGGACTAGATTATGGCTTCTATCATATAGAAAAAAGATGGTTGATGTCGTGAATCGGAAATGTTATCGGGCAAGGCGTAGGAATATTATCCGGTGAACCAAAGGCGCATCGGTTAACAATCCGAAACCGAGTCCGATAACCTTTCCTATTCAAAGACATCAATCATCTATTCAACTTATCCTGTTAACTATATTATTCAACTAAACAAACACAAACTGTACTATCAAATAGGAAAAGAGTGAGACAAAAAAGAAAATAATTACTGACAGATATGCGTAACGATCATAGGATCTAGTGATGGATATCAAAAATGTTATACGGCACCTTGTTATCGGTCTGTGAATTGCACTGATAATAGGATAAAATGATATGTAGTGTGATTTTCTAATGTCTACCAAACGAAAAAGTGTATCAAATCCACGATTCACAGTATGGCTTCTGTCATCAGGCAAAGGGGCCTCCGTGGCCCAGTGGTTAAAGTACAAAACTCGGAATCACATTGGCCCGCTCAGCCTGGGTTTAAATCCCGATGACGGCTTTTGAACTTTCATGATAGGTAGTCTACCGACTGATTTACGAAATGCCGATGCTTCTACCTGTCTTAACCAGCCTTTATGGGGAGTTGATTATGGGGTCGTCCTCCTTCAATAAGTGTCGGGCATCGCAACATAGCTTCAATAACGCTTACGCTATCTAAAACCCCAGATTTATGTATATATTAATGCTTACGCTATCTAAAACCCTATATGTATGTATATATCAATGCTTACGCTATCTAAAACCCTATATGTATGTATATATCAATACTTACGCTATCTAAAACCCTATATGTATGTATATATCAATACTTACGCTATCTAAAACCCTATATGTATGTATATATCAATGCTTACGCTATCTAAAACCCTATATGTATGTATATATCAATGCTTACGCTATCTAAAACCCTATATGCATGTATATATCAATGCTTACGCTATCTAAAACCCTATATGTATGTATATATCAATGCTTACGCTATCTAAAACCCTATATGTATGTATATATCAATGCTTACGCTATCTAAAACCCTATATGTATGTATATATCAATGCTTACGCTATCTAAAACCCTATATGTATGTATATATCAATACTTACGCTATTTAAAACCCTATATGTATGTATATATTAATGCTTACGCTATCTAAAACCCTATATGTATGTATATATCAATGCTTACGCTATCTAAAACCCTATATGTATGTATATATCAATGCTTACGCTATCTAAAACCCTATATGTATGTATATATCAATGCTTACGCTATCTAAAACCCTATATGTATGTATATATCAATGCTTACGCTATCTAAAACCCTATATGTATGTATATATCAATGCTTACGCTATCTAAAACCCTATATGTATGTATATATCAATACTTACGCTATTTAAAACCAATATTTATGTATATATTAATGCTTACGCTATATAAAACCCTATATTTATGTATATATCAATGCTTACGCTATCTAAAACCCTATATGTATGTATATATTAATGCTTACGCTATCTAAAGCCCTATATGTATGTATATATTATTGCTAACGCTATCTAAAACCTTATTTGTATGTATATATTAATGCTTACGCTATCTAAAACCCTATATGTATGTATATATTAATGCTTGCGATATCTAAAACCCTATATGTATGTATATATTATTGCTAACGCTATCTAAAACCCTATATGTATGTATATATTAATGCTTGCGATATCTAAAACCCTATATGTATGTATATATTAATGCTTACGCTATCTAAAGCCCTATATGTATGTATATATTATTGCTAACGCTATCTAAAACCTTATATGTATGTATATATTAATGCTTACGCTATCTAAAACCCTATATGTATGTATATATTAATGCTTGCGATATCTAAAACCCTATATGTATGTATATATTAATGCTTGCGATATCTAAAACCCTATATGTATGTATATATTAATGCTTGCGATATCTAAAACCCTATATGTATGTATATATTAATGCTTACGCTATCTAAAGCCCTATATGTATGTATATATTAATGCTTACGCTATCTAAAACCCTATATTTATGTATATATTAATGCTTACGCTATCTAAAACCCTATATGTATGTATATATTAATGCTTACGCTATCTAAAGCCCTATATGTATGTATATATTAATGCTTACGCTATCTAAAACCCTATATTTATGTATATATTAATGCTTACGCTATCTAAAACCCTATATGTATGTATATATTAATGCTTACGCTATCTAAAGCCCTATATGTATGTATATATTATTGCTAACGCTATCTAAAACCTTATATGTATGTATATATTAATGCTTACGCTATCTTAAACCCTATATGTATGTAAATATTAATGCTTACGCTATCTAAAGCCCTATATGTATGTATATATTATTGCTAACGCTATCTAAAACCTTATATGTATGTATATATCAATGCTTACGCTATATAAAACCCTATATGTATGTATATATTAATGCTTGCGATATCTAAAACCCTATATGTATGTATATATTAATGCTTACGCTATCTGAAGCCCTATATGTATGTATATATCAATGCTTACGCTATATAAAACCCTATATGTATGTATATATCAATGCTTACGCTATATAAAACCCTATATGTATGTATATATCAATGCTTACGCTATCTAAAACCTTATATGTATGTATATATTAATGCTTACGCTATCTGAAGCCCTATATGTATGTATATATTAATGCTTGCGATATCTAAAACCCTATATGTATGTATATATTAATGCTTGCGATATCTAAAACCCTATATGTATGTATATATCAATGCTTACGCTATCTGAAGCCCTATATGTATGTAAATATCAATGCTTACGCTATCAAAAACCCTATATGTATGTATATATTAATGCTTACGCTATCTAAAACCTTATATGTATGTATATATTAATGCTTACGCTATCTAAAACCTTATATGTATGTATATATTAATGCTTACGCTATCTAAAACCCTATATGTATGTAAATATCAATGCTTACGCTATCTAAAACCCTATATGTATGTATATATTAATACTTACGCTATCTAAAACCCTATATGTATGTATATATTAATGCTTACGCTATCATAAGCCCTATATGTATGTATATATTATTGCTAACGCTATCTAAAACCTTATATGTATGTATATATTAATGCTTACGCTATCTAAAACCCTATATGTATGTATATATTAATGCTTGCGATATCTAAAACCCTATATGTATGTATATATTAATGCTTACGATATATAAAACCCTATATGTATGCATATATAAATGCTTACGCTATCTTAAAACCGAGATGTATGTATATATTAACGCTTATGCTATCTAAAAAAACTTATATGTATGCATATATAAATGCTTACGCTATCTAAAACCCTATATATATGCATAAATAAATGCTTACGCTATCTAAAAACCCAGCTGTATGTATATGATAATGCTTACGCTATCTAAAAAAACCATATTTATGCATATATTAATGCTTACGATATATAAAACCCTATATGTATGCATATCAATGCTTACGCAATCTAAAACCCAGATTTATATATATATTAATGCTTACGTTATCTAAAAAGTTTCTTTATATATTTATGCATATAGTATGCTTACGCTATGTAGAACTCCACATGTATGTATATATCAATGCTTCCACTATCTAAAAACCCACACTTATGTATATATTAATGCTTACACTATCTAAAAACCCACATTTATTTATATTTCAATGCTTACGCTATCTTAAAAGTAAAAAAACATATTTATTTATAAAGTTATGCTTACGCTATCTTAAACTCATATGTATGTATATATTAATGCTTACGCTATCTAAAAACCCATATTTATGTATACGCTATGCTTACGCTATTTAAAACCCATATTTATGTATATATTAATGCTTACGCTATATAAAACCCTATATGTATGTATATATCAATGCTTACGCTATCTTAAACCCATATTTATGTATATATTAATGCTTACGCTATATAAAACCCCATATTTACATATATATTAATGTTTACGCTATCTAAAAAGAACATACTTATGTACATACATTCAAAAGTTAAAGGGGTAAATCTTTCAGTGGGGAAAGCGTTGATTAACCCTTTATCAAATGCCAACTTTTCGACTGTCGCAAATTGAGAGTTTGCAGACGACATTTCAAAATTTGATGAAATAGGAAAATAATCTTCTTATAGGGCAGAAAACATGGTGGAAAAGGAGAAATTGCTCGTCACGAGCAATTTCTCCTTTTCACCCAATGTCTTCTAAAGTTGTCTACAACAAAGTGGTCAAAAGTCGTTATTGTTTGGGAAAGGGATAAGACAAACATAACGAGTTGAGTGGTGGGGGGACTTGTATGTATCTACCATCCATAATTAACAACATTAGTCGTGCCTGTTAATCGATTCGACATCATCATGGCACACGGTGACCCTTCACCCAGAACAGCTGATTAGTGTTATAGGTTGTGCCTAAACATTGTGGGAAAAGGATGAATTGATCGTTACGAGCAATTTCTCCTATTCCCACAATGTTTTCTGAAGTCGTCTGCAACAAAGTGGTCAAATGTCGTTATTGTTTGGGAAAGGGTTACGACTGCTTGTTTACAGATAAGAAAATTTGCAATTCAAAATTAAATGGCGTTGAAACGGTTGTTGAAACAAGACCGTGGTTGTATTGTTGTATACATGTAATACAACATTCAAAATGACTTTTGAAAGTAAAGTTTATTCAGATAGTGTCCGTGTATTTAAGTAAGTACAGTTCGTATTCGGAATATCTCAAAACTGTTGCAACGCTTTTGGAATTAATTACACATTATTGCTTTTTATTCAGGCTTTAGATTTTCAAATACGATATAATTCTGCTTACAATGGCTATTCGTCACTGCATTGTATACTAAAGTACAGCTAATGCGCAGTTTTAAAGAAACTCAGTTTTAAGTTCCCAACTTCCTCAAATCTGTTAACAATCAGCTTTAATGTGTTCTAAGCAGTGTTCAGTCATATCTCAGCCGACAAGGTACCTATAGCCATGCTCTTGGTAATCATTTCCTCATCAGTACTGTTCAATTTTATGTCCAGGTCAAATAGACGAAAAACGGATCTATGCTACTTCTCAACTATGTAGGTTTCAACCATGTTTATCCCATTACCAAACAATGACGACATTTAACCAGTTTGTTGCAGACGACACTTAACGAGCAATATCTCCTTTTCCAATAATGTTTTCTGCCCTACCAGAAGATTATTTTTCAATTCCATCACATTTTGAAATGTCGTCTACAAACCCTTTAAAGTTTGGATTGTCGAAAATTTGGCGTTTGGTAAAGGGTTAAACTCATAACCTGGAGTTCTCTGGATCCACTTCGGTATTCATTATTTCTAGTTTCTCACATATCTTTCAAAGGAAACCTGCAAACGACGACCTCAAATCATACGTATCTTATTTACTTCCTGTATAAAGTTTAACGGTGTACAGACTTGGTTGCAGCTCGTACGAGAATGGTTAGTAATCAGGAAATGTCAATCACGACCAAATATAGACTACCATGGTTACAGGTAAATAACGAGGGGTATACACTTGCTCGATTATCATGAGACGTATGTAAGGGAGTGGCTGAAGGACAAGGAGATAATTTCAAGTTTAAAGGAGGAATATAGATAGAAAGAAAGAAAAAGTAGGAGGACAAGGGGGTTGAGGGACCAAACTGACGGACGGGCAAAGGGATGGACGGAGGATTTGACGGAGGGACGGACATGTGCACCGACAGACGGACAGATAAAGAGAGATGGGGTGGACGGATGGGCGGAAGGACAGACAAAGGGGGAAGGTTTGCACAGAGGGATGGACAGACGGACGGACGAAGGGATGGATATTCAGAAGGACATGGACGGATGCGGACGGACAATTGGGAAAAGGTTTGTTCAGAGGGACGGACGGAAGATGGAATTGAGATTTGGATGGGCGAAGGAAAGGTCGCACAGACGGTCGGAAAGACGGATAAATGGAAACATTTTGGACAAGAAGACGGAAAGACAGAAGGACGGACGAAAGAGGGGATATTTGGACGGGCGAAGGGAGGGTCGGACAGACGGACGGACCAAAAGACGAACAGAGGGAAGACCTTTTAACAGAGGGACGAAAAGACTGAAGGACGGACGAAAGAAGGTAGAATTGGATGGGCGAAGGGAGGGATGGACTGAAAGATGGTACGAACAGACAGACGGAGGGACAGACTGACAGATCGACAGACGAAGGAATGGATGTTTGGAAGGACGAATGAAGTGAGAGGGGTCGGCGGGCGGAGGGAGACAAAGACAAAGACAAAAAAAAGAGAAAGAAAAAGAGAGAAACAGAGAAAGAGAACAAATAGGTGTACACGGACATACAAGAAGACAGACAGAGCAACATAAAGAGAGTAGATTTGGGTAAGAGCAAAGATAGACGGGATAGTTTTAAAAATTGATTTGTACCTTCACTTGCAAAGAGAAGTAACATCCCTGATATAAAGACTAGAAAGTGCCATGCTCTCAACTCCATCGTTTGTGGTATAATGAACACGCACTGCAGTCTCTTGAGGTTTACAGATAAACAAGGCTTGGTGACTAACTGACTTACTGACTATATACATGTACATACTCCTTCATCCATTACCAAACAATAACGAGATTTGACCAGTTTGCTGCAGCCGACTCTGGAAAACAGTCTGGGAAAAGGAGAAATTGCTCTTAACAAGCAATTTCTCCTTTTCCCACACTGTTTTCTGCCCTTTCAGAAGATTATTTTTTCAATTTCATCACATTTTGAAATGTCGTCTGCAAACTCTTTCAATTTGGGACGGTCGAAAATGTGGCATCTGGTAAGGGGATAACTGATACGAACATTTGAAATATGCGTACGCATGCTTGTAGCTTTCTTGTTCTTTCTTGTAGGCTCGTTTCTGCAACGAAGTAATTACAGTCGAAAGCAAATCATGCGCTGTACATGGTCACGAATTGTGTTCGATAATTGCTGTCAAAACGTAACCTCACTAATTAACCAGTCGACAAATACTCCTTTTGCTGTGTTTGTGTTTTAACAATAGTGGCTATCGAAACAACTTTCACGTGCATTTGTTTGTCGGCGGGTTGTCCATCTTTTTTGAAAAAGAATTGTTCTGTTCTGTTTATCATTGGTTATGCGTTAACCCTTAGCATGCTGGGTCATTTTCTAAAAATAGATGTTTGTGTCGTCTGCTTTTCAAACCCTTAAAAAGCTGCTTAATTTTGATGTGGAAATATACTCAGATTGGTAAACAGGTTAGAATACAGGCCAACCGCCAATTAACTTGGCGGCTGGTCTTTGATCTAACTTGTTTGCATAAACATGAAGTTGGTTCCAGCACTTTAAGGGTTAACGTGAAACTGTTACTTGTCCTCGCGAGTTGACAAGCACTTTTCGCTACATACATGTATGTCTGATTGAGATGTTTAAACAATAGGGGCTAGATAAAACAATGTATTTCCGTGTGCATTTGCTTGTCAGAGGATAAAGATGTGTTCTGTTCTGTTTATCATTTGTTAACCCTTATAGTGCTGGAACCGAAGTCATGCTTATGCAAACAGGTTCTA
Source organism: Cerastoderma edule (assembly GCA_947846245.1). Lineage (NCBI taxonomy): Eukaryota > Metazoa > Mollusca > Bivalvia > Cardiida > Cardiidae > Cerastoderma > Cerastoderma edule. Next base: position 5,865,151 of record OX401409.1, on the reverse strand, counting down.
GATCCATGCCAGCCGCCAAGTAAATTGGCAGCTGACCTGTGATCTAACCTGTTTGCTACTCTGAGTATCTTGTCTCATCAAAATTGAGCAGATATTTAAGGTTTTGGAAAGCAGATGACACAACAATCTATTTTTAGAAAAACACCAAGCTTTCTAAGGGTTAAGCCCTTAAATCCATGATACCAAAGATATTAAAGGCCCATTAAAAGAGATTAATGCTATATCAAACTATATTATTTGGTAAACTTTTGGACAGATTCAAATAGTTATCACCAGAAAAAACCATCAGCACAACTAAAATGTGAAAGTAAACCAGAAATAACCTAGATTAGCAAGTTTTATAATTCAGATTTCCCGACAGTTTATACACACATTTTTGAACCGACCAATCAAAATTCGTTATTTTGAATATGTAAACAAACAGGTTGTTGATAAACATGATTGAATTGGAGACAACTATATTTCAAGGACGAAATAACTTATTTTAAATGAGTCTATTAAATAGGGTCTCAATGCATTCCTTAACTAATTCTCATGACTTTTATGAGCATAATAAAAGAACTCCATATATTTTGTCTGCAATTTATTTGTACTCCTCTCCTTTGGTGTGCCTTTAAAGTCGAGTTTATTAGGTTGTTGGTGACAAATGTCTTTGAAATATCGGCTACAACATAAATTCCTCAATATGAACAGTTTATCATTTTGTCACAATGGTTTCTACCTAATACCACACAGATAAAGTATATTTTCACCGCATTCTGCGTCCTCTGCTGTTGTTTTAAATTTGGATCAGTAACGAATTCCAATATAAGGAAATTGGTAAACCCATTACCAAACATTAACGACATTTAACCTGTTTGATGCAGACGACTCTGGAAAACATTGTAGGAAAATGAGAAATTACTCGTAACGAGTGATTTCTCCTTTTACAACAATGTTTTCCATCCTATCAGAAGACTATTTTTCCAATTTCATCACATTTTGAAATGTTGTCTGCAAAGTCTTTGAATTTTTGACTAGTCACAAATTCCAATATGGGGGAAATTGGTAAAACCGTTATGAATATTCATTTAAAGTCGGTTTATCGACTGGTCTATCCACAGCATACGACTCAAGATTGACCCAATATAGATCAGTAACGTGTATGGCATCCTCATTTGTGAACAGATTCCGTAGTGTAACTGCACGATGTCATTATTCTCACAATCAATTTGCCTAAATTCTTAAGTAATGTATGTTTTCTAATTGCAGTTCAAAATAAGTTGAATATAACAGATGGGAGGAAACTTTGAAAATAAAGATGGTTTTTTTTTTCGACCGTCCCCCTGTTCTTTTATACCGTACGTATAACGTGGCCTTTGGCAAGTCACTTCAGAGTCCTAGCCTAGTACTAATCGGTGTTTCCAGAAAAGCCGTTACAAAACTGAAAGATAAGTTCCATATGTTAATATAGTTAAATAACATATATGTATAGAATATAATTATTGTAACCGAAAAGTCAAAAATTCGATTGAGCAAATTAATCTTTAATATTGTCGTCTGTTTTAACTTTGACCAAATAGACCATTCTTAATTCCAAGAAAAATGGGTTAAAGAGGGATCCACAAAAGCCGTAGGAGCCACAGGCTTATGCCTTTATTCTGAACCAAAACGATAAAAGTTGAGTAAGAACATGTTAACAAATTGTAAAGATATCCAGTTTCTCGATCATTCCGACTTACTTCCCTTTGTTCAAAACTCGCCATTTGTATGTACACAAGGGACCCGTACACAAACCCATTAGAAAAAGAGCACGTAAAATATAAATAAAACTTCATGTATCGCTACCGTAATGTGATTGAAGTGTAGCAGACCATGCTCACTTTCTAATGAGGAGTTACTTGATAAGCTTTGCCAGTAAAATAGCCAAAATTCAACAAAGGTAGTGTATTTTTTTATCGGCTAGTATAAAACAGATTCACAACCACCTGCCAGGCCAGGTGACCTGGCTTACCTGGTGACCTGGCTTACCTGTTATTGGATTGACTAGAATCATTCATATAATTGGAATGCTGTGTTATGTCGTTTTAAACAGTTTTTTAACTACAGTGAGTTCTCGTTAATCCGAACACGTCCGTTCCCAACAAAATGTCCGGATTACCGATTCATCCGGACTAATGAAATAGCGCATGTTCTTATACACATTAAGACATAAACGGTCTGTATGCACGTGTATACTTATAACACTTTAGCAAACGCCAAATTGTCGACCGTCCCAAAAATAATCTTCTGATATGGCAGAAAACATTGTGGGAAAAGGAGAAATTGCTCGTCACGAGCAATTTCTCCTTTTCCCACAATGTTTTCAAAAGTTGTCTGCAACAAACTGGTCAAATAATTCCGTTCCCTTACAATTTCGTTCGGATTGCGAGACATTCGGATAATCGGGGTCCGGATAAACGAGGCTTCACTGTATATGTATATGGTCTAAACACGTATCTGTATTCTTTGAAGTTAAAATTCACCATCAGTACAATACTATAATGTTCAAACAAGATTGCTGATTTTCCCTTGAAGTAATGTTACTACCTAGTAATTCCGCCCTCTTTGCTCTTTGGAGCACGCCCGTTGTGTATCATAACTGCTCCAAAAATTAAAAGATGGAGCATATAGTGTTGCATTAAACAATTGATATACCTTCTTATGTTGACCACGGAAACATTCAGAATTTTTAAAAGCACAGAACCCTGAGAGTGTCAAAAACTCAGTTTTTACAAACTTTGTTTATTTCAGGTCCATGGGGTTGTTTTCCCACACTAGAGTTGTGTTGATAGATCTCAGCGGGACCATACATATTGATGATGCAGAAATACCGGGTTCCATTCAAGCCTTAAACAGGTGAGGCTATCATATTGAGTTTCCAAGTCCAGTGGTTAAAGTGGTGATGTTAGAGTTGGAGCCATATCATTACCTCTGGTTCCATGGTAATGTCTTGGCATAGTACTGATGAATCCAGGAAAACAGGGTCATAGCATAAACATGGTTGACACTGCATTTAACTCAACTATTTAATCAAACTAAAGGAGTTTCTCTTTTTAAATAGACTCTCTCACAGATTGGGTTTTCCCTTTTTGAAATGAATTGTCTTCTACCGATAAAATGAAATCATAGATTTCTAAACACACAAGATTAGATTAATGACCCATTTATAACCACATAGAAAAGATGGAGATCATTTGTATTTGTATTGCAGATATTGCAAACCATTTTGAACATGATCATGTCCACCCAGAACTTGAAGATAAGATATGTAGTTTAAGCCAAAATGCAGCAGAGAACTATTATGCTAGGGGAATATGCATCTTATCAGAAGCTCTGCAGTTTCCACAATTATATAGAATTTAGATAAGCATAAAACAACGCATTTTGGTTAATTGGTATGAAGCAATTGGTATGAAGCAAGTGAGCTGAGCAAAAAAAAATCTTTTTGTGAGCATGGAAGTATTTACAAGGTATTTTTCCACAGTCTTTATATAAGTATGTACTATGGAATAAAATTATACTTTTTATAACATTTCCATTACATTTCTAGAAAATTGTCTTTTTTTCTATATATGGGCCACGTCACGGGAAAAGGGGCACTCGAACAAAGGAAACAGTGTAGCCCCAGACCAGCCGCCACCAGTGTGACTTAATGCAAGCACTTTGAAGAAAGAAAGAAAAGAAATACCAAATCCACCCTTGAAATATTTGTAAAGTGTGATTACAATTTTCACACACAGACAAAATTGGGTAAATGACAGGCAGGAATGTAATAAAAAGAGAATTTAAAAAGAGGTTTGCCCCTCATATCTAGACATACTAAATACATTGTTAACCATTACAGGTTGAAACAAAGGGGATGTCTAAAACTCAAGTTTGTGACAAACACAACAAAGGAATCCAAACAGAAGTTAACAGACAGGTTATCCAAGATCGGCTTTACCATTTCCCCAGAAGATCTCTTCACATCACTGACAGCTGCTCGCCATCTGATTGATAATGAGGATTTATCTCCCTTGTTATTGATAGATGATAGGGCAATGGAAGAGTTTGAAGGTAAGAACAAACAGGCCTAGTTAATTAGTAATCGTGATCTGATTGATAGAGAGGATTTATCTCCCTTGTTATTGATAGATGATAGGGCAATGGAAGAGTTTGAAGGTAAGAACAAATAGGTCTAGTTAATAAGTATCATAGGTAATTTTTTGGATGAATATTCTTGTTTATAGAGGCAAGATAACCCATTACCAAACAATAACGACATTTGACCAGTTTGTTGCAGAAGACTCTGGAAACCATTGTGTGAAAAGGAGAAATTGCTCTAGGTGAGCAATTTCTCCTTTTCCCACTATGTTTTCTGCCCTATCAGAATGGTTTTTTTTTTCATTACATTCTGAAATGTCGTATGCAAACTCTTTCAACTTTGGCCATTCGAAAATTTGGCGTTTGGTAAAGGGATAAAGAAACCTGCTTGCTTTACAAAATAAACGAAACTAAGAAATATGAAACCATGATATCAAACGACAATAAAATTTCATTAGAAGTTGATACAGTATGCAATGGTTCTACCCGGCTTGCCTAGCCCATATAGGTAGTTAAGTCTTGGGTTTTCCTCCATCACTTTTTGTTGGGCTTAACAATACCAGGGCTGTGTGTTTGACTCCTTTTCAATCAGTCACATTTTACGCGAGTTATGGTTTGTTTTACATCAATTGTGAAGGAGGCTTAATAAAGCCCATCGAGTCACTCTCAATGACTGCTTCATGGACAACACACCAGTAATTGCGCCAGTTTGTGTGCTGGTCATGGCAATTTTCACCTTACCTTATGGAGATTTGAACCCAGGACCCTCGGAACTGTATACAGATGCTCTACCACTGTGCCACTGTCGCCCTGGTTAAGTGATGTAACAGAAGTGAGAATGATATAATAATGCTGTAAGAAGTTGTTATACAGTCAATGTAAAAAATATGATCAAACTTAAACAATTAGACGTTCTGATAAGAGGATTATCAAAAGTTTTTTGCCTGTAGACTTTGAAACCTATCCAATTCAATCTCTTTATTTAAGACATTTGTTAGAATTTTCAGAAAAATTTGTAAATATATGATTCCTTTTTCCCTTTGTAGGAGTCTCTAAAGATAAGAAAGATTCTGTTCTGATAGGACTTGCCCCTGATAAATTCCATTATGAGAAGATGAATGAAGCATTCAGGTAATTTCCTAAGCACTATCCTTTTTTTTAATTAAAGCATAAATAATTTGAATTTGTTATGAACTCATTCAGCCCTGGTAACATTTTAAGTTGACTTTTGCATGTCAAGTTCTCCTAAGGTATACTTAATTTGACAATTCCTGATCCAAACACAATATTTTTCTTTGATCCAAGACAAAAATAATGCAAATTGCAAGAGTTATTTTGACATATGCATGGGGTATCATTTTTTTTCTGAAAATTTCTAGGACAGAGTGTGTAAAGGAATAGACTCTCAAGACTTGAGAGTGAATGACAGTAGTGCAGTGGTAGAGTGTTGTTGACCTCTGGTCCTGGACAGGGATCAGGAAATCTCCAAATCCCAATCCGTCTGGGAATCGGTTGAAAACCATTCATACCTCTTCATGCCTCACAGGGCTCACAGAGACCATCTCAACAGGTGTGTAGGACATTGGTCCAGGGATAGAGCGTATGCTTCTGGACATGAAGGTCGTGGGTTCGAATCCTGTGAGTAGATCTGTCTTGCAACCTTTCATTAATCAACATTCGGCGCGAGTACTGGTAATGTATCCAGGAATCAGAATCAAGAGTGATTTATCTAAGTTGTAAGAACTTGTTTCACAATCAATGTAAAATAAATATGTTTTATCTAACAGGTGTGTATAAATGAGGTTTTTTGGAGTAAAGAGTTAATCTTGTTGGTAATTTGCCCATTCCAGGTTACTGTTGGATGGTGCCCGGCTTATTGCCATACACAAGGCTCGATATTATAAGAGAAAAGATGATCTTGCGCTGGGCCCAGGTGAGTAGATTTTAACTTTTTATTTCAATTTCCAATGGGCCAATGGGAAATACATGGGCAAGGCCACCCCAATAGAAAGGGAAGTCCTTATCAACCTCTGCCACCAATGTAACGATCCAAGCAAAGAGAGCTCCCAATGACACTGTTACATCCGACTGATGGAAAACATCGATGTCCAATAATCAGTTGTGCTGTCTATATATAATGTAACGCTTGTTGAACGTTTATGCAAATTAGGAACCAAATGCATTGTTTGAGAGAACATGCTGGTATATATATAGACAACACAACCGCTCAGTGAACGACAGTGTTTTTCACTGAACGGATGTGCTTATGTCTTTGAGAGGTTCATTTGCTCGGTTCGTTACAATAATATACATATTTACCTTCATGTTCTCTATCACAATGTGTCAGGGTCTCAATTTTGCATGAACGTCCCTCCAAAGTTACAAAGGTGATAGTGCTCAACTTTGAATCACAAGACTTACCTCCCTAGAGGTCAAATCTTGCCACCATATAACTTGGAAATTCATTGGCTAAACAATAGAATGTCAATTAAACAATACCTTTTGGGATGGATTTTCATGAGAGGCAGTCTCCCGACTGACTTACCGAATGTCGATGGTTCTACCCACCTCGACCAGCCCTTATGGGCAGTTGAGTAAGGGGGTCTTCCTCCATCATTAAGAGTCGGGCATTGCTACATAACTGAAATTTTGTTGATGTGATGTAAAACCCATATTAAAAAAAAAAAAACCCTTTTAGGCCTTTGTTGTTTAATCACTTGAGTCTGGTATTGCAAGACTGAAATACTTGTGGCGCAATATTAACACCCAATTGAACTAAGCTTAATTAAGTCATTGTCCAAACCTAGTTCATGGATAGAATAATGGCTTTGTGCATTTCGTACATCTTTTTGTTCTTAAAGTGGGTGACTTGCAGTTGAAACCATTGTCATAAATCAAGTAGTATAGTAACCTTTTATAACTAAGCAAGAACCAAAGTAAAATAATGACATTTTCTTATACTTCCTTATGGCTGTTTTGTCTAGGTATAACCATGCCCTCACTCAAACAAGCGAGTTTCCATAGGTAAGACAGACATTGCATTTCCGTGTCGCAGCAATGATTTAGCTCATTCATTCGAACAAGGTATAATCTTTCCCTCACTTAAGACTGCGAGTTTCCACACATAAGGCAGTCATCTTATTACCGTGCCACAGTAATACATTTACTTACCTTTTTCATTGAAACAACTGCATTTGTAAAACAACCATAATCTTTTTCAGGTCCGTTTGTCGCAGCATTAGAGTACGGGACTGGTTCACAGGTAGAGGTGGTAGGTAAACCTGAAGCATCTTTCTTCCACTCTGCGATCTCCGAGTATGGAGAACCTCCAGAGAGATGTGTCATGATTGGAGATGTAAGGTTCACTTTAATGTGTATTAAGTTGATAAATAACATAATGATGCATTGATAAATAAAGTTGGTGATAAATGACAAGTTATTGCATTTAATATTGTATCTTTTGAAATCTATTGAAAAGAATAACATAAATAAAGACATACTTGTTTTCTTATATTATCTAAGCTAATAAGAGGAGGTTCCACAACTATGAACAACTTGTTTGCATATTCTTCCCACCTTCCGATCTGACAATACATGAACATTGAGGTTTCAGTGCAATTTTGTGGTATGTACATCAAATTTGTGAACGGCTTACTGTAGTCTTGCACTGAACCATGAGAATTGCTTAATTCAAAATACCGTTAGTCTAGATGGTTTTGGATGGATTTTAGAAATTTATGCCACCGACTCGCTTGAGCCAAACTCTCAGTAAAAACAACATCGATGTCTTGGTATCAATGTTGCTTTTATAAGGTATCTCCGTGATAACACTTTTTCAGTTATCTGACAGTTTTTCTGGATTCACCAGTACTAGGCTAGGGGGCTTTGTAGTCTATTGCTCCTAAGACTGTAAGCATATGATATAACAGGACACATTCAAGAAACCAAAAGTACCTGTGGTACACCAACCCAAGCTCTCAAAGGCCACCTAAAACACTGGATCAAGCAATTGAAATAGATAGAACTTCTTAACAAAGATTAAAACCATCCCTCTCGTTTGTGTACAGATTTTTGAACATAATATCAATTATCTTTATTAACTTGTGCGCCCTATGGTTAAAGTAGTGAAGCTTTCTTGGCAGGTATAAAGTGGCAGTTATACTGGTAAAATGTACGGCTGTTGTGTACAAATTGGCTGTTGTTAACCCTTAGAATGCTGGGTAATTCTCTAAAGTTAGATTTTTGTATCGTCTGCTTTCCAAAACCATAAATACCTGCTTAATTTTGATGAGGAAAGATGCTCAGAGAAGCAAACAGGTTATATCACAGAACAGCTGCCAATTTACTTGGTGGCTGGCCTGGATCCAACCTGTTTGCATAAGCATGAAGTCGGGTCCAGCATGTTAAGGGTTAAGGTGTGGCATATCTGTCAGGTTTGACTGTTTTAATGTACCTCTTGTATTTTAGGATGCCAGAGATGATATATGTGGAGCGATAAAGGCAGGTATGAAGGGGATTTTAGTACAAACAGGTACGGTAATGCAAAAATATTGTTGTTTTGATGAATCACATTCATGACATAACATAGTTAATTAACCTTGAGAATGCTTGGTAATTTGGTATACTGGTGAGATGTGGGACTATTGTTTACAAATTGGCTGTTGTTAACCCTTAGAATGCTTGGTAATTTTCTTAAAAACAATTTTTGTGTCATCTGCTTCCCAAAACCTTAACTATCTGCCTAATTTTGATGAATAAAGGTCCTCATACTTAATTTACAAAATATTCTGTTTACTAGTCTCTATCTGCAACACAACTGTGGGTCCTGCGTGGCTCAGTGGTTAAGATGGCAGACTTGGAGGTCGGGGTTCCCGGGTAAGAGCCCCACTGACACCTCGCGGGTTCAGTGCAAGACTATAGTAAGTGCTTCATAAACATGAAGCACTTACTATAGTATTGCACTGAACCCTCGACCTCTGGTTTTTTAGGGAGTGACATTTGGCAAGTCACTTCAGAGCCACAGCCTCGTACTGGTTGATCCAGGAAAGACTTTTCATAAAGGAAAAATTGTTGGTACGGCGTTAAACACCATATGAATGAAAGCAACACAAATGTGCTATATCTTGACCAAACATTTATAAACTTAGTCGAGAAGCATATAAAAAAAATACATGTGTAGTTTTATGTAACTTTAAAAATCTGCGTTGTCATTTTATCTATAGAAGACTGATTATTTTCTTATTTAAGAAATATGAAAATCTCAATCTGTGAGATCGTCACTTTAAAAAAATGTTTAAATCAACTTATCAAGATGGGTCCAACATCTTGTCATTTACTTATTAATGTCTTTTTGTAAAAATATAGGCTATTCCAAACTGATGATCCTTTTTCTTCATATTGGAGTTCTGGACTGTTTTAAATTGAAAGTGGTTGGAGACGGCAAATAAAGATGATAAACATAATACCAGTCCTGTTTGAGCATTTTTTTTTCGAACTGGTTTTTGAGTGATAATAACATCAGGGTAACATTTTATCTATCGATTTACCGACACTATTTGCATAAGTCGTAATCATTTTATATGGGCATCATCTAAAGCAAATGAAAACTATTGAAACATCCCATTCGCAGCGTCTTGAAGAAACAAATCCAATGATGTTACACTGCAATATTGCTTAGTCTAATATTGAAATAAGAGGGATTGTTGTTTTGAACATACACAAACTTTAAGCATAAAATGTTTAGTGAAGTGCTACCCCAGTGTAAATAAAGTAAACAGTTGATACAAATGACTTCCGTTTCAATGGCTTATTGCTAATCCGTAATGGCAAAGTTTTCCTTTCTGCTATCTCCACAGGTAAATACCGTCCCGGAGACGAAGATTTCCTGCCAGAAGATGGTAAAGTAGCCGCCTGTTTTAGTGACGCAGTAGATTTGATTCTCAAGGACATATCTGAGGCACACACCAGCTGATAGAACGTGAAACTAGACATTAAAATCATATCATTTTGTTTGTTTATATAGGGTTTAAGATAATGTCAACAATTTTTCAGTTATGTTACAGCTTTCTTGGATACACCAGTGCTAGGCTAGTGCAGGGGTAGAGCGTCTGCCTCAGGACATGAGTCATGGGTTTGAATCCTGTGAAAAGCATGTTCTGCCTTGCAACATTTCATTAATCCACACTCGGTGTGAGTACTGGTTATGATCCAGGAAGCAGTCTGATAACATGGTTGTCTCTACACTGAACAATAGCCTTCTGGTTGCTAGATAGCAAATAGATTGTACAGATTTATTGTGTAAAGTCGCTAAAACAAGGTTGACTATCTATTCAATGGGTGTAATGCGAAGTGGTGCAGTGCTGGAGTGTCAGTTTCTGGCACAGAGGGTCCTGGGTTCGATCCCCATTGGCGGATAGGTGAAAATAACGCAACTAACCCATATATCTAGAAAGCAGCCATCCAAGGTAAATTTATTACACTTCAAGCTTCTGCTGTTATAATTGTAAAAATAATTATGTATAACCCATTACCAAACATTAACGACATTTTACCTGTTTGTTGCAGACGACTCTGGTAAACATTTTGGGAAAAGGAGAAATTGCTCTTAACGAGCAATTTCTAATTTTTCAATTTCATCACGTTTTGGAATGTCATCGGCTGAAATAGCGTTCATTGAGGTGATTAAGTGACCCAAATTCAAAAAAAAAATCATGTGTCGTCGCAGATTTCTCCTGGTTGACTGGACCGATCTTGTTGAGAGAGAAATCGTTGGACGCAGAAATCATTTGGCTATGCGGGACATATAGAGAATTGACAGACTAGCAATCGTATAAGAAACTACGGACTGATAAGCGCGGAACGTCAGAACTTGTTTCTCTTTGAAGTTGTTTTCCTTGTGTATATATAGTGTTAATACAGGTATTATGACCTATACCCCTGTGTTCTGTTGTATGGGACAAACTGAAGAATATCAATTGGAAGTAAAATTAGTTTTAAGTATTTATAGCTTGTATACAAGGAATAAATATGTATTCAAATTCAAAAAGCATTGCAAGGTCTTTAAATTCCATGGCCTAAAATATTATTTAAATAAAACAATCTTTGTAAAAATATTTTAATTGCAAATTATTCTATGTGGTATAAACACCTTCAACTCAATTTAAGGCCCTTCATATTTTCTAGAAGAGATTTATAACTTGTATAATAATCAATAGGCTTATTGAAAGGTTTCCTAGTCAGTTCCTGCCAATAATCTGTCTTCACTTTAACTAGATCTTCACAGTTGTCTTTCTGTACATCTACACTGTTACAAGAATGATCTGATATGCAATGTACATCATCAGCCCTAGAAATGTCATTCTGTTTGGATATTAAATCGTTAAAATCTTCTTCATGTACAGGAGTTTCACCGCTGTCCTTGTAGTTCAAGTTTGCTGATTCACTGTTTAAAGGTGATTTTGTAACAGAGCTATGTCCAGGTGATTTTTCATCGAAGTCATGCCCTACTTCACTCCTGGTTTGATTGTGGTCTGCGTTGGATTTAGATGAGTTAATTCTTGGACTGTCTATCTGTTTCTGAGAAAGAAAAATAGAAGTTGGTTTTTACATCACAAGAACATTATTTCAGTTATGTCGCTATACACAGTTCATAATGAGGGAGACCCAAACCTTGAAACTACCTCTCATGAAAATCCAAACGCCTTCACTGAGATTTGAAACCCACTAGGATAGGGGTTTGTGATTATTTATTCTAACCACAAGGCCTAGAAGGCAGTTCAGAAGGAGACTAAACAGTGATAGTCAAAACAGCCGTTACCTTTTAAAGGTCCTTGTTAATCTATGTGAGGTAATTGGGAAGCCAAAAAACTTAATAACTGCACAGCAGCTGTACTGTTATATGGTACACACTGATGAATAGTCATTGGTAGCAAAATTATTGTTTTAGATTTTTGAAAGTGTGAATACAGTGAATTGGCATGAATTGTCATCTAAAAATGTGAAAACGATTTTGAGATCTATCATGTATAAACTGTACATACTTAGATAAATGACACTTTCTAAGTTAATTATCTTAAAAGCCTTAAAATCTACTTTGAATTGTGTAGCAAACAACAATACAAAAGTTGTATCGATTCAACGACATTTCGTTTTGACTTTCAAAATCTCTCATTTGTGAACAAGCACCTTGAACAATGTTATTTGACAGTTGAATCATTCTACTTCAAAAGTGTTTACAGCTGATTTTTGTCAATTTGAACCTATATTGAAGCTATTCGCACTATATTTTATTACGTTTTCTGCAATGTCAGTTTTGTTACAGTTAAAGTAAGTAACTGACACAGATCCCATATGGGTTCTCTTCGTCAGTGCCGTACCAACATTTTTCAGTTTTGTAACGGCTTTCCTGGATGCACCAGTACTAGGCTAGGGCTCTGAATTAACTTGCCAAAGGCCACTCCCATGAAACCAGAGGTCCACCACCTGATCCACTGAGCCATGCAGTTGCCCTTTCTGAAATATCAAACAATCACTGTTGTAGTAATAGAGGCATAATATCTGATTGTTACATGGATTCTTTAGAGTGTCCTTTTTCCATGGTCAAATTATTAATAAAGTACAAAAATATGATTTTTTCTTAAACAAGATGATAACATCTTCCTTCATCTATCTATATATTTTCTACTAAAGCGCAACATCATGATCTGTTGTGATTATACTTCAACCTTTTCACTACCAGACCTTGTGAGTCTAACATATACTAAGTGAAAATGTCGAAAAATGGGACGACAGAATTTACCCCTGCACCGCCTGTAACAGACGCTCAAATGATGTCACCAATTCATAAAAATCAATATTAAATTTCACAGTACACTATATACCAACCTTCTATACTCCAATGTGTACCTTGTGCTTCTATACATACAACCATATTACGCTGTTTATTAACTGCTGATATTGTATATAAGGTGCTTAAAGTGTGCAGGATATATCCGGTGTTGTAGGTAGTGAAAAGGTTGACTTCGCTCCTCAAGATCAGTCACAACACAGTGTGGAATAGGATGGCAAGTTTGTGCAGAGTTCTATTGTATTTATTTATTTATATGGGTTTACATCATGTCAGCATTATTTTAGTTTTACTGCGATGCCTGACTGGTATATTAATTGAGAAAAGCTGCACAATTAAATGTTAATAGGGCTTGTCAAGGCACGTAGAACCATCACCATTCCATAAGTCAACCAAGAGACTACCTTTCATGGATTTCAAGATAACATCACCAGGATTTGAACCCATGCAGAGAGATACCATGTAATTTAAAGTTCTCCATTCTTATAACAAAGCCATAGAGGCCTGGCAGAGCTCTTGGAATATGAAAGCCATCATTTCCAAGAATAGAAGAACTATTGTAGTTTAAAAACAGAAAATTGTTGAAAACAATCTTAAAACATTGAAGTTTTTGCTGGAAATACATTTACCTTTATGTTTTCAATCATATATGCCTGACATGCACAGCTGTACTTCCCTTCAGCAGCCATATCAACAATGTGTTCCGAATTTCCATGGAAACCTCGTGTCATGACCTTGCTCAGATTTTCAAGGTCAAAGTGTTTAAATGGACATCCCCCTTCTTCTTTATGACCTTGAAAATCTTCCTGGTAGAAGCATAAAGAAGAAAATAAATTTTAAGCAACTATAATCTGTATTAAAGTTGAATTGAGTATCTTTTCAGCAGACAAATTTATCAATAAACTTTTATAGCCTTTTTTTTTTTCTCATATGGGTTTAACATCACACCAACATTATTTCAGTTATGTAGCGATGCCCGACTCTAAATGATGGAGGAAGACCCCATACTCAACTGCCTATAAGGGTTTATAGCCTTTAAGACAGTACTTCAGTTGTATTATCTATGTGTGCCCATCTTCACCAATATTCTTTCCCGAGAGAGAAAATTTAATCATGTGGCAACAAATTCATTCAGCTTCAGAAACGACACTGGTAGAGCCAGGGCTTAAACCTATTTCTGAACAACAATGACATTTGACCAGATTCATTGTAGACGACTCTGGAAGAAATTGTGGGAAAAGGAGAAGTTGCTCTTAACGAGCAATTTCCCCATTTTCCCAGTGTTTTCTGCTCTATTAGAAGATTATTTTTCACATTTTGAAATTTCGTCTGCAAACTCTTTCAATAATGGACAGTCGAAAATTTGGCGTTTATCATTTTTTCATATCTTGAAATGTTGTCTATGAACGCTTTAAATTTGGTACAGTCGAAAATTTGACTTTTGGTAAAGGGTTAACACAGGATACACGTATTTCAAAGTAGGACAAACATCCTACTGAGTTTAACTAAGCTTTGTTGCTTCAACAATCAAGACGACAACAAATATCCATGTAAAACCCAGATATTGATTGTTGTTCTCTTAACCACATACCAGGGTTCCCTTTTTAAAAGAAAATTTCTTGTTTTTCACAATGTTTAAGAATATCTGCGACTTAAAGATTCTAATATCAGGGAAAATAATTAACATTAGATCAACAATATTTAAACTATAACATATTAAAGCATAGAATAACTTGATCACCAAGCATGCATTCTTAGTAATCAGTAAGCACTTAGACCTAGATAACACATGGATCTGCAGTGGAGTATTGGTTAGCTTTGATGACCTGAGACCACTCGATCAAGGTTAGATTAAGGGTGGCCATCAATTATTTCGCTGACAATGCCTGGTTCCCTGTTTTTGCCGTACACGAGGTTGTGTGGGTCAGAGCGAATGTTTGTTTAAATTTAATTATTTTACATCAAGTGTGACGGAAGCTTGAAGCTTATTGAGCCTTTCACAAACAACAAATTTTCAACTGTCCCAAATTGTAAGAGTTTGCAGACATTTCAAAATGTGATGAAATTGGAAAATAATCTTCTGATAGGGCAGAAAACATTGTGGGAAATGGAAAAATTGCTCCCTATGAGCAATTTCTCCTTTTCCCTTAATCTTTTCTAAAGTCGTCAGCAACAAAGTGATCAAATGTCGTTATTGTTTGGGAAAGGGTTAAATTCATTTTCGATGACTGCTTCCTGGATACTACACCATTACTCGCGTCAACTCCTCGGCTAGTGCAGGCAATTTTCACCTCACCTAACAGGGATTCAAACTCTTGTTAACACACTAATTTGTTACGTCCAAGTAATGTTTCACTCGAGGAATTATTTCCAATAATAAATGAATGGTGTTTTAAGGCACATCGACAGCTAAGGTCATTTAGCGCACATTATGATGATGTGGATGAATGGATATTAAAAATATTAACAGGTTAAAATGTAGATAGAAAATTTGTAAAAAATTAATGATTGTTGATAGATTGTTTGTAATGAATGTGTGATATTAAATAAATAGTGTGTGATGAAAAAATGATAATGATAAAAGTATATATATTTAAAATGTGTAAGGAATCACAATTTATTGTAAATTCCAACCTCTTTGAGAAAGGAAAGAATTAATTCAATCCTGACAGTCTCAAAAAGCTCATAAATAGTGTTGACATTGAAATATTTTGCACGAATTCTTTGAAAATCAATGCAATCGAGCAATATATGTTTGATGGTAAAGGGTGCATTGCATGGAATGCATTCAGGTGTATCTTCCTTAGCCAAGAGCCAGGAGTGTGTAATGTGTGAATTACCAATTCGAATTCGTGCAATTGTAACTTCCTCTCTTCGTACGGACCTGTAAGAAGGGTACCATTCTCCGAGGGTA
This sequence comes from Cerastoderma edule, assembly GCA_947846245.1. Lineage (NCBI taxonomy): Eukaryota > Metazoa > Mollusca > Bivalvia > Cardiida > Cardiidae > Cerastoderma > Cerastoderma edule. The sequence continues at coordinate 5,849,288 of OX401409.1, read as the reverse complement.
GGCTTAATTGAATGCAATTTATTAAAAACATCATCATTCCATTTTGATTACCAGATGGATGTGATGTAAGTTAAAATAGAAGGTTTAAAATCGGTGTATGGTACTTTAAAATCTGAAATGGGAAGGTTAAGAGCTGATTTAGCGGATCTATCCGCATATTTCCAATAAACAAAACTGTTGATAAAATTCTATAAATTTCAACAAACTTCAGACAAAAATATCTCTTGCTTTATTCACCCCTGACAGCCATACCTGTAGAAATTTGCAAGAGTGACCTCTATAATTGATCCTTGACCCCTCAAGGCCGTACAGATGTCGTATGTTGTATGTGTAACGACCTTCATTGGGGATCCAGTCATGCCCACATCGGTTGCCTTGGTTACAAGAAGGCTTGGAATACTCGTCCTTCCAAAATATAAGCGCCTCGTGGACGGGGAGTCCAAGTTCTTTGAGAAACAGTGTGAGCTGTAACTAAAACAGAACAGGATATGAAAAAAGAGCTGCCCATAAGACAGCATGCTCGACTATTTGATAATGTCAGAGAGGTTTATAGGTCAGTGATATATAATATATATATATGGTTAAAGATTTCCAAAGACCCATGTGACAATGGTATCTAAAAATAGCAACTCTTACTCTAAGTTTAGCTTGTTGTTTGCTAAATAAACCCATTATAATTACATGTAGTTTGCAGTATCTGAAATACAAATAATCTGAATCTTTTCTGTATATAATAAACAGGGTTGCAAAGCTGTCAGATATATATTTCTATGTTACTTTATAAATATATTTAGTCATTTTATTGAAAGAAGACAATTTATCTTAAAAAGTTACGAAAAGTCGAAATCTGTAAATGAGTCTTCTGAAGTATGAATAAATGCTTACCCGAGTGTGATGACCCAATCGATGTTTTCTCCGCAGAGACCCGAGGGCATGGGACATACACAAGGGAAAGTGCTCTGCCATGTTGTCTACGTCTCGATTCGTAATTGGAGTTAGATGCCTGTACACACTTGTGGTCTTCCGTCTGTAATGCTGTCTGAATAGTGCCTGCAAGGGAACTTGGATTTTCTAAGCCAGGCCATAATCAAAATATTGGTGGTTTGCCCTTCACCAACACCTAGATTTTACAGGTGGGTATAGGTAAGAAGGTAAATGATTTTACTTTATTTGAGAAATTATATTTATTCTAATACACTAATTGTCTTTGAATATTCAAAACACTGAAAAGAAAAAGAAAAAAACCGTTTTCGAAAATTGCAATAATCTTTTTTGGGTAGGGGGTAACAAATAGCAGATTACTCTTAAAAAAGTGGCAGCTGGCTCTTCATGACAACCCTGTGTATAAATCAAATTTTGTTGAAATGTGTTAAACACCAACTTTTTATTTTGGGAAAGGTTTCAGTACCGGACTAATTGGGAAAAGTCATGATGCTTTTCTTTAATACAAAGAATTTTTCAGGAAGAACTCAAAAATAGTCAGTTGATTTGATTGGGAATGGGTCAGTACCAAACATATAAGAAAAGGCAATGAACCCAGGTCTTTTTTAAGGATGATATTGGGCCCCATTCCCCATCCTCTGGAATATACATATTTTCTAACCTAACGCCCCAAAATTCCCCAACAGGAAATCGTTCTTAAACCCCCCCAAAATAAGTCCTGCATACAACAAAATTCTGCACAGAAAAATGGGTCATGAAGCCCAAATAATAAATATTACGGGTGTCTTGCAAACAAGTCCACTCTACCTTTTGACATCAATCTATGTTTTTATTGATTAATACACCCATTTAGACAAATGTCTAAATTTTTCCCTCCTAATGCAAATTTTCCCTTCTGATGACCCCAGACCTATTCCCCAAATTTACTTAAAAAAAAAGGGCTGGATATCCATATCATACCTTTACTGTGTTCATCAAGCCTATCATTCTTTCATCCTCCGTCCTTACTCGAGCCCTTGCCTCTGCCAGACCAAACTGAAGCATTCGACGATACAAGAGAGTCGTGACACGCTGCAAATGACAAAACGGCACCGCAGCAATACCATTTGTTAAACACACTTCCCTGCGCTGAATCAGGTTTAAAACGTTCTGGAACTTACTATAGAAACACTTCGAAATTTCACCATCCATATAATATCTCACGGCCTTTCTCCATTTTCTACAAGAATACTTGATGCTCGCAAAGACCTGTAGTATTTCAGCTATGCTTTCGTCATGACGCTCTTTTGTAAAATTTAAGTTCATCGAGCCACCTACTATGTCAAGGTATGAATCCAGGGATTTGAATAGCTTGCAGAGTTCTTGTTCCGTCATGCAAGAGAATCTCCAGTCGAATAAGGCACCCTCCGAGTTCAGAAAGAAGGATTCAAGCTCTTCATTTTGACAGCAAGCTAGCCTGAAACCAGTTAAAGGTAGAACAGTGAAGCCTCGTTTATCCGGACCCCGATCATCCGGATGTTTCGCAATCCGAACGAAATTATAAGGGAACGGAATTACTGTGCAGTTATTTGCTTAACCAATTACCAAACAGTAACTAAATTTGACAAGTTTTTTGCAGACGACTCTTAAAAACATTGTGGGTAATGGAGAAATTGCTCGTAACGAGCAATTTCCCCTTGACCCACAATGTTTTCTGCCATATCAGTAGATTAATCTAGAATTACATCATGTTTAGAAATGTCGTCTGCAAGCTCTTTCAATTTGGGACGGTCGAAAATTTGGCTTTTGGTAAAGGTTTATAAGTGCATATAGACCGTTTATGTCTTAATATGTTTAAGACCAAGCCCTGCTTCATTAGCCCGGATTATTCCCTAATTCGGTAATTTTGTTGGGAACAGAGATATTACTGTACATGTTCAAAAGTCCCTTAGCTTTTGTGACTAAGACTTATCAGGGCTTTTTTCAAGGCCTTTAAAGCGCTGTGAGGTCCCAGAACCTGGGTACTGTTTTACTAAACAACTTACGGAAAATGTTTGCGTAAGTCATAACTGATAAACATAGATAGTATTTTCAATGAAAGCACAATATTGCAATGTGACACATCATTGGAAGCGTCTCGGAGAGACGATTCCAATGATGTGTTACTTTGCAATATTGCTGCACCCAATATTAAAATAAGAGGAAATGTTGTTTTAGACTTACGCAAATCTTAAGCGTAAACTGTTTAGTAAAACCGTACCCTGAATTTTAACATTATCTTTCCCTTTGGCTTCTGAATCAATCCAAATGTGCTTAAATTTTGCTTTGAATTTGTCCCACAGTGGATCAACTTTCTTATGACATTGTTTTGTTACATTTGATTTTGTCTAAAAACAGTATGTTCTGTCTTTTAATTCCAAAAAATGCATTGTTTAAACACATTGTTTCATAATTTTTGTAACCCATTTTACCCAGTTTTACAGTTTTTTGTGTGACATTCTGGCTTTTAAACTGAAAATTCAAGGCATTAAAAGGATTAAATACCTCAAGACAAAATGGGAGATTTTGTCCTTGACAGTCCCTTCAATCAGACATTCAGACTGTTGGACTGTACGCATCTCCTCTACAATATCCTGCAGTACCATTCTATCTCCATCTGCATCCAAAATCTTTAAAAATGAAAAATAAATTCAAACACCCCCTTTAGGCACAGGAGCCTACAGTTACTATAAGGTCAATACTATATCATCAGTGATTTCTTTCATTTTAGGAATAGGTGGAGCATCGGCCTCGGGATACAAGGGGCTTGGGTTCGAATCCCGTGAGTGGCCGGATCTGCCTTGCGACCTTTGATTAATCCACATTCAGCGCTAGTACTGGTTATGTATCCAGGAAACAGAATCGAGAGTGATTAATGTAAGTTGTAAGAACTTGTTTCACAATCGAACTAAAATTCATTAGTTTAAACTAATTTGTTAAATAAACTTACAGTCTACTACCAAATAATGGCATCAATTGATTAAAGAAAATGCTTTATAGGTTTTTGACATTCCAGTGCGCATGACCAGAAAAAAAATTACGGGTAGCAAAAACGTTTGTCACCTAGTTTTAATTAAACCATTCTATCAAAGTTAATATGTGGAATAAAGTCATGCTAAGTACATGGATTGGTTAAAAAAAAGACTAATTCACAACTGTGAGTAATATAATTTGTTCATTCTCAATAGCAATGGCAATATGGGTCTTCAAAAGTTGCAACAAAATTTTTGTCACATTTGTCCTCCATTAAATGAATTGTTCTAAAGTTTGACGTGACAGGAGAAATTGCCAGAACCCAAAATTTCTCAATATTTCCCAATCGCCTCAAAATAGTTCTAATTCATTCCACTATGCCGTTTCAACAAAGTTGATAAATCCCTCAACATTCACTAAATGGTTGATCGTGGATAACAGTCATGTTTCTGTTTTGTAGGCGACAATGTTAGTTAGCATAATCAAGGATCAAATTGACCACTACTCATGGCATTTGAATCAGACTTTGGCTGGCTAAATTACCTGGATGACTTATATAAAATGATAAGAAGCCGGTACCTGATATAAATCAGGAAGACACACTGACGGACTTAGTTCTATCTGTATCAATTACGTTGCAGGGCCGTAATAAACAGCGCAACGGAAGAGAGAGAGCTACGGTATGATTAGTCCAACGATGAGACAGCTGATCTGAAGCTGTTTACTGATTGGGCGCACACAACACTTTCGTCAAGATGGTTCCAATCTATTATGGTATTTGGGAAAAAAATGAATGCTTAAACCTTTCCCAAACAATAACGACATTTGACCACTTTGTTGCAGACGACTTTAGAAAACATTGTGGGAAAGGAGAAATTGCTCTTAACAAGAAATTTTTACTATTCCCACAAGGTTTTCTGCTCTATCTGAAGAATATTTTATAATTTCATCACATTTTGAAATGTTGTCTGCAAACTCTTTGAATTAGGGAAGTCCAAAATTTGTTGTTTGGGAAAGGGTTAAAAAGTTTTGTCTTGGTTTGCAAAATTTTAGGATTTATTCAATGCAGCATCATCGCAAATAGAATAATAAATTCACCTTAAATAGAAAAGATAGCCGCGTAATGACGTGCTCGGTTAGTTTCTTCAATGAGATGTTCCCCCTTGGAGGTGTCAAATAAAAAGACATTGATTATGCTGCTACACCTTTCTCGTATTTTTATTTTTTCCGCCAGCCTTTCTTTGAGAGATCGATTAGGGGAGGTAACTTTTTCATAATTATTTCCCTTTATCAAATCAAGGTCCGAGAAATTGCGAATTTTACTACCACCAACGAGATCGAAATTCGTGTCAGGACATGTCCATCTATATATAGGAATTGTGACAATAAATTGTGCGCGATCTTTGAATCAAGCAACTGTTCCCATAATCGAATTTGCTGTTTGGTAAGTGGCTTTGTTAATATCATTTGTGTTTAACTCATGTTTTATTCAGACTGTCCGACCTTGTTTGATTCGACTAGAAAAACAACAAATGGGGTTAGCTAGGGAGATTACAGTCAAAGCGGCCCACAGTCAAAACGGCCTGGAATTGGTATCCCCTGCAATTAGTAAAACAGCCCAACAATTGGTTTTATTTTTAGTCTAAACGGCTCAATCTATCAGAAAGACAAAGAGCGAGGATTACTTTAAAGGCATACTTTCGCTCATTTGCACTTAAATTTTAGAAAGTTCTAGAATAATCGAAGATAAACTTTGAAATACTTTAAACTCCCTTTTACAAAGGAATTGAGATTATGTTCAAATGATGCTTTTATAAGGTGGAATACTATAAGGTTTGTTTTCAATAAGCTATAAAACAAGGTCAGCGGAGAAACAAGAAATGTTGGAAACCAATAAAACCCAAGAAATTGTCCATTTGGAATGTTCACATTGTTAGTATTGGATAAATGACGGTGTTTTAAATGTGTTTCACGTAATTTTCCTAATCAGGTGACCGCTTGTCAAACTAATTTGACACAATCATAATGAAATATTTAGAAATTTTTAATTTTCTCCTGTCACATCAAACTTTCGAACCATTCATTTAATGGAGGAGGCTGCGACAAAAATTGTGTCGCACCATTCAGGGTTTTACTTCAAGCTGAATGGTTGGGGGACCTTGGAACTCAATTTTGATTATGTTGGGGGTCCCAGCATTGAAAATGGGGGTCCCGTCTTAAATATATATAATTTGCTGACAAACAAGTATCGAAGAACATCAAGTCATTGTTTTGACATTTTAGCAGACATATCATCCATGGCATTAGACATTTGATTGTAAGAGAAACCATCGAGTTACAAGTGTCTAAATCATAACGAGAAATGAAGAGACTGCATAGCGCACATAGTAACACAAATTCCGTTGGACTGTTTCAACACCCTTCAATACAATTGGTTAAAAGAGAGCTCATGTCCTTTATAGATAGCTGTAGAATAAACCCTAACCATTATGGTAGAAAGAAAGAGTTAGCCTTTCGTAGTTTTGACTGGCTTAGTTTTGGATTTTAATGAAAGGCATAACAAACATGGCTTCATCCCAGAGGACGCAGGTTGAGTGAATTGAGGGGTCCTACCTAATGATTAATGGGTATTAGACTCAAGATCTTGCGTCCCGTAAATCCCTGCACCATTTGAAGACCGATATTTCCATTATCTGCAGTAAAATATCAAATGACATTACTCACAGTTATCAGTTTTCAATTGATCCAAGCATGAAACTTGTCGGTATTCCTCATATTTACTTTGTAAGAATGGTTTATTTGACACTAGGTGACGTTTTTTGTGCTCCCGATAAACTTCCATTGTGCATAGGCAATGGAGTGTGAAACCCCTAATTTAGTGTTTTTTAATTGTTTAACGGCATTTAATGCCATTATTTGGTGAAATATAAGTTTATTTTACAAATCTTGTGTTGTCAATTGAATTTGAATGGCCATTTTGATCTTTAGATCCGAAAACCAGAATTTGGAAAGTCCTGACAATATTTTGACTGTTCGAAATTTCAATGTTAGATTTCACAATCAGAAAATACAAGGCGAATTATTTTGACTAGTACATAGTGCATATATTGTGATATTATCAAAGATTGTTTTGAATACCTGTAGGGTTTAGCAAAGTGATAAGATAGGGGGTACGCCTTTTATCTGGATTTCTGAGTAGTCAATTTAATTGGAAGTGAAGATTACTTTTTATTTTCTGATGGGGCAATCTTAAGGTACAAATTCGAACCATTAAAATGGTGTCAGACTTTTCAAATTCTAGCCATTCAAAGTCAATTGGTACTTAAGACAAGATATTTAAAAAATACTTATATGCCACCATTTAGCGGGAGCAAAAAATCATCACCTTGAGTTAAGTTAACCCTTCTTACAAAGTTAATATGCAGTATACATACATGTAAAGTGCATGAATTGATTTAAAAAGGATTATTTCACAACTGTGAGTTAAATGATTTATTAATTCACAAATAACAATGGAAAAATTGGTCTTCAAACATTGCGACAAAAATTTCGTTGCACCATACACCATTAAATGGATGGTTGGAAAGTTTGATGTGGCGGAAGATATTGCCCGCTGCAAAAATTTCTCAATATTTTCGGATTTTGTAAAATTAGTTTGACTATATTTCTGAGTAGTGATAATATAGCAGGGTCTTTCCCAGGTCTTTTAAGCGTTGTGGGGCCCCAGCAATTGAATTTCAAAATAAGCACTCCCCCGGCGCCTGAATTGATCCCTTTGTGCTTAAAACTTGCCATCAGCACTTTAAATTTTGTCCCAAAGATGATCAATGTGATTGTAACACTTTTTGTTACACTTGACTTGGTTTAAAACATTTTTTTTTGTCGTTCACTTCCAAAAGAATCCTAAAGTTTCACAATTTAAGAATGAATCTGTAATTACCCCAGCACATGAAAAAATCCTGGGGAAGACCTCACTGTCTCCGAAGAAAGCGTTAAACAAAGCTTTAAGCCTTTTTTCTTCCTTTCTTTTGCTTTTTTCATCTTATATTTCAAGATGGGTTAAAAGGAATTATGGAGTTAGGTTGGGGAATCCTGAAAATACCTTTTCTAACCCTATGTATAAATCATACTTATTTTTTACTTGCTCACCAAGTGGCAAATGTCTAGGAGGTGAGGAATACCACAACATAGGGTGTAGAGAAGTGATCATTATGGAGTAAGCTTGGGGAATATTCTTCATAATTATATTAGGACAATGTAGGGTTCAGAGAAGCAATAGTCCTAAGCTTGGGGAAAACCCCTCATATCAGGACCTATGAGTACCCACAATAAAGGGGAAAAGAGAAGTAATTGTAGAGTTACCTTGGCTTGGCTCTCTTGGTGTATACATCACTTACCTGGACATGAGTACCCACAATGTAGGGTAAAGAGATGTAATTGTAGAGTTACCTTGGCTTGGCTCTCTTGGTGTATACATCACTTACCTGGACATGAGTACCCACAATATAGGGTAAAGAGAAGTACTTGTAGAGTTACCTTGGCTTGGCTCTCTTGGTGTATACTTACCTGGACATGAGTACCCATAATATAGGGTAAAGAGAAGTAATTGTAGAGTTACCTTGGCTTGGCTCTCTTGGTGTATACATCACTTACCTGGACATGAGTACCCACAATATAGGATTAAGAGAAGTAATTGTAGAGTTACCTTGGCTTGGCTCTCTTGGTCTATACATCACTTACCTGGACATGAGTACCCACAATATAGGGTAAAGAGAAGTACTTGTAGAGTTACCTTGGCTTGGCCCTCTTGGTGTATACATCACTTACCTGGACATGAGTACCCACAATATAGGGTAAAGAGAAGTAATTGTAGAGTTACCTTGGCTTGGCTCTCTTGGTGTATACATCACTTACCTGGACATGAGTACCCACAATATAGGCTAAAGAGAAGTAATTGTAGAGTTACCTTGGCTTGGCTCTCTTGGTGTATACATCACTTACCTGGACATGAGTACCCACAATATAGGGTAAAGAGAAGTAATTGTAGAGTTACCTTGGCTTGGCTCTCTTGGTGTATACATCACTTACCTGGACATGAGTACCCACAATATAGGGTAAAGAGAAGTACTTGTAGAGTTACCTTCGGCTTGGCCCTCTTGGTGTATACATCACTTACCTGGACATGAGTACCCACAATATAGGCTAAAGAGAAGTAATTGTAGAGTTACCTTGGCTTGGCTCTCTTGGTGTATACATCACTTACCTGGACATGAGTACCCATAATATAGGGTAAAGAGAAGTACTTGTAGAGTTACCTTGGCTTGGCTCTCTTGGTGTATACATCACTTACCTGGACATGAGTACCCACAATATAGGATTAAGAGAAGCATGAAAGAAGTTAGCTAGCAGAAAACACATATTTTCTGGACTTCTGAGTACCGGGGCCGGTCACGGACAACACAGGGTTAACCCTTATAGTCCTGGGGCCCGTTTTACTAATCAACTTACGGAAAATGTTTGCGTAAGTCATAATTGATAAACATGGATAGTATCTTCAATAAAAGTACAATATTGCAATGTGGCACTTCATTGGAAGCGTCTCGGAGAGACGATTCCAATGATGTGTCACTTTGCAATATTGCTTCGTCCAATATTGAAATAAGAGGAATTGTTGTTTTAGACTTACGCAAATCTTAAGCGTAAACTGTTTAGTAAAACGGTACCCTGGAACCAACTTCATGCTTAAACAAACAGGTTGGATCCAGGCCAGCCGCAAAGTACATTGGCGACTGGATCTGACCTTTTTGCTACTCTGAGTATCTTTCCTCATCAAAATTAAGCAGACCTGTATATTTATAATATAAGGTTTTGGAAAGCAGACAACACAAATATATATTTTTAGAAAATAACCCAGCATTTTAAGGTATAGGAAAAGCAATACTTGGGAATACCCCTGCGATCAGGACCTGAATACACACAACATGGGGTTAAAGAAATAATAAAGGAGATGGCTAAATAAAAAACACTTATAATACAGACCTGAGAACTGACAATATAGGGTTAAGTGAAGCAATAATCATGGACTGGAGTAAATAAATAGAATTCTCCTTTTATTTGGACCTATGGCAACAGCTGTGCAGATCACAAATTTGTACTTTTAAATAATGAAATTAACCCTTAGAATACTGGGTAGTTTTCTAAAACTAGATTTATGTGTTGTCTGATTTTTAAAACCATAAATGTCTGCTTAATTTTGTTGAGGAAAGATTCTCAGAGTAGCAAATAGGTTAGATCATAGGCCAGCCGCCAATTTACTTGGCGGCTGTCCTGGTTCTTATGTGTTTGCATAAGCATGAAGAAGATTCCAACACTAGAATAAAGGTTAATATATATATGTTTAGAATGTAATTTGAATTTGAAACACAATATTTATCCAGATGGTTCTGGAAGTTGCATGTACTACTGTCGCCAAAAAATGAATTGCTCAACATGATTTATATATATCCATTTGTAACGTTATTGTTGTTTCTTAAGAGCTCTGCAGTAGAGGATATATGGGGAAAGGGGTTATAAGTGCCCGATCAGTCGTATCAAATTGTTGAACTTTATTTAGCGATGATGAAATCCATGAACTATACTAATGGCAGGTCACATTCTACGTAGGGCAGGATGTTTTTTTGTGTCAGAGCATATGGTTGGTGCAAATTATGTTTTGTTTGACATGTGGCTTTTGCAAGCATGCGCATTGGACAGGTGATATCACGTTTTGGCGGCAAGCTGGTGTGGCGTCCACGTGGATCTGGCGGAAGGCATTGTGTGCCGCGCCAGCGTGTTGGGATCATTCATTGTATGGTCAAATTCGGAAGAAGTGGGATTTGCTTTTTTCGGAATTTGTAAAAGTAATGATTTTTTATTATGTTTAGTTATTTAAGAAATGTGTTTTTTATTGAAAGACATTTTTGTATGATTTGCAGGTGAGATTAATTAATCAAAGAAGTCAAATTAATTTTGATATTGTGATTATTGATGCATTTATTACTAGAATATTTGAAAGGGGGAAAATTAAGCTGGTGTTGTAAGGTAATTTTATTGACATTTTTACATTATTCATTTTAAACTCAACATATAACTTCATGTTTTTTGGCTTTTAATGTGTATGCTGCAAAACCAAAACAAGGTGCAATAAGAAGAAAATTCTCAAAAGAAGGAATCATTGATACCTAAAGAAAGTATATTAACTATACAATCAACTTTGAAATTTTTGTGAACATTATGGCTGTATTGGTTAAACTTATCATTGTTGTTTTCTCATGCTATGTATTTGAAATTTCCCTACAGGCACATTTAGGGCTTTTTTGCATATCTTTTATTATGGCAGGGGAATATAAAACGCACTTTCCCAATTGAAAATTCCTTTAAAATCATGCAGTTTTCCCAAAAATCAAAGTGACACACCAGCTTTTTGGTTTCCCATTTCAACAATTTAAGCGATAAATGTTCCCAAAAGTAACAGGCCAAGGACTCTTCCCAACTTGTAGTGTTGATAAAAAGCCCTGACATTTGAACACATTTTTTTTTTTGCTGCAATGCTTTCTACCTTTCATAAATAGTTGGGGATACTTTTTTGGGGGGTTTTACTTTTAAGTTCTGCCAGTCACAAATTTGGACACAAGGAAATGGTTTAATCTTATCTTTATAGCACTCATCCAGGCAAAATTGTAACATCAACAGGGCTTTTCAACCAAATTGGGAAGAGACCTAGGCCTGCTAATAATGGGAAATATTGTAGATGATCTATTATAGATTTATATATAAATGATTGCTGAATTGGGAAACTAAAAAGCTGTTGTGACTTGATTTTTAAGAAAATGCATGATTTTAAAGAAATTTCCTCTGTTATATATATTGAGAAAAAGCCCTGATCACATATTGAATCTTTTCCTTAATATCATAAGACATGTAATTTCTATTTATCACAATGGTTTCTACCCAATATCATAAAGAAAAGTTTTCATTCTAGATTTCTTTTTGCTTTTAACTGTTGCCTTCAATTTGGACCAGTCTCAAATTTGCATATATGGGGGATTGGTTTTAAAACGGGAAACATGCATCATCACATAGCCATGTGTTACAAGGAAGGATTATGATCAAAATTGAGAGATGATGAAATAGTTATGTTCATAAGGAAACCTCTGTTTAAGGGATTAGTGGGATGGTCAAAATGACCTTGTTGAATTTGGGAACAGCTGAATACATTAATCCATTGAATTGATTATGCACTTTCTATTTTTCCATTAGAGCCTGAAAGGGACACTCTCAAAGATGGTGATCTGTTTTTAAATGTAAACAGATGTTAAAAATGTGACTGAAATAATTCACATCACTTAATGACAGCTTTTCTTCTTTTAGATTGTCAGCTTCAACAAAATAAAGACAATTATTAATTGTATTATTTCAATCAGGTTTGTTGTTTAATAATTTCAGACTGGTTTATCATTATTGTACTATTTCAAGTAGGTTTGTTGTTTGATAATTTCAGACTTGTTTATTATAATTGTATTATTTCAAGCAGGTTTGTCGTTTGATAATTTCAGACTGGTTTATCATTATTCAGGTTTGTCGTTTGATAATTTCAGACTGGTTTATCATTATTGTATTATATTATTTCAAGCAGGTTTATTGTTTGATATTTCAGACTGGTATATGATCCAGAATTCGTTGTCCAGGAATTTCTGTTACATCTCAAAGAATCACGTTTTACCATAACTTCCAGCTGATTGTTCATGTAGTTTCTTGTTTTATTAACAAGAGCTATTAAATGACGAAAATAAGCATAAATCACTTTAAATACAGCTTTTCTCTATCAGGTAAATAAACACAATATGTGGTGGAAATGGGGACACATTTTTATAATTTTTTTTTATAGCTCATACATATTTGACTGTGTTGAAGTTGCATCCTGAGGCAGAGACAAAACACATTTTGCCTCTAACACCATAAATAGAAGATAGAAATAATGTTCGGTTCAAAAGCATGATTCCAAAATAGCAGAGGCTCTGTTAAATGGTGAAAAAATAAAATTTTGAAATATGTCCTTTGAGGTGTAACATTCATGTCCAAAATGTTACATCTCTAAAGTTATAAGTTTAATACAGGTATATGACTAATCATGTTTTACTATGCTACTTTGTTTTCTTCAAATTGCATAAAATCATCATCCATGTAAATCAATTTTATAGATGCCTTAACACTTCTGTTATTTCTAGAAAATAAAAACGGACCCCCTTTTGTGTCCAAAATGTTACATCTCAAAGGATGGATTCTTCTAAGAAATAAGTCTGACTAAACACACTCATTGGTATAGTAAAGGTCCCAGAATTTATCAGCACACATTTATTGATGACGTAGAACTTTTTATAAGGATTTGTGTACATGTAAAGTTGACTTCATGGCTGACTGCACGAGGCGGGTACAGTAAGAGAAGAAAGTTACATCTCATAAATGATATTGCAAGTTGTTGTCTTTCTTGCCTGCTATGACAAATTCTCCTAGCAGTACAGACTTACGTTCATAAGCAAAATAAAGATTGCATTGTACCATGAATTAAAATACTATTTTTATTTTATTAGCATTTTTGGATATATTTATGATGTAGTTGATGATTATTCAAGATAGGAGCTTAGGCTCATAATAATTCTGAATATATATTTTCATAATTGATAGCATAAAAGTACATTGTGTCAAAGTTATATCTCCAAATTTGAGGCGAATAAAACATCACAATATAATGATAAACATGTTAATTATGAACTTGACAATATCACAGTTTGACTGTTTGATTTCAATAGAATCATGTTTGACTTCAATAGAATCATTTTTGTTAGTTTATTTTTTATGTACACCAAACATTTTGAGATGTAACAGAAATTCCTGGACAACGAATTCTGGATCATATTATAATTGTATAATTTCAAGCAGGTTTTTAATTTGATAATTTCAGAGCTGGTTTATCATTTTTGTTTTATTTCTAGCAGGTTTGTCATTCGATAATTTCAGACTGGTTTATCATTATTGTTTTATTTCTAGCAGGTTTGTCATTCAATAATTTCAGACTTGTTTATCATTATTGTATGATTTCAAGCAGGTTTTTCGTCATTCGGAACACCTCGGCCATTTCTTATAATAACCTTGGAGGTAATGGGGAGCCATTTTTGAAAGTAGGTCAGCAACGAAGGGCATGTCCGTTTGCAATCGTATCTACTTCGAAATCACCGGCACAATCCGGGGATTGCCGAAATGAGCCGATTGACAAAATATGAAACAAAGATGTGTTGATATCTTTATTTTTAATGAAAAGGGTAAAAAAACCCACATACAATTGTGATATATAACCAATATGTTAAATACATTTTTAGTGCCTATGTGCATTTTGCGTTATCCGCCGGAAATAAGGCGAATTACCCCAGGATTTCTGGTGTATTCATGTACTGCCTACGAGGTATATCTACCGACTTGTAACAGGGATTGCCGAGTAGATACAATTGTTTTTTCGTTTGATAATTTCAGACAGGTTCTCTAAGACCCCCAATGGATCCCACAGATAAGATGCAGCAGCCCACACATTACCTTGTAGAAGAGGAATATGTTGTTGCTGTACCTTTGGTATGTTTATAAGTAGTGAGGGGCCTTTGTATTCACTATCATGATTGATTTCAATTTTCTCTATGGTCATTCATATTGGTTGAAAATGGTGATTAACAGGAAAGCCTTACATACTTTCATATCTTCCTAGGTACTAGGTAATTGAAATTATAATTTACTTCCCCTGGATGGCATTTGAAAACATTGTGTCAAAAATAGATTTTTCTCTCATTACAAGCAAATTGAGGGATCTGTTCAATATTTTTAAAGTGCTCGTGTTTGAGAAACACTTTACCCTTAGGATGCTGAGTAAGTTTCATTTAATAGATTTTGATTTGTCTGCTTTCCAAAAGCTTAAAGGCACATTAAAGGAGATTAATGCTATATCAAACTATATTATTTTGGTCAGATTAAAATAGTTATCACCGAAAAACCCCATCAGCACAACTTAAACATGAAAGCCAACAAGAAATAACCCAGATTAACCAGTTTAATAATTCAGATTGTGTGATTCTTAACCCCTGACCTTGACAGTTGATACACAAATGTTTGAACTAACCAATCAGAATTTGTTATTTTGAATATGTAAACAAACATGTTGTTGATAAACATGATTGAAATGGAGACAACTATATTTCAAGCACAAAATAACTTATGTTAAAGGAGTGTATTTAATAGGATCTCAATGCATTCGTAAATTAATTCTCATTACTTTTATGAACATAATAAAAGAACTCCATATATTTTTTCAGTAATTTATTTGTACTCATCTCCTTTTATGTGCCTTTAATTTTGCTCCGGAAAGTTACTCAGAGTTGCAAAGAAGTTAGATCACAGGCCAGCGGCCAATTTACTTGGTAGCTGGATCAAACCTGTTAGCATAGGCATGATGTCGGTTCCAGCACTATAAGGGTTAATAGAGTCTTGCATTGAACATTTGAACCACTTTTTTTGTCACAATAATTTCAATGGGTAAAATAGTTGTGATTGCATTTTACTGATAAATCATAACTCAAGAATCCTCATACCTCACCAAGTTGGGATTCCTCCTAATTAATTGGTATCTTTGGGATCCTTAAACACTGTCAGTGTCATTATCTGCTGACATTTACGATTTTTGGCCCATTCAGGGGTGGCGAAATCTGTTATAAAATGCCTAACCCTTTTCAGAACTTGTCAGTAAAATGATTAAGTAGTAAACTTAGTAAAGATTCACATGTACGTTAAGGCTTTTGAACAAGCTGGCTTTTGAACAAGCTGGGCGATTTGGACGATTGATTTTGCCACCACTGGCCTTTGAAAAATATCATTTGTGGAATTGTGGGGTTACATTGTATAATTTGTTTGGATGTCAAATTGTTGTTATTCAACATGTTTAAATAATGAGTTATGTACATCCGTTTCCATTAAACACTCAATATTTTTCCTCCTTTTTTTTCCAGGTTCGTCCCAAGTCCCTTTTCCTCACCTTTCTCAGAGAGGCTGGTGCAAAAGGAGAGATCTTTACCATGAAAGAGGTAAGTCTTTATTGAAAACCAAGGGTTCAACATATTCCTGGAAATACTTCATGGCCCCTGAACCCTTAACTTCAGGTGCTCAAGAAACAGCCTTGAGCAGGGATCTGGAAATCTCCGAATCTCAATCGGTCCGAGAAACTGCCAAAAACCCTTCAGTACCTCTTTATCTAGCATTTTTACACATCTGACCAAATGTGCTTAATGTTAGGATATCGAGGCACAAGTATGTGTCATTGACATGTACTTTTCAACCAAGTGTGCTGATTTGTTTAACACAGGATGACAATTAACAGATTTTTTTGTGATTCTGGAGATATTAGGTTTGTAGAATGTCATATCTGTCTAATATCTGGACCGATTTTTTCATCGGATCTTAGCTTGTAATCGTTCCAAAATATATACGGAATATTACATCGTAGTATCTTTCCCGGGGTTTGTATTTACTTCGAGTTGCGTGAGAAAAGGCATATCTATGGAGACCGAATGTAGAGCTATATGCAACGTAAAATAAATACAAATCTCCGGAAAGATACTACAAAGTTATATTCCTTTTATTATATACATCTACTTTATCAACTACAAAACCAGTATCTTTTTTAACTACATTTATTGTCTAAAGCAATAAAAACAATGACTTTTCTAATTAACTTGTTCAAATGTTTTGATTTATGAATGGCAGGCGAATATACTAGAAATACTCTTTGACATAATTTAGCTCCGCCCATACAACCATGTCATTTTCAAAAGAAATCTACCGCCATTATTTATCTATTTATCCCCGTTTCAATTTTTATGTACCGATTTACTATACAATAAGATGTGTATGAAATAGTGACAAATGCATAAAATGGAATTTTGTGACAGGACCTTTTACATGAAAGTAATCTCTGGAAGATTTTATTACTGTGAGGATTGGTATGCTTCTCTTCTGTTTCGGTGAAGAACAGTGTCCGAACTACCATAGGAAAAAGCAGAGTTGTTGACGACTTGTTGATTGGACAGTTTATTTATCTTACATTTTGCAAAATATGTCCACGGCACATTAAAAACAAATATAATCATGATATAATGCCATGGTCCGCCAGCGAACCAGACCAACAGGTGTGGATGGGAAAGGGCCTGTGACTGAAACTAAAACAGGTTGGCAGATTCATCAAAGAAAGGTGTTATTAACACTTTCATGGAACACATTACTATAGTCTGTACCTTGTAGATAAAATACTTCTGAGAATCCTTAACTGGATATAAAATTAATGTAGTTTGATAGAATTCTAAGATGTAATATGTTGATGTACGCCTTTTATGCTGAATGCAGATGGTTCTACCTGGCTTGACCAGCCTTTATTGGTGGTTGGGTATGGGGGTCTTCCTCCATCATTATGAGTCTCACATCACAATATAATTAAAAAATTGTTGACTCGATGAAAAACCCCATATAGATAATAAGTTAACTCCTTTTTGGACCTCATTTGGTTTTTAAAATTCTTTCAGATCGTCACTGTTTTGAAGGGATACATTGGGTCACGCTTGCTTTACGACCAGAACAATGCACGAGTCGTCCACTGCGCCACAGATTTCCTCGGGGCCATCCTCGGTGTAGATACATTTACTATCGACGATGTTCCGTAAGTATACCGATAATAATACTTAGAGTAACACAAATGTCTTTGTTTTTATTAGCTCACCTGAGCACAAAGTGCTCAAAGTGAGCTTTTGTGATCGCCCTATGTCCGTCGTGCGTCATCAACAATTTCTTTAAACATCTTCTCCTAAATCATTGAGCCAATCTTAACCAAACTTCACAGGAATGTCCGTTGGGTGATGCTCTTCAAAAGTTGTTCAAAGAAATTGATTCCATGCAGAACTTTGGTTGCCATGGCATGAAAAAGGGGGAATTCCTGCAATTTTTAAAAAAAAATCTTTTCTGAAACCATTGGTCAGAATTCAAAATAATTTCACAGGAATGTTATTTTGGGGCCTCTTTTTAAAAGTTGTTCAAAGAATTTTGATGTCTCAAAAAACATGGCCACCAGGCTTTGTTGAACCTTGAACGAGTTTTTGTTTTCACTATATACACCAGTGCTAAAATTTATAACTTTACAAACATCTTTTTTTTCCAAACCTCTGGGCTAATTTTAATGAGATATCATGTGAAGCATCCCTAATTGGAGGGGAGAAAGATTTGTCAAAAAAAATTGATCATCTGACAAAAATAGGTGCCATGCCCATATTTGGTAAAAACCTTAAAAAAATCTTCTTGTCAAAAACCATTGGTCAGATTTTAAAATAATTTCACAGGAATGTTCTTTGGGGGCCCTCCTATAAAGATATTAAAAAAATAAGATATCTTGAAAAACATGGCCTCAAGGGAACCTAAAACTTTGAATGAGTTTTAGGTTCTGTTTTCACTATATACATGTATGATAAAATTTATAAATTAATAAACATATTTTATAAAAACATGAATTTTTATATCTCAAAAAACATGGCCACCAGGGAGCGTTGAAATTGGAACCCCTTTGCATTTCCACTATATACTTGTATGGTAGAATTTTTAACAAAATACATCAATATCAATTTGGATGTCCAAATATGCAAAAATGATAACCACAAAATGGCAATAATAGATCATACTGGACAAAAGTGCGGGCTGATCTTCGTAAATACAATCTGTAAAAGTAAAACATTCAGTTTCCACATTGTAAGAATTATGTTCCATTTAAGTGACCCACATCAAGCCTTACAGTGTCCAACTTAAAAAATGTAAATAAAAAAAAGGTCAATGCATAGAAGCACAAGAAACTCTGTGTAAAATTTAAAAGCAATGTTTCTTACTATTCTTCAAATAGGTGGTAATCTCAGGTGAGCGGTTTTAAGGCCATTATGGCCCTCTTGTTTCACTTTTCTTTTATTGGAGCTTATAAAAGACATCTTCCGTTTTGAACATTTGTTTAAGATGGTAAAGTTTATCCCATAATTCAAAGGTTTTTGATTTCCCAATTTACGGATATTTGTTCTTCTTTACTCTCTCAAAGATTGAGACTTAAGCATTTTCGAAACAAATTTTCTTCTACCATTAAAAAAACAACATTGATTTCTAATAAAAACACAGAACTAGAATATTGAGAGTTTTCCAACCCTGCTCATAACTGTACAGAAAAGATAAAGAACGTAAAGATTTCAGATATTTAACTGGTTTAACTGGTTGATTTTGTTAACAACAATCTAAACTTAGAGTTAGAGATGGGGTTTTTTAGAAACAGTTATCACATGGGTCATTGGAAACATTTATCGCCCATACACTTTGAGGCATACATCATTTTTATCAAGCTAGAAGGCTCACTTCGCATTTGTTAACAATAACACTTGGATTTGGGAACTTATGAGTATAGAACTAGAAAACAGTCTTTGGTTTGAGAGAGAGTCTCTTTAAGATAAGCAAAAGGCTAAAGCCCATCAAGAATTCCAAGCAATATGTTGTAGGATGAAGAAGGCTTGGTTGTAGAAATGTTCAGTCTATAGGAGCAATATTTACGATCCATCATGATGCTTTATTTTGATGAGGAAAGATACCAAGAGTAGCAAACAGGTAAGATCACAGGCCAGCCGCAAATTTACTTGGCGGCTTGCCTGGATCTAACATGTTTGCATAAGCATGATGTTGGTTCCAGCACTATAATGGTTAAAACAAAATTTTGATACTTCAGGAGACTTATAGAGAAGAATGTTACCTACATTGAGGATACGTGTCTGAAAAGAAAGAAGCAACTCGTCAAAAAACCGTTTCCTGTGGCGAACAAATCGCAGACGATTTCTCGAAAGGTCTCTACGTCGAGCACACAGGACACGGAAAGTGTCAGTTCTTCGGAGACGGGCTGCGCCGAGAACTCGACAGTCAGCGTGTGTTCAGATCAGTCTATCAGAGATGTGGGAAAGAATAAGAAGAGAAAGAGAAGTAAGAAGAAAAGGAATAAAAGTGACGGTAACTACCTGGCTTATTCTTAATTGTAGTGGCTACCATTCTCTATGACGTAGTATGCAAGGGTTTTTATTACAATGAATATGAGAATAGATGGTTGGTGTCGTGAATTGTTATTATATTGTATATTGCAAGGCATAGGAATATTGAGCGTGTGAGTTGAAGGTGAAACACATTCAGTCAGTTCTCATATTTTCTGCAGGAAAAAAAATTCCCCCAATTATATTGTTGTGTTCTTTCCCCTTTTTTATTGGTGGCTTATACCTTCCACTTAACCCTTGTTTTAATAAAAAAAAAAAAAGGAATATAAATTGAACATTATAGGCCCGGCCCCCTTCTAGCAAAGCTGGAGAAAACTCTGCTGTGCTGTTTGGCCATTTTTCCAGAAGGTTTTACAGGCTTTTTTTGTTGGCAGTTAATTTTTGGTCTTTACATGTTGAGTGAGACCAACCACGCTTTAATTATGCGGAATATGTTTGAAATGTTAGTATTTTTCGACCTGCTCCGGTTCCGGTAACTATGTTGCTACAGTAACCAATAAATCTTGATGATGCCATTGTTTTTAGCTTTTAGCTCACCTGAGCACAAAGTGCTCAAGGTGAGCTTTTGTGATCGCACAATGTCCGTCGTGCGCCTCCAACAATTTTCTTAAACATCTTCTCCTGCTAAACCATTGAGCCAATCTTAAGCAAACTTCACAGGAATGTCCCTTGGGTGATGCTCTTCAAAAGTTGTTGAAAAACATGGCCGCCAGGCTGCTTTGAACTTTGAACGCGTTTTTGTTTTCTCTACAGTCGACCCGCGATAGTACGAACGTCGTTAATCCGGAATATTCACCATCCGAACAGAATTTTGAGGGAACTGTCCTTACCTTCATCAATTTAACTGTTTAATGCAGAAAATCCGCGTTCCGGAACCGGCCAAAAATTTCGGGAACCAACAGTCACTTTTCATAGTATATCAATCGTATCTACTCGGCAATCCCCGTAACAAGTCGATAGATATACCTCGTAAGCAGTACATGAATACACCAGAAATCCTGGGGTAATTCGCCTTATTTCCGGCGGATAACACAAAATGCACACAGGCACTAAATATGTATTTAGATACACACAAATTGGTTATATATCACAAGTGAAGGTTTTTATTACCCTTTTCATTAAAGATGATCATATCAACACATCTTTGTTTCATATTTTGTCAATCAGCTCTTTTCGGCAATCGCCGGGATTTCGGAGTAGATACGATTGCAAACGGACATGCCCTTCGTTGCTGACCTACTTTCAAAAATGGCTCCCCATTACCTCTGAGGTTATTTTAAGAAATGGCTGAGGTGTTCCGAATGATAGTATATGCGTATGGCTAGTCAGGAAACCAGTAAAATCGTTTATTTTGCGGTTACAGTTGCGAATAAAGGGATCGTCTTCTGTTGTAAACGGCATTCACACGTTTTGCAAACTGCCATGTATGCTTGACCATAACATGTCACCTAGTGTAGTGTACTGGAAGGTGTTGATTGTTTGTTAATTGGTCATTCTGTCAGTTGATTGGTCTTACATAATTGTAATTACGGTCGCATGTCGATAGTTGAGTTTGTAAAAGGTGTTGATTGGCTGCTTAGACAGCGATCAGGAGACAATGTCTGGCAATCATTTCAATTATTACTCAATCGATATGCTCCTTTTCCCTATAAATAAACTCTCGACAATCCCACCCTATCTCATTTCTCGATATTGAAATAAGAAGATACAACTTGAAGATGTCTACACCCACAGCCAAACGAAGACGTGTCGAAATACCAGTTTCTTAAGGAAATTTAACTTCTCGAAAGACATCGCTCCAAATTGTCATTTTTTTTAAAATCCGTTTTGACCAAATAAACACTTCCTTAACACACTTTATATTTCCCTTCAAAACAAAAAAAAATTGTGTATTTCTTACTTCATAGTATTTATCATGATACACCGACACCGTGTAAAGGTTAACATTTCGCTGTAACTCGCATCTTCTTTATTCCGGAAAATTCGTTAATACGAACATTTCTCCTAGGAACGAAAGTGTTCGGATAAATGAGGGTCGACTGTATATACTTGTATGCTAAAATGTATAACTTTACAAACATCTTTTTTTCCAAACCTTTGGGCCAATTTCAATGAGATATCATGTGAAGCATCCCTAGTTGGAGGGGAGAAAGATTTGTCAACAAAAATTAGTCATGTGACCAAAATGGGTGCCATGCCCATATTTGGTAAAAACCTTAAAAAAAGATTCTTGTCACAAACCACTGGTCAGATTTCAAAATAATTTCACAGGAATGTTCTTTGCCGGCCTCTTTTTAAAAGTCATTCAATGAATTTTGATATCTCGAAAAACATGGCCACCAGTCTGCGTTGAACTTTGAATGCGTTTTTGAATTCACTATATTCATGTATGGTAAAATATGATAAAATCTTTTTTTTCCAAATATCTGGGCCAATTTCAATGAGATATCATGTGAAGCATCTCTATTTGAAGGGGAAAAAGATTTGTCAACAAAAATTAGTCATGTGACCAAAATGGCTGCCATGCCCATATTTGGTAAAAACCTTAAAAAAATCTTCTTATAAATATTGTTGATTTTTTTAGATACTGGACAAAAGTGCAGGCTGATCTTGGTACATACAATCTGTAAAAGTAAAATATTCAGTTTCCACCTTGTAAGAATTATGTACCATCTTAATGTCCCACATCAAGCATACAGTGTCCAACTTGTAAAATGGGAATTAAAAAAAGGTCAATGCATAGAAGCACAAGAAACTGTGTAAAAGTTAAAAAGCAATGTTTCTTACAATTCTTCAAATAGGTGGTGATCTCAGATGAGTGGTTCTAGTGCCATCATGGCCCTCTTGTTTCATGTTCAGTATATGTTGAAAAACAAGAAAATGCATGCATGTATTGAATTTCATTTCAAGAGTATCGAACAATGTTACACAGAGTTATAACAAAATTCTACGAACTTTCCGAACAACCTTTGTATTATTTTTATACAGGAATCTGTGGCTTGTATGCTATGAAAGCTACAGCATTCAACACAAATAGAGTATAAAACATTTGTTATCTTCATGCTATTAGGATGAAACAGTTGTGACAAAATGATTTATTGACCATTTATAGGAGCAATTAATCCTTTCTACACAATGGTTTTGTGGTCTTCTAATGGAGTTTCATTCAAGGACAATAATATGGAGTAAGTAATTTAGGAAAAGATTAAACATGTGATTACTTTAATTCAACATTACTTAAGTCAGATTATGAACCCGACAGGTTCGTGTACGGAGACAAAGAGACGCAAGCGGCACGGCACAGGCACCTCTCAACATGCCAGTCCACAGCCGGGATCGTCTGGGCATCAGGGGACCTCAATTAGTATAATGTACGGGGATAGTGGAATAGGGGACTGCCCGTATCTCCAGGTGGAACAGGATGAGGATGGACAATGTGATGAGGTTGGTGTAGATTTTGAGCTTTATACAGCCTAACTTGTGTTAACCCTTTCCCAAACACCAAATTTTTGACTGTCCCAAATGGAAAGAGTTTGCAGACGGCATTTCAAAATGTGATGAATTTGGAAAATAATCTACTGACAACAGAAAACATAACAAGCAATTTCCCCATTTCCCACAATGTTTCTGTCCTATTGGAATTTTTTTTTTTAATTTCATCGCATTTTGAAATGTCGTCTGCAAAATTTGGGGTTTGGTAAAGGGTTAAAGTGATCATAAGGCTCATATTCTTTAAAAAAAAAATCTGGGGAGTTCTAGTACAATTGAAATACATTTAGTGTGTCCATTTAGATATTCATTCAAGTCCAAGGGATATTTTTTTATATTATAACATTGGGTTTTGGGGATGCATCTGATTTTAAACAATGAATATTTTTGTATTTTTTTTTCCAACTTAATTTGGACAAAACTTACGGTAACTCAATGATTCAAACTTCTCTGTCCACTTGGTAAGAGACACTTGTTTTACTGTTTTTGTCTCATATAAGGAAAAAGAACCTCTCCAAATAGGTAGGTGATTAAAGGCATGAAAGTAAAAGAGTGATTACAGCCATTGACATGGGTCTATGTTTTCTTTCATTCAATGGGTCCAAGGGATGCATAGGAAATGAAACAATGGGTATTGTGAGATTTTAACGAGCAAAAAATGCAAAACCCATAGCAAAAATTATCCCTGAAATGGTTTGCCTATAAGACCGGTAACTTCATAGCAGGTTGGTCCTTATGATCATGAAAAAATTAAGGAAAGTTCATATGAAATCGAAACTTACCAAAGACATTTGTCAACAGATTTTAGAAGGAAAGATATTGTTACTTATATTTATTTTTTTTATCTCTCATGAGGAAATCTATAATCGGAATATTATAATATTTAAGAATTGACAACATGGCTTTCTTTGAAACTGTACAGTATGGGATATGCACTGAAGAAAAGTCATTTAAAGGAAAATCAGATTGTTTATTTGAATCCAAAAGCATCAATTTAGAGATCTACTAAACATAACATGTACATACTTATATAAATTGACCCTTCCTTAATTAAATATGTTCTCAATAGCTACTTTTAATTGTACAAACACTATTTTGACTTTCAAAATTTTCTCTTGGTGAATAAGCTAGTGTGAAGTGTATAAAGATTACCAATTTTAACCCTTATAGTGCTGGAATTGACTTCATGCTTATGCAAACAGGTTAGATCCAGGCCCGTGGCAAAGTAATTGGTGGTTGGCCTGTGATCTAACCTGTGTGCTACTCTGAGTATCAACAAAGTTAAGCAGATATTTAAGGTTTCGGAAAGCAGACAACACAAAAATCTTTTTTCTTTTTTGAAAATTAATCAGCATCAGGGATCAGGAAAATGCCAGTTTTGTCGGTTTTGGACCTATTTTGGTTTTACCGGACCGTTTACAAGTTGAGATTAGATGAAAAAATCAGTCCCTACATTTGACAGATATGACACTCTACACACCTAACAATACCTTCAGATTCATACAATTAATCCTTTAATTGTTATCCTGAGGCGCATCTTAATTGGGGGTTTCATTGTTAACAATAAAGGCGCGCTTGGTTAGAGCATATGACACACTTAATCCGCAAAAACCGATCATATTGAGCACATTCGCTCCGAAGTGTAATGAGTTGGAAATGTATGAAGGGTTTTTGGCCAATTCTCGGACCGATTCAGAGATTTCCTGATCCCTGCTCAGCATTCTATGGGTTAACACACTTTATAATTGGCTCTTGCTTTCAATTATAACATGTCAAAAAGTTCAACCTGGAAATATTGATACAAGAGAAAATTATCTAAGAGCGACCTTCTCTATATCAGGTTGGATCAACGTTTTCCGGAATACCTGTGGATGATATGTGGTATATAAATGAAGGATCCCTAACTTTTGAAGTGGAATCGGACACGGTATTCTCAGAGTCTGATATCAGTTCCGTATGGGCAGGGGAGGTAAGTAGTGGGGATTTTCATTCCCTAATCGCTGTCCCTATTCCATTTACTGTATAAGTACTTTTATTTGCGGGGTAATTTTTCGCGCAATTCGCGGTTGATACTACAGTGCGAATTCTAAACACCGCTATTAAAAGGCTCTCCAATGTATTTTTGTGTGCCATGGCGGTGGCCATTTTACATGGAAGTCAGTCTGTCATCACTACCACCATGTATTATCTTGTAATGCACAGTTATTGTATTTGATTTTGTCGATGAATATTTTCAATATTGTTCTTTTCGTTTACGTTGAAATTTACGTGACCGATTGCGAGTAAAGATTTTATGAAAAAATATATCCGAATATAAGACAGATATACCATTTTACACAACTAATAAATATCTTCGGAATCACAAAATTAATCCTTTACTTGTTATCCCTGTGTCAAAAAATGCCTGAGGCATGTATCAATTGGGGTTTAATTGCAAACAAATTGGCAGCTTGGTTGAGAAGTAAATTACAAAAGCTTGAGCCGTGAACTAATTTCTATTACTAGTATCAATTAAACATTTGTTCCCCTTATGTTGACCTTAGATAAAAACAAATGACATATGAATAAAAAGTCAAAACTCGTTTCATTTTCAAAAAATTAAAGTGGCGGATTTTAATCATATGTATTTTTTACAATAATTTGATTCTCATGTCAATCACAAAATAAAGTGTGATCCTTGCTGTATATGAAGCACAGGTATTTTAAAGTAGTTTTTATATTGATATCGAGAATCTTTGGTGAAAGGGGTTTTATTTTCGCATTACCTCCAACCATTGCAAAATATAAACCCCGCAATTTTATGTACCTTGAAAAACCACAACATTTTGCCACTGCGGATATAAAGCGCTATACAGTAATGAGTATGAGGTAGGGATGGGAATGAAATTCGAATATTCAATTTCAAGTCAGAATACTACGAAAAGTAATTTTCTATTCGGGGGTGATGGAAGGTTTGGAGATTTCCTGATCCATTGCCTATATTACATATCGAGGGTTCAGTGCAATACTATAGTAAGTGCTTCTTTTTGCACTTACTATAGTCTTGCACTGAACCCTCGATATTCATTAGTCTTTATTGCTTTGCCATTACATGTATAATGTAAACATGATTAAATACATTTGGCGAATATAAATGTTTAAGCAGAGAAAGGATAAGGGTACCTTTATTCAGATATGCAAGACATTTGGACAACACAACTAGTTATAAAATCGAATGTTTGAATATATTTGAATAGTACTTACCGAATAATCGAATCGTGATTTCACTATTTGTTCCCATCGCTAGTATGAGGGATTCACTTATCCTACTTAAGATCATGGGTTTGAGTTTAAGCTTGTTATTTTTACATCAATTGTGAAGTAAGTTCTTGCAACTTAGATAAATCACTCTTGATTCTGTTTCCTGGATACATAACCAGTATTGCCCTTAATTAGGATTAATAACGGTCGCAAGACAGATCCTGCTACTCTCAGGATTTAAACTCTTGTGTACTGAGGTCGACGCCCTGGTCAACCGTCTTCCCATGACGTGTGGTTGTTTTAATTTGAGTATTTGAAGAGTAACAAGAGATATACTACTCACCAAGGCATAGGCGCCAGCCCTTGGTTAAGTTTTTATAGGCAAGTTTGTGTCTCATTAACTACTGTATAGAATGGGTTGATAGTTTACACAAGACTTTGGTTTATAATACATGGCAACTGACCAAGTACCATTACTATGGTATGGATTTTAAGGATATTATGCTCCTTCTTAAACTTAAAAGATCTTGGTTTAAGTTTTGTATTTAACTTCATACTTCAGAAATGAATGACTGTTCACTACCCTAAACCCCTCTCCAACAATGTGTTGAATAGTCGAGCAGGCTGTGTTATGGACACCTTGTTTTTTTGTTTTTTTACAGGAATTGCTTGTAGTGTGTAAAGAGAGTGACGTGGAGTTTTTTGCGGATTACAGTGACTCAGATAGTAATTCTGATGACAAAGATCTCACTGAAGCTGTAAGTTGCTTTTTATATATCGAGGGTTCAGTGCAAGACTATAGTAAGTGCTTCATAAACATGGAGCACTTACTATAGTCTTGCACTGAACCCTCGATATATACTCATACAAAAATGTACAAAAATACGGCACCCTGTTATTGGTTTGTCAATAATTTTGCTCTGGTATTGGTGTAAATTGCCATTAAATTCCCTTAGTTCTCATATGTTCCAAGATTTTTACTTTGACATGTCCCCCTCTCTGCTAGCGAATACTAAGGGCACAGAATGTTGTGGGTTAACCCTTGACCAAACACCAAATTCTCAACTGTCCCAAATTGAAAGAGTTTGCAGACGACATTTCAAAATGTGATGAAATTGAAAATTAATCTTCTGATAGGGTAAAAAACTTTGTGGTAAAAGGAGAAATTGCTCCTAACAAGAAATTTCTTCTTTTCCCACAATGTTTTCCAGGGTCGTCTGCAACAGACTGGTCAAATGTTGTTATTGTTTGGTAATGGATTAAACTAGAAACGCCCAGTCGCAAATCAAATCGCTTATCACTTTTGTTACATACTATGGGATATGCCCCCTATTATTTGAATCTCCTCCCACTTTTTCTTTCAGGATAAATGGACTTGTGTGGATTGTAACTTGAGTAACCCGCCCTATATGAGGTTCTGTGACAAGTGCTGGAAAGGCCGTCCAGACTGGCTACCAAACAGAAAGAGGAGCTTGTCCGACTCAGATGTTGGTAGAGATGAGGGAAGGATGGCGGTTGAACCTAAGAGCAAGTTGCAAGAAAGGGTTGAGGCATTGAAGGGAGTCTTTCGTGGTGACGCTCAGGATTCAGGCTCCGGAAGTTTGAGCTCTCTGCCTTCGAGTCAGGAGTCTCTGGGAGCATCCTCGAAAACTGAGAAGCTTCACACGGGAAGCATTTCCCCAGGTCAAGAAAAAATTCAGGGCTCGCTTAGTGCAGCAGGCCTACTAGCGGACTCAAGTTCGTATGAAGTTCGTCACTCGTTTTCAAATTTTCAGTCTAAAGGGCCTTCCTCAGTCTCATCAATTGAGTCAACGGAGTCCGAACAAGACGGTCAGTCATTCGACGGTTCAAATCCCAAATCTTCCCTTTTGGACGAGCCCTGCATAATTTGCCTTAAGAGACCAAAGACAGCGAGTATCATTCATGGAAGCACTGGGCATCAAGTGTGCTGCTTCATCTGTGCCAAACGTCTGAGGCGCCGCGGCAAAGTGTGTCCAGTTTGTCGAAGGCCGATTCAAAAAGTGATTAGGAATTTCATCCTCTAACCTATCCCCTCTTTTCAACCCTTTCCCAAACAAGTTTTAGACTGTCACAAATTGGGAGAGTTTTCACACGACATTTCAAAATGTGAAGAAATTGAAAAATATTCTTCAGATAGAGCAGAAAACCTTGTGGGAAAAGGGGAAATTGCTCATTATGAGCCATTTCTCCTTTTCCCACAATGTTTTCCAAAGTCGTCTGCAACAAACACGTCAAATTGCGTTATTGTTTGGGAAAGGGTTAAGTGTTTAATGCAAGACTAAAGTAAGGACTCCAAAAACCTGTACAAACTTGCTGTAGTCTTGTATTGAACCCTCAATTTGTTGAGTGACTTGTTTTAAAAGTAAATATGGATAAGAGTTACATCTTGTTAAATTAGAATGGATTATGTTGGGGTCACAAATTGAAGTCATTGTCAAAGACAATAGTTACATTTTGAATCAAAGAAAGGCATTTTCTTTGCGATAATGCAAAAAAAAACACTTATTAAACAAAAGAAGAAATTGCTTCTTTTATTTATGAGAAAACTGCCTGAACTTAAAGAGAATTTTAAGTTCCTTCTGCGCTATGTATTATGATTTTGCCTAGATTATTATGTTTAAACATGTTTCTTATCCCTTTCACAGAGGTTTTTGCTAAAACAGTTTCTTTTTATTAGAGGTCCATGGCTTTTTTTCCTTCAATTTGGTTGCTAAAACAGTTTCTTTTTATTAGAGGTCCATGGCTTTTTTTCCTTCAATTTGAAATCCAAGCCTGTTGAATTTGGGAAATTTTATCGCTAAAATTGCTGAATTGGGACCCCTTAAAGCTGGTATGACTTTGATTTTTTGGGAAAACTGCATGATTTTAAAGAAATTTCCAATTGGGAAGTTGCCTTTTATGGGAGTCTGTTATATAACCTAAAAAGCCCTGTGTACTATGCATGGCCATAACTTAAGAGAATAGTAGTGAATATAGTTTGACACATGCAATGCCATAATTATACTGTAAGTTCAAGTGCCTTTTTGGTCTTTTACATCGCTTGTCATGATGTACCATATCGAGGGTTCAGTGCAAGACTATAGTAAGTGCTTCATAAACATGAAGCACTTACTATAGTATTGGGACTTATACAAACTGCTTGATTGGAGTTTTGACATCCTGGATAATATTTTGACCATAATTTCATCTGGCCAATGATTGGGATTAGTAAGAAGCGGGTTTTTTTTGGTCTTTGTCATCCATGATTATATTTTGACCTTAAGGTTATATGGCGAGTGACTTTGACAGGTACAAACTGCTTGTTTTGGTCTTTGTCATCCTTAATTACAGTTTGACCATAATGTTATCTGGCTAATGAATGTGACTGGAACAAACTGCTCATTTGGGGTTGTGTCATCCTTGATTATAAAGTGTAGTATATTTGACAAGTTGGGGTTTGTTCAAGGATTTGTGTTATTTTTTCTATCGTCAAAAGCTTTTTTGTGTCTCATCTTAAATTATGTTTGTGCCATCTAGCTCATATGAGTGTGGCTGATAGAATACCATGCCAAGTGCTACATAACTGAAATAATGTTGATGTTATGTTAAACCCATATAAAAAAACACGCCAAGTAAACTTAGATGTTGTCTTTTTGGTTTGTGACATATCCAGTTATATTTTGACCACAATGCAATCCAGCCCAAAGGTAAAGCTGATTAAAAGCAATGCTGAGTTTGGCTTAAGTGCTTGTTTTTGTCTTTGATGTCATCTAGCCATTGGATGAAACTGATACAAAGTGCTTATTTTGGTATTTGACATACTCAATTATGTTCTCTAGCCATAATGTAATCTAGCCAATGAGTTAACCCTTTACCAAATGCCTAATTTTCAACTGTCCCAAATTGAAAGAGTTTGCAGAAGACGTTTCAAAATGTCATGAAATTGAAAAGCAATCCTCTGATAGGGCAGAAACATTGTGGGAAAATGAGTAATTGCTCATTAAGAGCAATTTCTCATTTTCCCACATTGTTTTCAAGAGTTCTGCAACAAACTGGTCAAATGTCGCTATTGTTTGGTAATGGGTTAAGCTGATAGAAAGTCAAATTTTAGCGTAAGGGCTTGTTTTGTTTGTGACATCCTATATAATATTTTTGCTGCGAGTCATCTATCTTATGATTGTGACTGATACAGAGTTAAGATTAATGTAAGGACTTGTTGTGGTCTTGAGCATCTACAATAGAATCTCTACACATTGAGGTTCAAAGGATCTAGTAAAGATATTCAACAGAGAGATTTTGAATTATAGATATCAGGAATATAAAGATATAGAGTTAAGAACAAATGATTCGGAGATTAAATATTTACTTTAGAATTGTGAAATTGCAAATTGTTACGGTCTCAATTCCTCTTCAAAAAGGATTTTAAAGTACTATTAAGTTAGTTTTCAATTTTTCTAGATTTTTCACAATGTAAGAGTAAATGAGCACAAGTATGGCTTCCATTACTGATGACTATACTAATCAATCACAATGGTTAAGGAACTATGGTATGTTAACCTTACGTCACGTTTCACAATTTTAAGCGGTTTGAAAAGTAAAATATCAGATCATTTGGTTCAATCAAACCATATATATTGGTGAACGTGAAAGATCAATGACATGGAAGTTTGTGGAAAAATAATTTCAAAAAAGTCATTTAGACAAAAACTCACTTCTATTCAAAGTTATAAATTTGGAGTACATATGTTAACACAAAGGTATAAAAACATGAAAGACAGAAAATCAAGAGAGTCGTGATTCACTCATTTGAAATATACAGCGAAAGTCCAAAGTAGGTGTATCACACATGCCAAAGTTTCTTTTACAAAGATTTGACCTAAGAAAAAGAAAACGCCCCAATACTAACACATACATGTATGTCCAATGATGTCCAATAATGGTTATTTCTTTGAAATTAGCCAGGGTTGGGGGTGGTACAAATTCGAAGTCAAATTCAATCCTTCCCTGTCAAAGTAGAGCGAAAACCCTGGAGTAAGCAGAAAATGGAATGATTGAATGTTATCACAGCTGAATCAATTCAAAGAGTGAAGTGAAACATATTTTATATACAAAAACAAACACAAAAACTACATCTGATAATATATAGACTTGTATAGTTCAACCAATTTAGCTTGAGATTTCTAGGAAGAATCCGTATACAATGACCTTTTTGTTCGTGTAACCTCGTTTGATAGAGATTAGTTGGTTATTCATTGTTTACGGAGACGCCCGAAAGGTCTCACAAAAGCCAATTAGTCTCGAGTGAAGCAGGTTGAACTATAGATAAATGTATAAATCACAATCTTGTAATAATCATTTTACCCACTTAGCCTCTTTACATTAATTGTCATTATGTTCAATGTTGGTGTTGCTTTCTATTTGGATTATCATTAATTCCCCCAAATGAAGGAGAAGTGGTCTTAATATTGCAGGAAATATTCAGGTTTTAAGTATTAAGAACCTGGTTCAGCATTTAATTACAACATATCTATGAAAAGACTTGTGTTTGATTGATTTGAGTTGAAAACATTAAAACTAATTGAAATTTTGATCAATATAAGCAATTTGGGATTCAGACCCAATTTGGGATTCGGACCCACATGGAGAGGGGCATTGTGACTACACGGCCAGGGTACCGTCTAACTAAATATTTTATTCTAATATTCGGTATAAGTTCAAAACAACATTTCATACTGAACTTGAAT
Source organism: Cerastoderma edule (assembly GCA_947846245.1). NCBI lineage: Eukaryota > Metazoa > Mollusca > Bivalvia > Cardiida > Cardiidae > Cerastoderma > Cerastoderma edule. Next base: position 5,816,704 of record OX401409.1, on the reverse strand, counting down.
TGTTTTCTTAAATGAAAGATTCAGTCCTGACAATAATGTAACAAGCACCCACAAATTATTTTACAAACAATTTGACGATAATATGCCAAAAAAAGCTTGCTTAAGGAGCATTTGAAATTGTTCAGTTTCCCCACAATGCAGATAGGGGATAACAATAATGTTTCTGAGAAACGTGCAAAGCATGATTCTAAGTAAGAATAGGTACGAAGTACAGTCACACAGTGATAATCTGACAGTTCTATTACAACATCATGAGCACACTTAATACGCAAGCACTAAGTGACAAATAACGATCCCGTTGAAGACTGTATAATACTTTGAAAGTGGCTAGAAAACAGCGCAGAGACAAAGCTCTTGAAGTGGCAATAAAGCAATGTCACTATAATTAGGACTGCCAGACTAACAGAAACAACTATACCCCGTATGCTACAGTATACGCGCCATATAAAAAGGCTCTGCATGATAATCCATGATACAATGGTAATTCAAATCAAAGTACTAAAGGCAATGCAAAGCATGCCCGTTACAGAAGAAAAAAAATGTTAATGAAAATCAGATGGACGGAGTTTAAATGTCAGCTTGAGCACAAACACGTAGATGTGGTAAAGACAATATCGGGGGTAAAACAAACAGCAATATTTACATAAATGTCCATGTATATGTTTGAATTAGATATATACCTTTTTGTTACATAAAACTTATCAACTAGTAAAACATCTCCAAAGAGGCTCTTTATTAAAAAAATATATATTCATGAATATTTAGAGAAGGATACATATACATCATATTTATAACATTAACGGACACATTATTAAGAAATAACTCTTAACACATTAAAACAACTTATAAAACTTAATGGAAGTCTATGTCAAGAAGATCCAAGTAGTGGAAATAAAATGTATACATATTTATCAATTTGAGAAAATCAGCATCAACACAAAACTATTACATTTATGAAAAGTGTACATGTTTGGCTTAGTCAAGACTATGAGTGTAAACATTAGTAAATAATGAGAAAAATGGCATATCGGTGTAGTCCTTCAAAAGTAATCAACTATTTCAATATGAGTATGTCCATAGTAGGCAAGTGTTTCTAAGCATACCCAAAAACCTAGCCTAAATATCAGCAAACCTAGCTTGATAGAAGGTAACCTAGACAGCCGGAACCAGATTCATGAATTACCTTACAGGCTTTGTCAGTATCCCCGCAAAGAGAACACCCAACACAAGTACAAACAGTGCAAGCATCGCGAAGATGTACTTGATGTTGAGTTCAAAATTCCTTTGCGTGATCTGCTCTAGGTAATGCACCAGTTCAACCCAATATATGCGCAACGCAAATCGTCTACGAGGTGGTTGCCGACGAGTATGGGTTGGCGTGGTAAGCATCTTTAAAAACTTAAGACTGGTGTTGTCGATGTAAGGGTCATCATAACCAATTGCATTGTGGTAGCTTTTCCAATGAAGACTGTGGCATTTTTCGGCCCCTTTAATTCCAAATGCCTTAGCTGTTTCTTCTTCTGTTTCCCGTAGCTTCTCCTCCGTAACATTTACATGTCCGCCCTCATTGTAGGCTTCCCCTCTTGTGTAGACGGTGTCGTATTTGGTTAGCAATACAATCACATCACACTCGTCTGAAAAGTGAAAATGGGTGAAATGTTTACACCGAACCACTTCTGACGTGTTGAAAGTATAAACAAAATGGTAAAAATTGTGATTAATAGCACGCTTCTTTCAAAAAAGCATCAAGTCAAAGTACATTGTGAAATCGTTAATTTTTCAAACAAACCTTTTTCAATAAAGCACCCGTGTAAGATACAGACAAAATGGTTAATATTTCAAACAGACCATTTCAGGAAGTATCCGTGTAAAATATAAGCAAAACTCCTGGTAAACTTTTTCTTTAGAGCAACTGTCGTAAGTAAAGTCAAAATCGTATGGTTTGCAATTCAAGTAGACCTGTTTTTAAGCATCCATGTAAAGACACAATGATGTATAAACTTTTACAAGAAAGAATCCCTGTAAAATAAAAACAAAATGGGTAATAATTCACTACAATTCATCAGAAAGCTTCAGTATAAATTATAGACAAATTGGTTATCATTTCAAACATACATTTTTTTTTTCAAGAAGTATCCCTGCTTCAGAATTGTGAAAATGCTCAATAGCAAACATATTTTTTTCACGAGAAAATCAGTCTTAAATTCCCCGGACGTCAATTTTTTTTTCGGATCTTACGAAAGTAAAGGAATACACATTTATTTAATATATATATATATATATATATATATATATATAATATGATATATTTCAGCAGAGAAATAATTAAATACTAGCTCACTTTGGGCGTATTTTTTATATTATACAAATCCGGTGACAAGGCTACATGACCCAGATAAAGCTTGCATATATGGCTAGCTATAGACAACTGGCCCGTGATACTCGGAATAGACTCTGAAAGCAAACATCCACGTTTTTGCACTGAAGGGATTATATCGAACTAGCCGGTTTAACATACGGTTGGCCATGTAGAACTTACACAGAAAGAACAACATGGAACACGGGTAACTAATTACCATACATTGGATGTATCATCTAGTTAGTGATACTGTGGGGGTTTTCCGTCATTTATAGAGCGATTTCGGTTACTCTATTTTTATGAATATTTGTTTCGAGTAAAGCTGATTACTATACGCCAAATCCACATTTTACATATATATTTCTATTCTATGATGTCCGGGAACTTTAAGTACATTGCATATACCAAATGGTTTTCATTTCATGTCCAACCCACCTTTCTTCACGAGGGCATCCGAATCCACTTCACTTAAAACCTCACGGAGACATTTTATGAGATTATAAGGTATTGGGGCTCCACATTCACAAGCAAACACAACCAGGGAGATTTTGTTTTCATCTTTTGATGTGTTGTATAGCTTTTTTAAAAATCCCAATCCTTTGTCCCTCTGGAGGCGCTCCAACTCCTGTATGGAGGTGTCTGCATCCACGAATCCTGAAGTAAAGATGATATAACATGTGTTCCTATGAGAGATGTTACGGAAGAATACCCATATTCAGCCATTTCCAACCACCCTCTTTCGCAATCGTATCTACTCGGCAATCCCCGTAACAAGTCGGTAGATATACCTCGTAGGCAGTACATGAATACACCAGAAATCCTGGGGTAATTCGCCTTATTTCCGGCGGCTAACGCAAAATGCAGACAGGCACTAAATATGTATTTAAATACACACAAATTGGTTAAATATCACAATTGAACGTTTGTTTTTAACCTTTTCATTAAAGATGACCATATCAACACATCTTTGATTCATATTTTGTCAATCGTATCTACTCGGCAATCCCCGGCTTGTGCCGGGGATTTCCGAGTAGATACGATTGCAAACAGACATGCCCTTCGTTGCTGACCTACTTTCAAAAATGGCTCCCATTGCCTCCGAGGTTATTTTAAGAAATGGCCGAGGTGTTCCGAATGCCTCTTTCGTCGGATCACTTTGGTTGTACTCTGTATACATCGGCCGGGCCGGAACTATGAGCATTGTTGCACCAAATAGTTCCGGCCCTTACCGATGTATACCGAGAACACCTGAAGTAATCTGACGCAAGAATAAGTTTCAAAATGTCGAACCATGGGTATTCTACATTAACACTTAACATCCTCCATATGAGAATCTGTGATCGCTTCAAATAGAGGACACCAACAGAGGGAAAGAAGTAACATAAAAAAATCTTCATGGTATTGTTATCAGCCTTTGTACTAGTTGCTTGTTAGAACATTTTTTTGCTTTATCTTCACTGCGTGAAAATGAGGGATCCTACCATGCGTTCATTAAGGAAAAACGTTTTCGGCTAACAATTTGTCGAACGGAAATCGCCATAAAGTCGGTACAAATGGTAAGTATTACATATAACATTCATATGAGAAAAGTATGAAAAAAACAAAATCAAACAAGAATTTAGGACAGAATGAAAGATATATGCAATATATGGTTCTTGTCGATCAGCATCTGACTAAAATATAGTGTCTTAATTATCAATCTGACGGGATTCGAAAGCTGTGTATAAGTACTCAGAGGAATCTAACATTGACTCGGTAGGTGTAATTGACCTTACGACACAGAGCAGTTAACCACTACCACCGTAAATAGGGGAGGTTACTCTAATTTTCTCCGACATTCTGAGAGATATAGTGTCAATGCACAAACTAGGATCCCTGTTTGACATTGCCGATGATTTCGAATATTTGAAATCGGAAAAATTCCTACAAAATAAGCACCTGCCTTTATTGCTGGATAATATGTACATAGCATGACAATTTGTAAAGAAGATGGTATATTTTGAGCGTTAGCACAGACATTTATAACAGCTCTGTTATATATCTCTATGGCGTTGGGGGAGTGATTTACCCCAGCAGTGTGGGGTCCGATATATCCTGAATGATTCAAAACGCAGACCTACTAATTTTGTCATGTTGAAAATGGTATAATAGTATTGGTCATGTTGAGACAATGGTGTTAAACAATTGCTGATAGGAACAATCACTATTTTGTTGTCAAATAGGTTAATAATCAACTTTCTAACATAATCTTTTGTATGCTACTCAATGGATGAGTGTCGGTTTTGCTACTTGATTACGAACTAAGGGTCATTTTACCAAGGAACTATTTTCAATTGTTCCAACTTTAAAGAGTTTGCAGACGTCATTTAAATGAAGATGATGAATTAATACTTTTCTGATAGGGCAGACCATATTGTTGGAAAAGGATGACTTGCTCGTTAAGAGCAATTTCTCCTTTTCCACAAAGACCTAATAAACACAGATTAGCAACTCCCCATAGGTAAAGACCGAACTCCCTTATCATCTCGTGGAGGATGAGATTCCGGGAGACTTTGCGAGACTTCCTAATCTCGTCGGCACTGAAGTGTGTCTGCCAGCTAGACGATGTAAACGAATGTTGAATAAAGTGTGAAAACTAACGTTTATTTTATTAATTTTTCGATAGTTTTAACATTCCTTTATTAGTGTGTTGTTTTTATTAATAATTGCATATGAGACAATTGAGTTCCTTTTACCACTGGTGAAACACGTGTTTTGAAATGTGTATCATCAATAGAACCGAAAGTGCTGGAATTGGATGGGATGGTAGAGTATTTGTATAACTCCTCGGAAACAAAAACAAAATATGGGTTGATTTAGACAAACGTTGATTCATTACACATAGTTTTATCGACCAATTGAAGATCAAGGACTTTTATACATTTTTGTGATGTTGAGAGGCATTTAAATTCTCTTATCTGGTCTTGGGTTTTTGAAAGCGTATGGTTGCATGTTTTAGTAGTAGAGCAATAGTTTTTGTCTAACTCCTCGGAAACAAAAACAAAATATGGGTTGATTTAGACAAACTTTGATTCATTACACATATTTTTATCGACCAATTGAAGATCAAGGACTTTTATACATTTTTGTGATGTTGAGAGGCATTTAAATTCTCTTATCTGGTCTTGGTTTTTTGAAATCATATGGTTGCATGTTTTAGTAGTAGAGCAATAGTTTTTGTCTAACTCCTCGGAAACAAAAACAAAATATGGGTTGATTTAGACAAACTTTGATTCATTACACATATTTTTATCGACCAATTGAAGATCAAGGACTTTTATACATTTTTGTGATGTTGAGAGGCATTTAAATTCTCTTATCTGGTCTTGGTTTTTTGAAATCATATGGTTGCATGTTTTAGTAGTAGAGCAATAGTTTTTGTCTAACTCCTCGGAAACAAAAACAAAATATGGGTTGATTTAGACAAACTTTGATTCATTACACATAGTTTTATCGACCAATTGAAGATCAAGGACTTTTATACATTTTTGTGATGTTGAGAGGCATTTAAATTCTCTTATCTGGTCTTGGTTTTTTGAAATCATATGGTTGCATGTTTTAGTAGTAGAGCAATAGTTTTTGTCTAACTCCTCGGAAACAAAAACAAAATATGGGTTGATTTAGAAAAACTTTGATTCATTACACATATTTTTATCGAACAAGGGAAGATCAAGAACTTTTTTTCATATGTTTGTGATGTTAAGAGGCATTTAAATTCTCTTAACTGGTCTTTTTTTTAATTTGAATTTATTCTTAGTACTCTCTTTTTGTATATAAACTGTATACGTGGAAGATGTAACGATATGTTCTGTTTGGTTCAGCTGGAAATAATTGCCATGCAAAGAAAGTGTAAAATTTGCGGCTAATGACAGCATATTTGTGTGTGCTGGAAGTGTATGACATCAACATGCTGCAAATCAAGAGATAAAAAGCAGACTCGGTGCATATTTGTGCGCAGAAGTATATAGCTAGTTGTTGTTTGATATTATAATTCTAACATTGTTGATGATGATGATGGTGGTGGTGGTGGTGGTGGTGGTGGTGGTGGTGGTGGTGGTGGTGGTGGTGGTGGTGGTGGTGGTGGTGGTGGTGGTGGTGGTGGTGATGGTGATGGTGATGGTGATGGTGATGGTGATGGTGATGGTGATGGTGATGGTGATGGTGATGATGATGATGATGATGATGATGATGATGATGATGATGATGATGATGATGATGATGATGATGATGATGATGATGATGATGATGATGATGATGATGATGATGATGATGATGATGATGATGATGATGGTATTGAGTACATTTTTCAAAGAAAATAGAATGTTCCCCATTACGAATTATTAATTCATAGAATATTGTACATGGTATGCCGCAAAAAAAGATAATTCCCATTTAGAGACCCATTCCACAAAAGTATAGATTTAAGCTAATATTTTAACAGTAAATTTTGCTGCTGAAGTTTTCCTCCATCATAAAATTAAGCTAGACATTTCAGTTTGACACAGTGCAATATTACAATAAGTTATAATCCCCGGTAATTATCACAGCAGGGCGCCACAGCTGGTGGCCATCTGTTTATTGGTTTTTGGGGTCGGGAGGGTCAATAAAAGGGCTACCATAGCTTATCAGCGACGGCAGACGCTTTGATTAACAAAATAAAGCGTCTGTATTTACAAGAAGGCAAAATCTCGCGAACGAGAAGTCAACGCGAGAAAGAACGGTATTTTGCGGAGTTGCTTATCTGTGTTTATTAGGTCTTTGTTTTCCAACAATATTTTCCCTAGTTGTCTGTAACAAATTAGTCAAATGTAGTTATTGTTTGGTAAAGGGTTAACAAACCTCGATTGTTAAAAAGGATTAAGGGTTTCGACGCAATCTGACACAATTGCTCTTTATGATCAAGTCACAAACCCTTTGTTGTTTAGCCGATCGGCGGTCTTTTTAATCAACTACTGGCTACCAAGAATGTCTTTTACAACATATTACAGCAACATTAGATTCTTTAAGCTATTCGGATAAAGTTGCAACAAGGAGATATGGGTTTGTTTTGTTTTTAATAGCTTTTAAATTTGGATACGATACATCGATCATTACAGGTAGGTGGATTGATGGGCTATAATAAGAAAGTTAATTAATTGTTTAAGGTGCTCTTAGGGTCCATTTAAAAATAAAATCAATTAATTAAAATCTAATTTGAAGAATTTGTATATATCCAACTGGAAACCATGTCCTCTCACAACATTATCGATCAATATTGTATTTAAGTTAACATTTGATTCATTATCAAATGCAACTTATAACGTTCGTCATAATGTGTCAATTGCGTTTTTCAAAAACAACAATTTTTCATTTTCAAACGAAGATAAAAGACAAAAATAAAAATTTACTAACATGTGAAAGAAAAATAGACAGAAAATAATAGTTCATACTTCTTTTCTTTACATCGTTTTATAAATTAACTGTTTGCATATATTTACTAATTGCGTGTAGTTCTCAGTCATTTCACAATATATGTAACAGATTTTGGTAACGGAATAACAATATTTTAAGCAGTATTGACGAAGAAAAACCACAGCACAATAGTGCTATGTGTTGACGGAGTCGCACAGCGTGTAGGAGAAAATGGCGGATAGCAACCGAAGTGTTCGCTGATTGGTCAGTTCCAGCTGTCAATCAAAGTCTGTCGTAAGGTCAAATGGCCCTTCTGTAAACGCAGCCTAGCCACGCCCCCATTGGCAACCACATCGCTTTTTTGCTACTCCAGACAAATAAAGCAGAGAATGGCCGTCGGTAAAAGTATTGACTTGTATTCTAAAGGATTCTTCCACCAAATAAACAATTTCAATAAAACATTTATAAAACACTACGAAAAATAACAAGAAATACCTCCAATAAACAAACGAAGAATCTCCTTCGTCTCATCTGTGTTCGCGTTGTACATGCCCGCAGCATCAAATATGTCCGGAAGTTCCGTCCAGATTGACCCGAATGAGTCTTCATCACTCGCGTCCCCGCTGTTGGCGCCCGTGGTTGTTTCAAAGTCTGCTTTATTTGCGGCACAAGTTGGATACCTGATGCGAGGGATTGATCACATGTTCAGGTAGCACTTTTACTAACCCTCTACCAAACGCCAAATTTTCGACAGTCCCAAAATTGAAAGGGTTTGCAGACGACATTTCTAAATGTGATGAGAGTGAAGAATGTCTTCTGATAGGGCAGGGAGTGGATAGGGAGACAACAATCCGGTAAAAATCAAAGTGCTAAAGGCACTGAAGTTGGATGACATGATTCAAATGGATGATAATCCTGCAAGGGTTAAAAGCAATGTCAACAGTATTTCATTTGCTTTACTGCTTGCTTTCATCAGCAATAGACTAAAAACTTTCAAATATATCAAGGACATCCCAAGAACAAAACGCTAGTTAGGATCAGACTTTGGACATCTAGGTTATGAATTTTACATTAGGCCACGTAGAACCCTACAAAATATACTACAGTTGCCAAATGCATCCATATTGGTTGCTAGAATAATTATTACAAGAAAATCGTTTGAGTATGAATAGGAAAACAAATAGGAGACAAATACAACAAACATAATTTTATTAGTATTTAAATGTATTTATTTTTCAATAGCTTTCTCTTTTTATTAGTCAGAGACAAACATGTTTTTATTATGCATATTTATACATATGCATGTTAGTGACTACAGAAATCAGTCTTATGGACCAAAATTTAGTTTTTTTAACTTTTACATATTATGATTTGGTAACATGTCAAAATTAATATCTAAAAATTTCAAATCAAAATTCATAAAACTAAAAAAAGAATCAGTCACATTGGGAAACTCAAGGCAGTCTCTATTTAATTGTGACATCTGGTTGTTTAATTGACTCTGGTTGGCGTTTCATCGTTTTGACTTCATCCTTTTGAGTATCGACAAGTTTTTTGTGTGATCTACCTTGTATGAAATTTAATAACTTCTTTTCCCTTGATTCTTTCTTATCCAAATTGTCCAGTCATGTTTTCAAAAGAATGCTTTTTCTCAATATTAGGAGACACCAATGTAAATACTATATATTCATTGTGAATTGTTTGTTTACCTTCTGCAGTATTTTCAGAGTTATATCTGACATATGACTAACATTTACAAGATTTAAAAAACACCCTTTGCTTTCCCTTAGCGTTACATATTTTAAAACGTTAAAAAGATGAGATTGATTCTGAAAAAAAAACCTACTTCATAAAATAAGTAATTATGTTTAGGATATTTATAAACATTGTATAGGATAACAAATCAGACTCAAAACCTAAATCGACGACCCAAAACAACACCTCTCAAACAACGCTAGCTTAAATGTTTTTACTTTTGTGCTTTCCTTTTAATAAATATTCCTTGTGAGCTATACATTCAGTTTCTATGAACAACAAACAAAGAGCTTGTTGCCAATTCATAAAACATGTACCCTATGATACCAGGAAAAAATGCGATTCTCTTGTTCCATGCTGTCCTTAACATAACACAAAACTATCAAATGGAAAACTGATAAAGAAACCAGATGGCTTTAATATAAAACTATTTAACTTTTCAAGCCAAACACTTTAAGATGGCAGTTCTTAAGGTTCTCCAATGCTACTCCTGTGTATTTTCTTCATCATCCCTGAATTTCACTCAACTGCCAAGGTCCTCCTACTGTTGATGGTTTTTTGGACACCTATAAAAGAGTATAGATGAAAATGATATTTAGATATGAATACCTTTTTTCTAAAGTGGTCTGAAGTGTCTTGCAAAAGAACACTCCTAAGCAACCAGAGGGGCTTTAGCATAGGATCCCTTGGTACAAAGTCAACCACCTTTACCATTAGACCACAAAGGTCACTACAGTGCTTCATCACAACTTTATACCATGTATATGTAGAGAATACAGAGTTTTATCTACATGTACTATGAATTTGTTTTTCAAATTTAGATGGTGAAGTGCAACAGACATGATATCAAATACCATCAACTATTATTGAGTCTAACTGAAAGCATAAACATATATAAACAAACATAATTTTTTTATAAGAAATAATCAAATTTTTAGTTAGCTTCACACACATTCTCACTAAGGGGAGAAAAAAGGTGAGAAAAATCTGTGTGTTTTTTTTTTCAAGTTATAGTTATGAGCTGTTTTTTTTTTCATTTATCATTTCTTCAAGAGCTGTCTCGAAATACTGGCTTGTAAATAATGAATACTTGAATTCTTTTTCTTGCTATGGATAGTCTTGAATGATATTCTTTCAACCATTTTTTTCTGAATTAGGTACTACTTAATAACATTAGCATAATGTGTCCAGCATGGAAATTATGGTCACTTGTGTCAGTTGAAAACTAGATTACTCGTAAATGATTCATTCTACATTACGCTTATGGTTTTCTTTATAATAGAGTTTATGATCGACATTGCATGTCACACTAGAAACGATGATCATTTCTTTGAATTAGGTAATAATATTTCTTTGTATTAGGTGATAACAGCTTGATTCAAAACATCCCACATTTACTCACAATCGTGATAATAACATCAAAAGGATAAATTCCTCATAAGTCAAATTTCTCCTTTTTTCACAATAGTTTATATTTTAAAGATTTTTTTCTCACTCATTTTTATTGTTATGGCTCTACACTTCATTTGTATCTAAATTTAAATCCATATGAGAGAATTGGTAAAAAAAAAAGAACATATCCTAAGTCATATCTTAGTCGTTGTGAAAGGACATACATTGTATCAACCATTTTGCATTACACTTGCAGTCTTTTTAAACATAAAGGTTCTTGATTTAAGTAAATCTTTTAATTTTCTTTACATGCTAAAATAATCACATAAGCTGAAAAAGGCAAGAAACAAATATATTCTTAATGATTTGAGAGCAATCGTTAGAATCAGCTTATACTTTTGACTCAATGGTTTCAAAGGTGTTTTGCAACAGATACCACAAAGTGAGGTATCATAGAGTGAAGGATTATGGACGTGATTCTGATGTTACATAACAATGCAGAACATCAATGGTTCAATGCATTACTATAGAAAGTGCTTAATAAACATGAAGCAATTTCTATAGTCTCGCATTGAACCCTTAATATGTTCATATGGGCTCAACGCTTCCTCAACAACGTCTCAGTCATATCACAGTGTATAAAGAGGGGAAAATCCAATTAAACTTAATTTTCATTTTTCATCAAGAAAAAATAAAATTGAAACTCACATTGTCCTCAGCAAATACACTCCAGGCATACATGGGTCCCAGGAATGATAGTCTGGCTACCTCCATACCAGAGGCCTTGTTAAGTGGCTTGGGGAACCAGTTGGGTAAGCTTACCATCTGAAATGTTAAAAAGAGAAAGATAAAGATAAGTTATACTACAGCTATGTAGGGAACCAATTGGGTAAGCTTACCATCTGAAAATGTAGGAAAGATAAAGATAAGTTATACTACAGTAATGGAACATAAGTTATACTACAACTAGGTAGAGAACCAGTTAGGTTAGCTAAATATCTGAAAATGTTAAGAAAAGAAATATAAGTTATACTACAGCTAGGGAACTAGTTAGGTAACTAACCATATGAATATAGAAATAAATAAATAATACTTCGGCTGTACCTAGGTGGCTGTTTGGTGTAGGATTTGTAAATGATTGGCAGAATGAAAACATGAATAAGTCATGATGGTTAATCTAAAATTTTACTTTGTTTAAAAGAAATTGAGATTCGCATATTCAATGGATACCTGTCTTCATATTAACACATTATTTTGTTGCCAGAAAATGGTTTATTTTTGTCCATACATACCTAAATCAGGACATATTATACCAGGACAGGCATTTTTCCATGCAACTTTCAAACGCCACCATAGCATTTTTTTTTTACATATATGTGAATGTATATCTCCCTTATATTGCATGAATGCAATATGACAGCATTGGTCACCACTTTGTGAGAACGAGTGATCAGTTTCTTTAAGAATTGTTTATATTGCCTCTTTGAATTTTGCTTTTTTTCACGCTTTGAAGCTGAAATAACTTACATTATTTGATAACAGACAAAACAAATATTTGCAGGTCATGCAATCAAAATATTAAATGGATTTCAATATACCTCTGCATCTGTTTCCCCAATCCAACTGTAAATAGAAGTGGATTAGTGGTGCATCATACTGCCTTCACTGTTTGCTCACTGTAAGTCATGGTTTCTGTTAGTTTCACTATACACTCTGGTATTGAATGACCCCTTCATCTTCCAGAAGACTATGCTTTTTATCTGTGATGTAAAAAAAAAATCTGCTATAAGGACTAAACATTTGTTACATTGGAAAAATGCACTAAGTTTCAAACATAGCACCCTATAAAATAGACAAACTTTTATCAGTATAATCAGGTATGAGCAATTTAAAACAGAGAAATTAATTTTTCATAGTGATTTGCATAAGAAAGCATAAAATACTACTGAGAACATTTATATTTGATTGATAAACCTTCAAGCAATTAAGACAAAAAAGGCATAACCCATCTTATTTTTCTGCAGTCTTTTAAATGTTTTAACCTTTCCCAAACCCAGCTGCAATAGTGTGGATTGAACTAAAGTAACAAAGTTGCCAATTCATAAAACATGTACCCTATGATACCAGGAAAAAATGCGATTCTCTTGTTCCATGCTGTCCTTAACATAACACAAAACTATCAAATGGAAAACTGATAAAGAAACCAGATGGCTTTAATATAAAACTATTTAACTTTTCAAGCCAAACACTTTAAGATGGCAGTTCTTAAGGTTCTCCAATGCTACTCCTGTGTATTTTCTTCATCATCCCTGAATTTCACTCAACTGCCAAGGTCCTCCTACTGTTGATGGTTTTTTTGACACCTATAAAAGAGTATAGATGAAAATGATATTTAGATATGAATACCTTTTTTCTAAAGTGGTCTGAAGTGTCTTGCCAAAGAACACTCCTAAGCAACCAGAGGGGCTTTAGCATAGGATCCCTTGGTACAAAGTCAACCACCTTTACCATTAGACCACAAAGGTCACTACAGTGCTTCATCACAACTTTATACCATGTATATGTAGAGAATACAGAGTTTTATCTACATGTACTATGAATTTGTTTTTCAAATTTAGATGGTGAAGTGCAACAGACATGATATCAAATACCATCAACTATTATTGAGTCTAACTGAAAGCATAAACATATATATAAACAAACATAATTTTTTTATAAGAAATAATCAAATTTTTAGTTAGCTTCACACACATTCTCACTAAGGGGAGAAAAAAGGTGAGAAAAATCTGTGTGTTTTTTTTTTCAAGTTATAGTTATGAGCTGTTTTTTTTTTCATTTATCATTTCTTCAAGAGCTGTCTCGAAATACTGGCTTGTAAATAATGAATACTTGAATTCTTTTTCTTGCTATGGATAGTCTTGAATGTTATTCTTTCAACCATTTTTTTCTGAATTAGGTACTACTTAATAACATTAGCATAATGTGTCCAGCATGGAAATTATGGTCACTTGTGTCAGTTGAAAACTAGATTACTCGTAAATGATTCATTCTACATTACGCTTATGGTTTTCTTTATAATAGAGTTTATGATCGACATTGCATGTCACACTAGAAACGATGATCATTTCTTTGAATTAGGTAATAATATTTCTTTGTATTAGGTGATAACAGCTTGATTCAAAACATCCCACATTTACTCACAATCGTGATAAGTAACATCAAAAGGATAAATTCCTCATAAGTCAAATTTCTCCTTTTTTCACAATAGTTTATATTTTAAAGATTTTTTTCTCACTCATTTTTATTGTTATGGCTCTACACTTCATTTGTATCTAAATTTAAATCCATATGAGAGAATTGGTAAAAAAAAAAGAACATATCCTAAGTCATATCTTAGTCGTTGTGAAAGGACATACATTGTATCAACCATTTTGCATTACACTTGCAGTCTTTTTAAACATAAAGGTTCTTGATTTAAGTAAATCTTTTAATTTTCTTTACATGCTAAAATAATCACATTAGCTGAAAAAGGCAAGAAACAAATATATTCTTAATGATTTGAGAGCAATTGTTAGAATCAGCTTATACTTTTGACTCAATGGTTTCAAAGGTGTTTTGCAACAGATACCACAAAGTGAGGTATCATAGAGTGAAGGATTATGGACGTGATTCTGATGTTACATAACAATGCAGAACATCAATGGTTCAATGCATTACTATAGAAAGTGCTTAATAAACATGAAGCAATTTCTATAATCTCGCATTGAACCCTTAATATGTTCATATGGGCTCAACGCTTCCTCAACAACGTCTCAGTCATATCACAGTGTATAAAGAGGGGAAAATCCAATTAAACTTAATTTTCATTTTTCATCAAGAAAAAATTAAATTGAAACTCACATTGTCCTCAGCAAATACACTCCAGGCATACATGGGTCCCAGGAATGATAGTCTGGCTACCTCCATACCAGAGGCCTTGTTAAGTGGCTTGGGGAACCAGTTGGGTAAGCTTACCATCTGAAATGTTAAAAAGAGAAAGATAAAGATAAGTTATACTACAGCTATGTAGGGAACCAATTGGGTAAGCTTACCATCTGAAAATGTAGGAAAGATAAAGATAAGTTATACTACAGTAATGGAACATAAGTTATACTACAACTAGGTAGAGAACCAGTTAGGTTAGCTAAATATCTGAAAATGTTAAGAAAAGAAATATAAGTTATACTACAGCTAGGGAACTAGTTAGGTAACTAACCATATGAATATAGAAATAAATAAATAATACTTCGGCTGTACCTAGGTGGCTGTTTGGTGTAGGATTTGTAAATGATTGGCAGATTGAAAACATGAATAAGTCATGATGGTTAATCTAAAATTTTACTTTGTTTAAAAGAAATTGAGATTCGCATATTCAATGGATACCTGTCTTCATATTAACACATTATTTTGTTGCCAGAAAATGGTTTATTTTTGTCCATACATACCTAAATCAGGACATATTATACCAGGACAGGCATTTTTCCATGCAACTTTCAAACGCCACCATAGCATTTTTTTTTTACATATATGTGAATGTATATCTCCCTTATATTGCATGAATGCAATATGACAGCATTGGTCACCACTTTGTGAGAACGAGTGATCAGTTTCTTTAAGAATTGTTTATATTGCCTCTTTGAATTTTGCTTTTTTTCACGCTTTGAAGCTGAAATAACTTACATTATTTGATAACAGACAAAACAAATATTTGCAGGTCATGCAATCAAAATATTAAATGGATTTCAATATACCTCTGCATCTGTTTCCCCAATCCAACTGTAAATAGAAGTGGATTAGTGGTGCATCATACTGCCTTCACTGTTTGCTCACTGTAAGTCATGGTTTCTGTTAGTTTCACTATACACTCTGGTATTGAATGACCCCTTCATCTTCCAGAAGACTATGCTTTTTATCTGTGATGTAAAAAAAAAATCTGCTATAAGGACTAAACATTTGTTACATTGGAAAAATGCACTAAGTTTCAAACATAGCACCCTATAAAATAGACAAACTTTTATCAGTATAATCAGGTATGAGCAATTTAAAACAGAGAAATTAATTTTTCATAGTGATTTGCATAAGAAAGCATAAAATACTACTGAGAACATTTATATTTGATTGATAAACCTTCAAGCAATTAAGACAAAAAAGGCATAACCCATCTTATTTTTCTGCAGTCTTTTAAATGTTTTAACCTTTCCCAAACCCAGCTGCAATAGTGTGGATTGAACTAAAGTAACAAAGTTTCCACTGAAACCACTTACTAAGCTGTTAAAGATACTCTCTCAGCGATGTGTCTATTTGGAGTTACAAACGTAAAAAAATTGGTATTGACAATCCTTGTCACTAAACCAAAGACTATTTACCATATCTTTACTTATCAGATGCTTAAACCCCTGTGCTTTCGTTAAATAGCGTGAAGTGAGCATGCTTTCGTTAAATAACGTGAAGTGAGCTGTCACGTTTGTCTGATCATCTTTGGGATTAACAAAATTACCAGATTTCAGCAAGTTAAGAAATTTAAAATTATCTTCGATTTGGTGACAACAATTGTTAATATCAAATAACTACCATATATTACTATCATGGCACTTTGAGGTAGTCCTTAAAAAACCACACCCACCAATGAATAATTCAAATTAAGATCATTGTTTACAAAATAAACCATTTAAAGGAAAGATACTTGGTCACTGTCTGTAACTGGGTTTTTTTCTGTGGTGAGTGATTCAAAGCATTCGGAACACCTCGGCCATTTCTTAAAATAACCTCGGAGGTAATGGGGAGCCATTTTTGAAAGTAGGTCAGCAACGAAGGGCCAATCGTATCAACTCGGCAATCCCCGTCACAAGCCGGGGATTGCCGGAAAGAGCTGATTGACAAAATATGAAACAAAGATGTGTTGATATGATCATCTTTAATGAAAAGGGTAAAAAAACATTCAATTGTGATATATAACCAATTTGTGTGTATTTAAATACATATTTAGTGCCTGTCTGCATTTTGCGTTATCCGCCGGAAATAAGGCGAATTACCCCAGGATTTCTGGTGTATTCATGTACTGCCTAGGAGGTATATCTACCGACTTGTTACGGGGATTGCCGAGTAGATACGATTGTGATTCAATGGTCACTTCCCTTTGAGTAAGAGCTAAACAGGTACTCATTACAAATGCTATGACAATATCATAGAGTTCATATAGTTTTTTGAGCCGGATGTGAACATTGTGTACATCTAATCCTTAGGATTCTATAGGCCCCTGGTTTTGGTTGTGTTTGTTTGTTTGTTTTTCCATTAATGTACAGGACTCAGTCTTGAGTGTTATATTTGATTTATGTTTGCAGCAACGCTTGACTTTCAAAATAAGCACTCCCGCGGCGCCTTAGCTGACTCCCGCGGCGCTCTAAATGTGTCCGCAGCGCTTTAAATTGACCCCAAATGGAGTCAACGTCAATGGCAGTATATTCTAGATAAACCGCCAGTCTATAAAGTAGTAACTAACACCTGATAAAAAAGTCGATAGGCGTTTACACACTCGGTTTATGCGACGTCGTCATAGGTACAGCCATGAGCGTGTGTATTGGCGTTATGGCACGTGCTTTGTCCTAAAAGGAAAGATCTATGATGCGTGTTAAAAGATCGCACTTGGAGTGAGAAATAGACTTTACTTAATTGGCATGGCTTCTGTCACTTTCTATGATACTATGGACGGGAGTTTTATGTGAAAACACCTGATTCAGACATCCATCTCCACATCGCCGATTTCCTTGGTTTGTCATGGTAAGTTATAAGACAAACTAATATGACGTGATCGGGAAATATTGAGAAAGTTTTGCATCCGGCAATATCTTTCTTCACATCGAATTATTTTGACCGGGTAAGTTATAAAATTCAGTTCCTCGGCAACTTAGTTTCACTATAAATATGCCCAAAACCGGTTTTGTAGTATCTGTATACATAAATAAAACTGCTGAGATGAAATGATCATCTGGTGGGCTCAGGCATAACGTAATTTTTCAAACGTCAAAATACTTGTTGAGCTCAACGTGACAAATACACCAAGTGAACCTGAGCAAGCTCCTCATTTCTGGAATTTCTTACGAACAATTTTATAATATGAGGACTATGTGTTAAGTGCCTCTTGTATGCAAAAATGTCGACAGTGTCACATACTTAGATATTTCATAATAGTTGGTGTAAGCACAATATACATTCTGTGTAAGTACGATAATTTGTAGCCTGGGGTCCTGGCCCATGCTAACCCGCATTAGGGCCAGGTGTCAGAGAATGAATTGTCTCTTCTGATTGGCTAACGGATTGCCACTCGCCTTATTATGAAAAGATGGCGTTTGAATTGTGCATTTACCCTTTTTTACCCTTATTATTTTTACCCTTTTCCAACCCTTATTCAGCCTGGGTAGCCTTTACCTTTTACAATTTTCATACAATACTCCATTTTTTATAAATTAATTGCACTTAAATGGATTTTGTTCATTTCATTTTATTTTTCTATTAATTTATTGTTTGATTTAAATATTTGGATTCAAAATATCAGATTAAATTGATATCTGTTGTAAAAGAATCAAACTTTTTACTTTAGTAGTTATCTCTGAATGAATTCTACCAAAACTATTGTTTATATATTCAAATGAGTTTTAAATCACACACAAAACATATTGATTGGAAACAAATTGGAAACAAATGTTTCCACCAATCAATATTACATATCATCTTAAATCCTTCGATGCTTAAATTTGAGACTTGTGAAGTGTTAATAGGAGATTTTGAAGAAAGAAAGACCACATAAAATGTGAAAAAATTGGGATTTTCTTCTATCTTTCCCATAACATGTTCTTTTTAATCAAATCCAACGACACATAAAAGGAAGGGGTAAAGGGTTTCACGTATCTCTGGTTAAACAATCACGAATTCAATTAACAGGCAATAAAGATAAGAATCCCACCGACAAGAGTTTTAGTATATCAACGGCATCTGTATTTATTCCCTTTATGCAGTTATAAGTTAGATAACAAACAAGGAAAAAAGAACGTGATTTTTCTTTTCCAAATTATAATCAAAAGCCAAGCTTCTCGACAAATTAAGCACATTTATTTTTCGTTTTGACAAAATCATATGAAGCCTACAAAATCAATTATAATTAGTATTAAACATTATCGCAATAGGCTTATTTAGTGTTGTTTGAAAGTATGATTTAACATAAGAACCTGTAGTTGACGAAGTCATCAAAAAGGGGGGAAACGCATGAACTAAGAATAAACTGATTTGGACACATTTAGATCTCAAGAATTTGATATCAGAATTAATACTATTCTAACATATATTGCTTATCAAACGATTTTCCAGATATATTCTTGTCTCGTCATATCTCGTCTTTTAAAACCACGTTTAACTCTAACTTTGGAAGATTGACACGCCTTCCTTAATTCTGTAACTATCTTGTCAATATTAAGTACTTTTCTATAAGCACACGACACCATCTATTACAGACATTCCACCATAAAGTTTACTTTGATCTACTCCGGATTTGTTATATGGTAAAACACGACGCGAAGAGCTTGACTTTTCAATACTTGTGTCACAAACACAACCCTGTTTGGGTGATTTGCGCGGTGTTCTGCATTTGTGTTCCATTACAAAACACAACGCTTTAAATACAATAAAAACCGGAGTCACTATTTCATCTCAAAAGGATCCAACGCTAATAGGTAGGGTGTCTAAATAGGTACAGTTTCCCATGAATAAGCTTGCAGACTCTTAATCGACGCGCATGCGCAGTCGATGTTGTTTCATTCGGAATACCTCGGCATAACCGAACACTATTGTGTTCGGTAAACTTTCTCTGACACCTGGCCCTAGTTCGCGGTAGACGAACGGGCCAGGACCCCAGGCTAGATAATTTGATGATGTATGAATACATTAAAAGTAGTTCCAATATGTCAGCCTCCTTGTCTATAACAAAACATCACATGGTGTCAGAAAAAGGCGAATCATTTTAAAAGATGAACGAATTCAAGCCCCCAGATCCGCTAATATTTAGTGGGAATATCTCCGAGAATTGGAGAAGATGGTCACAGCGTTTCAACCTGTACCTGACAGCGTCGGGAAAGGTGAATGAGGACGGGAAAACGAAAGTGGCTATTCTGTTACATTTGCTAGGCGAGGAAGGAATTGAAATCTTTAATAATTTCACTTGGACTCCAGGAAATGAGGAAGTAGAAGCAGAAGACCCTGATAATCTGGCAACTGTCCTCGATAAATTGACAAATTACTGTAATCCGAGAAAAAACACCGTAATGGAAAGATACATGTTTTGGGAAATTAAACAAAAAGACGGTGAAACAGTTGATCAATTTGTTAACGAACTCAAAACCAAAGCAAAGAATTGCGAGTTCGGAGAACAGACAAATCTGATGATAAGAGATCGGATAATCTTTGGAATTCAAGATGAACAATTAAAAGAAAGGCTATTGCGCACATCAGAAAACCCTACACTAGAAAGAGTCGTAGAAATGTGCAGAGCTACAGAGATAAGCAAAAATCAAATCAAAACTCTCAAAGGTGAAATTCCCATTGAAGCATTAAAAAGGAAAGGAAGATATGACAGAAAACACCAAATGCCTAAAGCAAAATCCCATAATAGTTACAAAGGCAGAGGAGCTGTAGCTTCCGAGAACCCCACAGTCGACAAATTTGAATGTTCAAAGTGTGGAACAAGACACGGTCCCAGAGAATGTCCTGCATATGGTAAAAAATGCAATGTCTGTAAAAAATTCAACCATTTTGCAAAGAAGTGCAGAAGTAGTCGAAAAAATGTTCATGTCACAGAAATAGACACAGACGAAGAAGATCAGACATTCTTTTGCGGAGTTATAACAGAGACAATAAACACCATAACAAACGAAGAAAAGGCATGGTACTCTTTGATCCAAATAAAAAACAAAACAGTGAAGTTCAAGTTGGACACTGGAGCAGAGGCCAACGTGATTCCAAAATCACTAGTACAGAAGTTAGGGGTAAAGCAGTTACGGCAGACCAAGTCGAAACTATCCACCTACGGAAACAACATTGTGAATCCACTAGGAAAAACGAAATTAATCTGTGGAAAAAATGGTACAACAACCGAACAAGAGCTTGACTTCTATGTTGTCAACTTCAAATCCACTCCTATTCTGGGTCTACAAGCATGTAAATCATTAAAATTGCTTGAGAAAGTAGAAGTCATGGAGGCTAGGAAACAGAACTTAACTTTAAAGTCAGTGTTTCAAGATTTCGAAGACAATTTTAAAGGTTTGGGAAAGTTTGAAGGGTCATACAAGATTGAATTGACGCCAAATTGCATACCAGTTGTGAATCCACCAAGAGTAGTTCCACAGACTATAATGCCCAAACTAAAAGAAACACTGAATAAGTTAGAGAAAGATGGTGTCATTGTACCAGTTGAACAAGCAACAGATTGGGTGAATAATTTAGTCATAGTAGAAAAGAAAAATGGAAGTCTTAGACTTTGCCTAGACCCGAGAGAATTGAACAAGGCAATCAAAAGGCAGCATTATCAAATACCCACACTTCGCGATGTGACTTCAAAACTCAGTGGAAAAACTACTTTCTCAATACTCGATGAAAAAGATGGATACCACCAAGTAGAATTGGATGACTCTAGTTCACTATTGTGCACATTTCAAACACCTTTTGGCAGATATCGCTATACCCGAATGCCATTTGGTATCAGTTCTGCTAGTGAAGTCTTCCAAAGAAAGAATATAGAAACATTTGGTGACATACAAGGTGTCCACATGATTCATGACGACATGATAATAGCAGCAGTAAATGAAGATGAGCATGATGAAATTCTGTTGAAAGTAATGAAAAGAGCACAGGAGAAAAATATCAAGTTCAACAAAGACAAAATGCAGTTCAAAGTGAAAGAAGTCAAATACATGGGAAGCATTTTGAATAAAGATGGCTGTAAACCAGATCCAGAAAAAGTGAAAGCCATAGTTGAAATCCCAGATCCTGAAGACAAAAAGGGAGTAGAGAGACTGCTTGGAACAGTAAATTTCTAAGCACCATTCATCCCTAACATGTCACAATTGACCTCACCAATAAGAAAGTTGTTGAGAAAAGATGTATCATTCTTATGGCAGCATGAAGAAAAAGCAGCTCTGGATAAGATCAAGACGATTCTTACCAGTGATCCAGTACTGAAATTCTATGACGTTACCAAAGATGTCACTATACAAACAGATGCCTCACAAGAGGGATTAGGATCGTGCCTGTTACAGAACGGACATCCTATCGCATATGCATCAAGAGCACTGACAGAAACGGAGAAAAACTACGCTCAAATTGAACGCGAACTACTGGCGATTGTTTTCGCATGTGAAAAGTTCAATCAATACATCTATGGCAAGACAGTTACAGTCCAAACAGATCATAAGCAATTACAGACGATTCAAAATAAGCCGCTGCATAAGATTCCTACAAGACTACAAAGAATGTTTCTCAGGCTGCAAAAATATGACCTGGTACTACACTACACTCCTGGAAAAAACATGTACATAGCGGACACACTGTCACGAGCATATATAGAAATAGAGAAAAAAGGGAAAACAGAAATGGAAGAAGAAATGGAAACAATGCTACACAGTGTAGTAATCAACTTACCATTTAGTGATCAGAGGCTACACACCTTAAGGGTTTCGACAGAAAATGATATAGTACTCAAAGAAATAAAGAGAATTGTTAAAGAAGGCTGGCCTCATCACAAAAAGAGTCTTCCTGAGCAAGTCAAACCATACTGGAATTTTCAAGAAGAAATTCATATAGCAGAAGAGTTGGTTTTTGTTGGAGATAGAATAGTAATTCCAGCAGATCAACAAGATATTGTGTTGGCAGCATTACATGAGAGTCACCTAGGAATTGAGAAATGTAAAGCAAGAGCAAGAACCTCAGTTTACTGGCCAAACATGACAAGAGACATAGAAAGAATCTGTTCACAGTGCTCAATTTGCAACACGTATAAGAGAAAAAATCAAAAAGAAACCCTCATGCAACATGAAGTGCCAGAACGCCCATGGCAAAAAGTAGGGATAGACCTTTTTGAATACAAATCACATGATTATGTCCTTGTGGTTGACTTTTACTCCAAATTCATAGAAATAAGACTGTTACAAGGAAAAACGGCCAAGTCAGTAGCAAACAGTATCATGGCAATCTTTAGTGTACATGGGTTTCCTGAAGAAGTGATCGCAGACAACATGCCATTTAATAGTAAATATTTCCTTGAGTTTGGCAAAACAAACAATATCAAAATCTCTACAAGTAGTCCAACCCACAGTCAAAGTAATGGGATGGCTGAGAGAAGCATTCAGACAATCAAAAACCTGTTAAGAAAAGCCAATGCAGATGGAAAAGATGAACATATTGCTCTGTTAGAATACCGAAATACTCCTTTAGCTAACTGTAACTATTCTCCAGCACAGTTGTTAATGAACAGAATGTTAAGAGATAAAGTGCCAACGAAACCCGAACTGTTACACCCAAAAATACCTCAAAACGCAAGAGAGCAATTGTTGAAAAGGCAAATAACACAGAAAGAACATTATGACAAAAGTGCAAAGGACATGAAAGATTTAGATAGAGGAGATTCTGCCCGATATCGAGTTGGAAAAACATGGGAACCAGCAGTCGTTGTGAACAAACACAATTCACCGAGATCATACCTCATAACAAATGAATATGGGCATGAGCTAAGGAGAAACCGAGTGCACCTCCAAAAAACAAACGAAAACCCAATACCAATCATGCGACCAAATGACCAATTTGAAGAGAACGCTTCGGGTAATTCCAGTCACCAAGATGACAACCAACAACGGGTTACACAAAGTAGGAGCTTGCCTGAAGAACCACCATCATACAACTCTCCACAACTCAGGGCCAGAAGAAACATCAAAAAACCACTCAAGTACAGGGATGATAATTTTAGTTATTAAACAGTGATTTAAAGTGGTTAGGTATCAGATGGTAAAGATCTGATCTAGATTAATGTAAAGACTACAGTGCAACCTCAATATTACTTTTCAAAAGCAATACAATTCATAGTCAAAGGCACTAGTCAATTTCATATGTATACATATGGAAAAAATCAGATTTTCTAGTCAATTATGTATGCATTTTATCATTTAAAGTATTTTAGACTTAAGTAGCCTATTGAGGTATCACTGTACTCTACCTAATAATTTCAAGTAGTTTTTAGTTTAAAAAAAAAAGAAAAAAGAAAAAATAAGGAATATGGAACTTATCAAGTAATAAGTGGACTTATTGAAAAAGAGTGTTAATGAAAAACATTTGACAATTTAATAAGAAACATAGACATGAAGCAGACAGTTTTGGACTCGTATTTCACTACAAGATAAAGACTGATGTAGACTTTCGATGAAGTTGGAAAGTTATCACTAAAGATATCGCTTCAGTAAATTTGTTTTAAATTTGACTTTAAAAGAAGGGAGATGTCACATACTTAGATATTTCATAATAGTTGGTGTAAGCACAATATACATTCTGTGTAAGTACGATAATTTGATGATGTATGAATACATTAAAAGTAGTTCCAATATGTCAGCCTCCTTGTCTATAACAAAACATCACAGACAGGTATTGACACTGCAGCTATAGTCATGTTCATTTTGTTAAACAATGAACAAACCTCCAAGTGGTTAAGGTGAAGGAATTGTAACTTGGAGTTTTGGTTTGATCCTTCAGGCAAGACATGACAGAGCCCTAGTCTCGTACTGTGAATCCCAGGAAACCCGTATACAATACATAAAATACTGTTGACAGAGAGTCAAATGTTGCATACAAAATAATAATTTGTGACACCATGATTATCTATGAACTTGTCTTTTTTTAATGAATAGACTAGTGATAAATAATTTAACAAATTCCTAGTGATGCCCCATTGTAAAAGGCATTTCGGGTAGACATGCAGATTGCTATGTATTTGGCTAGTCATGACTATGTTACCTGACATGAAAAGACGCAAGCACAAAGAAGCAAAAAGACTTTGACCAGCCTCCAGACATAGGAATCCTGTATCAAAGTTCAAATAAGCTTGATCCTCCAAGCCGTATGGCTGCCTTCAGGAATCTTCACTGGTTGATGAAGAAAACTCACTCAAACCATTAGTTGCATGCCACTTATGGATTTGTGTGAGATGTTTAAAAAGAACATTTCTGTTTAAGTAAGGCTGTAATAATAGTACTGATGGAGAATTTTCACTTGCAAGCCATCAGATGATATTCGATAAAGGATAAAAACTGGCTGCAATACTCAATACTTAAATAATATACATGTAGTATGGTGTTATGGTTCTTTAGAATTAACAACTGACATGAAGTAACACAGGATGTCAGAAAAAAGTTTGTTATAAACTTTAACGAAGGAAAACATCTAGCTTGTCATGGAAACATTCTTAATTTTGTAAAATAGTTGGATGCTTCTATGATTGATCTAGTTTTTCATAATTTTGTTTTGCTTTGCACCTATGAAAACACTATTCATTTTGATGTAGTCTTCTTGCAACCTTAACAGTACTCTGACATGAAGAATACGATAAATAATAAATCATGTTTGTGATTTAATTTATATGTCAACAAAGATCTATGCTGAATGGGGACAATGGTTCTCGAGAGCCCATACGCTCTTTGCTATGAGAGTCACATTGGTACTCCATATTGACCAGATGGATACATGTCCTTGAATAAATCTATTAAATGTGAGGGGGAGGCTGTGACACCAATTGGACATATTTTGTTTAAATGGGATGTTGCTCAACACTTCTATATACTTCTGATTCAAGATGTGGCTGAATGATAATAATAATAGAGGTTCACATTTTCATTTCAGACTGTTAAAGGGATTCAGCATGCATGTCCTCTAGACTTACAGAATTTCCAATTTAAAAAAAGCTCAGGATGAATGGTTCAAAGCAAAACCAATGAGAAGTAGAATATTCAAAATAGAAATGCACATTGAAGTACTGTATATGGAGTTTTGCAAATTTAATTTTGTAGACTATCACTCATTTTTTTTGTCTAGCAAATGTGTTGATTTAAATATATTATGGGACACTTTCTTTTGTCTTTTATTTTCACAACATACCTTAAAACTCACCATTTTGGTACACATATATAAAAAAAAATCGAAAAGGGAGGGGGATGACCCCCTCCCTTGACCCTCCCCCATCCTCCCCAACGCCTGAAAAAAATCCTGGGGAAGACCCTGCAATGAGTACATTGAGTACTTTATCGTAGATTCATTACTTATTACAAGAATGCATAATGTTTACAAGCAGAATAAGATTAGTGAAAGAGGGGACCCAGTGAAAGATATTCTTACTTATTGAAATGACTAAGATTATCCTCTTAATGTTCAATGGCTCTTTTCTAAAAGAAATCGTTAGACCTAAACGAAATTATTCAAGACAAACATTCAGTACAAGCTTCATACCTTCTCACCGGAGTGATACAATGAATTACGGTATGCTTTATTGTATCGAAGACTGAATTCATTTCAAGTATCTTGTCTTGAATGCCGAAGCCTAGATTAATTTGCAAACGTGTATGAGGTAAACAAAGATAGCAGCAAACATTGATGATTGACAGGTTATCGACAACTTCCGGTCATTTTCGTAACGCATTTAAACAGAAAGTTAACAATGATTTCGATGATGAAAACCAAAGTATCCATGCAAATCAATGAAATATCAGTTTACTTACCGTTTATATGGAACAATGCTCCTTCCAAGACAATGCGAAGAAAACACGATCGGGCTTCCAACACGATTTACACTGAGAGAAATATGTAGGTCAATATCGCTCCCCATATTTTCGAACAGGAAACCTGGATAACTCGGGGCTAATTCTTTCAAAACTGATAGAAGGGCCGATGTCAATTGCACCTCACTTTAGTAAGATAGTGATTAAAACTTTGGGGACCGAGATGGGAAATTTCAATCAAAATGATACATGATTTATCATGTTTTATCACGAAATTAAGTAGCCGACTGATTGCAAGTCACGTTTTCGTTTCTAGATCCCCTAGATAGTAACGTCATGGGGTTTTCCCCACTTGTCTAGCGGTAAGATGGAAATGAGGCGGGGCTTTCTTCCATGTGATCGGACGACTCATGTCACATGACATCCTTATTTGGCTTGTTAATGGGCCTAAAAATAGCAATATTCGGTCAAGGGAAAAAATGAAAAAAATAGTGCATACCATTTCCTATTAAATACGATTATGGTGTCTCTAAAACTTTAGTATTGACCACCCATCATCTTTCAATTATAAAGTTTGAATAAAAATACATAGCATACAGTATATTATGATCAGCTTTTTAAAATATTGACGAGTATAGGACAAGTTCAGATGTCAGGTCCTCCCACGGCGGTTCATTTTGTAATAAGGTCACCAAACGATTTCGGAATTATAGCCTTGTTAGATGACTGACGTCATCCAACAAAAACGTTATTATTTTGGTAATGGGCTAACCAGATGAAATGCTAAATAAAATGAGCTTTATTTTGCACTTGCAAAATCAACTTAACATTATTTAGCACTAACATAATGCACTGAGATTTATCCTTTGCTCACAACCTATACCAACCTCATCGGTGATGGCATAAAAAACTTAGTTATATTTGGCCCCTCCCACTTCGCTCCTCCCTCCCTCCCTCCTTTCCCTCCCTCGCCCCCTCCTTTCCCTCATATTTGGCCCCTCCCCCTTCGCTCCTCCCTCCTTTCCCTCCCTCCTTTCCCTCCCTCCTTTCCCTCCCTCCCTTCCCTCCCTCCCTCCTTTCCCTCGCTCGCTCCCTCCCTCGCTCCCTCCCAAGACAACCCTAAGCCAGGTACATCCACTGGACAAGAAAGACACATAAGAAAATATGTTAAGTTTACTATCTTTTATCTCCCTTCCTTCCTCACTCCCTTCCTCGTTTACTCCCTCTCTCCCTCTTTTCAATCTCTCCCTCCCTCCATCCGCTTCCTACCTCCCTCACTCAGCTCCCTCCATCTGCTCCCTCCCTCTATCCCCTTCACTCCGGTCCTTCCCTCCTCTCCCTCCCTCAATTATATTTTAACGTTTAACGAACTTACTACAACGAGTAGACAACAGATAAGTAGGAATGCTCTTACCACTTCAATTCTAATGTGTTGGATTGGAAAGCAAAATCCCCACTCCCACTCTTTGCCTTAGAAATAAACGTCCCAGTGACTGCCTTTCGAAGTGTGTTGATAATGGAACTTTTACCGGAGCCGCTCTGGCCTATGAGCAAAACCCGATGTTTCTTGTAATCGGCACGATTGCAATATTGTATGATCTCCTTAACCAGCTTCTTGTTTTTTATCTGAATATCCTCTCCTGAAATGGGAGAACGACCTGTAATGATGTGCAAACTCAATTCAACATCTATGTGTCGCAATTTCCCATCCCCACACACTAATATCTCCCACCCACCCCCCTTCCCTCACACGCACGCATACCTGTTATTTCCGCCATAGTTGCTGCGTCCTTATAGCTTCCAAATTCGCAACTGACAAGTCACAACCCAAAAAAAGTCAATTATCATTTGATCATGCGCATTAACCGTGATTGCTATTAAAGGTTTACACTCGCCTTTCTAAGGAAGGGAAATACCCGCCAGTTTGGACTCGAGTTATCAATCGTTACTACTCGGACACTTCCGTGACATGAGAAACAATCATAACCAATCGGAACTACTCGGGTATTTCCGTGAGCTGTGAAATACACCTCGGATATAAGTGTAGGGTTACAATTTGTCGGGTAAATCGGCATCCGCCGATTAACACCTTTTCTAAGCGTGCAAGTTAAGTAGTTTAATGTGTATGGAAGGGTTGGACATCCTTTTAAGTAATCTTTTTATCAATAACTCATATCAAATGGCAAAATTGTTGTTGTGACATGTATAGTTGTTTCCTCAATCAAATTTAAAGACTTTTTAGATTTCACATTTAAGGTCTATTTTTAAACACGAAAGTGAAGTGACGTCATTCCGCTGGGAACCAATATGGCGTCATCCTTATTATTTCAGAGGTGTTTTCATTTGATAAACCCGATGTGTTCAGATTGAATCATAACTACTCGAGTATTTCCGTAATCGGGGAAATACATACATATTGGTAAGACCCTATTATTCAGGTTGCTCTAGTCTGGGGTCAGGTTCTATGCATACCCGCTACATTCTGTAAGCAATTTATATTAACCCTTTACCCCATGATACCTAGTCTAGGGTCATAGCCCATGTATACACCTCGCACTAGCGCGGAGTATATAGGCCTACTTACGGGCCCAATCGGAAATAATCGGGTATTTCCATGAGCTGAGAAATACACCTTTGATATTGATGTATGGAACTACGCGGGTATTTCTGTGAACTGAGAAATAGACGAGGTGTTTCCATTGGATAAACCCAATGTGTTCAGATTAGTATGGGCCAGGTCCCAGGCTAAGATTGTTTGCACATAGGTGTAGCGTTACAAATTTTGGTATGTTTTGTTTCCTTAGTCAAATTAAATAATTATTAAGAGTTTACAATCCATCGTGCACCTGTCGAGCTCACTTCCTGATAATAGGAGCCCATAGAAATCGGCTTTCTGTGGGCTCATATTGGGTAACACAAGTGTTTCCTCACTGCATAATCAAACATCAATGTAATTACGTAGGTAGGTATACAGACAGGCAATCAGGTAGATAGACGGGCAGGTAGGTAGGTAGGTAGGTAGGTAGGGAGACATGAATGCAGGTACTTACGTAAGTAAGTAAGCAAGTAGGTATATGTATCTGGACAGTAAGGCAGGCACGTACGTAGGCAGGCAGACAGGCAGGCAGGCACAGGCAGACAGGCACGCACGCAGGTAGCTAGGCAAGTAACTTAAAGTAAGTACGTAGGTAAATAAGCATGTAAGTATATGTATGTGGACAGGTAGGCAGGCACGTAGGCAGTCACCTAGGCAGGCAGACAGGTAGGTAGGCAGGTACAGGTAGACAGAAAGACACAGGCAGACAGGCACGCACGCACGCGCGAATGCAGGTTGCTAGGTAAGTAGGTATAGGTAGAAAGGCAGGTATAAGTAAGCAAGTTAGTTAGTCAGTAAATAAGTGTTCCAAAATGCAGGTTGATGACTTAATATCCAGAGGTATTCCATTGTTTCATTTGATTTTAACTGTATGACCCGTCGTGCGTCCTTGACCTAGATGTCGACGAGTAAGTACATTAGTAAAGCGATTTTGGAAAGCATTAGGTCCTAACGTCTTCCGTAGTCAATCGTATCAACTCGGCAACCCCCGTCACCATTCGGAACACTCGGCCATTTCTTAAAATGATATATTTACTGACTTGTGACGGGGATTGCCAAGTTGATATGATTGCCCCGTCACAAATTAGTCCGAATGATCCAGACGTAGATATTTCATTCCAAACTCCTCACAGTGATCTCCCTGTATGGGGATGATCACTGCCATCACAAATGTCACGTGGCCACCTACTTAGAAACGAAAATGGCATGACAAGATGGCGGCAAACTAAACAATTGTAATCAATTACTGCTTTATTTATAAACAAAACATTTTTTTTCAACTTTACTGGTCAGAAATCAATACAACAAGATATTGTTACTGAATTACCTCAGATATCCGGTAATCTCTTAACAAAACAGCATCATTTGAATTTCATCCAAATCTGGATGAAAAATCTTGTGGTGGCAGTGGTCGATGCAATCGGAACTACTCGGGTATTTCCGTGAGCTGTGAAATACACCTCGGATATCAATCGTATCTACTCGGCAATCCCCGTAACAAGTCGGTAGATATACCTCGTAGGCAGTACCAATCGGAACTACTCGGGTATTTCCGTGAGCTGTGAAATACACCTCGGATATAAGTGTAGGGTTACAATTTTTCGGGTAAATCGGCATCCGCCGATGAACACCTT
This sequence comes from Cerastoderma edule, assembly GCA_947846245.1. Classification (NCBI taxonomy): domain Eukaryota; kingdom Metazoa; phylum Mollusca; class Bivalvia; order Cardiida; family Cardiidae; genus Cerastoderma; species Cerastoderma edule. The sequence goes on along the minus strand of OX401409.1, from coordinate 5,785,705 downwards.
TTCTAAGCGTGCATGTTAAGTAGTTCAATGTGTATGGAAGTGTTGGACATCCTTTTTAATCACTTTTGATCAGTAACTCATACGAAATGGCGAACTTGTTATTGTGACACGTATTCTTGTTTCCCTTATCAAATTTAACGACTTTTTGGATTTTACAGTCAAGATCTATTTTTAGAAACGAAAGAAAGTGACATCATTCTCGCGGGAAACAATATGGCGTCATCCCTATTATTTCAGAGGTGTTTTCTATTGGATAAACCCGATGTGCTCAGATTGAGGCAGTACATGAATACACCAGAAATCCTGGGGTAATTCGCCTTATTTCCGGCGGCTAACGCAAAATGCACACAGGCACTAAATATGTATTTGGATACACACAAATTGGTTATATATCACAAGTGAATGTGTTTTTGACCCTTTTCAATAAAGATGATCATATCAACACATCTTTGTATCATATTTTGTCAATCGGCTCTTTTCGGCAATCACCGACTAGTGACGGGGATTGCCGAGTTGATACGATTGGCCCTTCGTTGCTGACCTACTTTCAAAAATGGCTCCCCATTACCTCCGAGGTTATTTTTAAGAAATGGCCGAGGTGTTCCGAATGCTCGGATATAAGTGTAGGGTTACAATTCTTCGGGTAAATCGGCATCCGCCGATTAACACTTTTTCTAGGCGTGCAACTTAAGTAGTTCAATGTGTATGGAAGTGTTGGACATCCTTTTAAATCAATTTTTATCAGTTACTCATACCAAATGGCGAAAGTATTGCTGTGACATGTATAGTTGTTTCCTCAATCAAATTTAACGACTTTTAAGATTTCACATTTAAGATCTATTTTAAGAACGAAAGTAAAGTGACGTCATTCTCGCGGGAAACAAAATGGCGTCATCCCTATTATTTCAGAGGTGTTTTCATTGGATAAACCCGATGTGTTTAGATTGTGGTCGATGCAGCGTAGCAAGGGGAGATCACTGTGAGGAGTTTGATTTCTAGCCTGGAGTCCTGGCCCATGCTAACCCGCATTAGGCTAGTTCGCGGTATACGAACGGGCCGGGGTCCACCAGGCTATTTGATTTCATTCACGCAGCTACAGCTTGGATCTTCCGAGTTAGTCACAAGTCGGTAGTTATTTTAAGAAATGGCCGAGGTGTTCCGAATGCTTCCGTAGCCTCATTCGGAACACCTCGGCCATTTCTACCGAATTGTGACGGGAATTGCCGACTTGATACGATTGCCGTAGCCTGGGTCCATTTAACTCGGATGATCCAAGCTGTAACTGCGTGACAGAGTGAAATATCTACCTCTGGATCATTCGGACTTGGGTCCATTCGGAAAACCTTGGCCATTTCTAAAAGTATATATCTACCGACTTTTTACGGGGATTGCCGAGTAGATATACGATTGAGCCTGGGTCCTGTCTCTCAAAGGTTCGTTTGATGGATATACTCGAATGTAATGCAAATAAAGAACGAAACAGGCGTAGAGTCACTAAAGTGTATTAGAAAGACAAAAGGTCATACCTAAGTGACGCATAAATTAGCCCTTTTTGTCAAATATATATCGCACTTTTAACCCCTTGTTTAGTTTTCATTCACAAGCCTAGCTTTATCCCATTACCAAACAATAACCACATTTAAACGCTGTGATGCAGGCAACTGTGGAAAACATTATGGGAAAAGATAAAATTGCTCGTAACGAGGAACAATTATTAATAGGCACTGATTGTTTTACCTGTAGACAGTTTCATCCAATGAAAAAACGTCGCTATCATGCCCTCGGTGGAGCGGAAAACAAAAGTAATCTGGCGAAAAAAAAGCAAATACATTGTATATCGATACCTGTGGCGCATTCACCTTTCAGTTCGACAAAAACTTATTCGAAAATGAGAAAGAACAATTTATAATACATTGGGCGCAACCGTATGTGAAACTATCCCTTTAAAATAATTTTCAATTTTCGGTAAATCTATTTTTAGTAACGTTTACTGATTTTTAACCTTCTACTTTCGCTTTAAAACTGGGACATTACTGCACCTTTTTGGAGGATCTATCTTAGGACATTTGCTTACATAGTTGACATTATAATCTCTTCATATCCTTGATTATATGACATTATAACAAAATCTTAAGCAAGATTTACGATTATCTATCTAAAACCTTCAAAAGCTATAAATATGTTTCTCGGAAAACCCTTAACACATTTAGAATAAACAGCGATTATCGTTCTTGAAAACTTGGAGTTTGCAGAAATCTTTACATAAAAGGTTTCATATGTGAACAAAGCTTTTGTATTTGAATTACATTTACAATTGATGTCAATATATTAACATGCAGAATGATTAGAGTTGTCTTAATGACCAAAAGTCTCTACATGGTCTCATTTACATCATGTATAAAATACAAAAAATCTGCTTAAAAACAAGTAAAGGGTATGAACATTGGTTGTCCTTGAGTTGATTTTCCGCAAATGGGGTATTTATATGCATTTAACCTAGTTTTTCACCGCTATAGCTTCACAAAGAAATGCCGCCAATGGGAAAGGACATGGTGAAGGACAAAGGCAATCGTAAGCCAAGTGCTTCCACTGGACATGAAACAAGTGACACGTAAGTAGATCTGTTAAGATAACTATCCTTCCTTCCTTTCTTCCTTCCCTAAAAATAGATGTTTGTGTTAAATGTTTGCTTAATTTTTGTTTTGGAAAGATACCCAGAGAAGCGAACAGGTTAGATCACAAGTCGCCCAACAATTTCCTTGGCAGCTGGCCTGAATCTAACCTGTTTACATTAATAAGCATGACATTGGTTCAAGTACTATAAGGTTAAGGAACATTTTATTCCTTTTGTCACTACGGTTTCTTACCAATATCAGAGACATAGATAACAGAGATTGGCAACTCCGGAATTATCGCCAAACTCTCGCGTGCAGCGAGGTTCTGCGAGATAAGGAAAATGCGTACCTGTTTATCCGTTGTCACGGGAGATGTCAAGCGAAATTGATACTTCTTTATTACAGTAAAATAGCTATGTTTTGGTTATCTGATTGGTTATCTGAAACAACTTCTGGACATTTTGTTTTATTTTGATTTTATTAAATTGATTTTATGTTAAAAAACAAAACAAAAAGTTCCAGTAGGCCTCTTTTTCAATGACAGGCTTGATTACCATTCAATTCAGTATTGTACTTATAACGACAATGTCTTTCAAGCAAAGGTTTGAATAATATTTTGTAATAAATCAAGTGACTCTATTTAGTTGCAGTTAATAACCAAAGCATGAACTTTCCACTAAGACATGATAGTTTTCGTCAATATTAAAAGATTGCTTTCTCACTTCATTTCATTTATTCTGTGTCGTAAAACTGTTTACAGTGCTCATTTTGTCAAAACAAAACACATTTTTCATCATGACATTATTTCAAGCCAAATGTTTCAATTTAAGAAAATTAAAAGTATTTTATGATGTTAAAATGCATATGATGAGAATTTTTGTAAAAGTGGTTTTAGTAAACGAAAGGACACGTAAGAAAAAACTGACGTGCAAAGTTTTTCAATACACCTTTTACCGCAGATTCCTCTAATATTGATTGCAAATCAATAAGTACATAATTGTTCTTAAACACGTAAGGGTCTGGTCTTATGCTGCTGACCGAAATGATTTTAGAAAAAAGAAATGTGAGCTTTTTGAATGTTAAGCTAAAGCAAATAGTGTGTCTTGCACCTTCGTTTTTATTATGATTTCTCAACGAGAAATTAAGTAAAAGCACACTACTTTTAAAACCAGACAGACGCTTTAAACAGAACAAATCCTCCCTATTTTGTTTTCAGGATCTTTAGGTCATTAAATTTGAATGAGGTGTCAGAGAGTGGACACCGGGTTAGCGCCACACACTTCTTGTGTCATCGCCCTAGCATGAAAAGAATTTATGACATCAAACTACATATTTTATGGGGTGGCAATTTACAATCATAGCCTGTATTGTCCACTACCGTGATTGACTCTATCACCCTTCGTTCTTCAAATGACACATTTCACTTGACATATTTGCAAGCGATCGGAATTAAGACTGAAATTATCAGACTGAAAATTTGGAAATCGACAAAATCATATTAACCCATGAAAGTGGACATAAATCTGAAATGTTCGAATAATCCTCTGTTAAAACATTTTACTTTGTACAAGTATGAAATATTTTGGTTGAAAATGAAATGGCTGAAATCACGATTATGCTTGTGCGGTTAAGTAAACCTGGTATAACTTCGTTATGGAAGCGAATATTACTTTAAAAATGCGGGCAACCATAAAATAATAATAACACTTCAGGAAAATGTCAAGTATGATATGATCCAGTGCATAGTTCTTTAGTTTTACTGTGCACAACTTTGTTAATTTTTGGTTGGAAATCAAGATGGCTGAACTCATTAAGGTAGTAAATGGGACATATTATAGTACGCAATAACTTCTAATTGACAAAGAATATTAGACAGAAAATTTGGAAATCGACAAAATTATATTAACCCATTAAAATGGACATAAATTAGAAATGTTTGAATAAACCTCCATTAAAACATTTTACTTTGTACAAGTATGAAATATTTTGGTTGAAAATAAAATGGCCGAAATCATGATCATGCTTGTGTGGTTAAGTAAACCTGGCATAACTTCGTTATGGAAGCGAAGATTACTATAAAAATGCGGGCAACCATAAAACAAAAATAACACTTCAGGAAAATGTCAAGTATGATATGATCCAGTGCATAGTTTTTTAGTTTTACTGTGCACAACTTTGTTAATTTTTGCTTGTAAAACAAGATGGTTAAACTCATTAGGGTCGTAAAAGGGACATATTCAGTACGGAATAACTTCTAAATGACAAGGAATATCAAACTGAAATTTTGGAAATGTAGAAAAACAAACCCTCTCTTTAAAATGGACTTGAATTGGAAATGTTTGAAAAACCCTCCTTTAGAACAGTTTGAATCTAAAACTACGCAATTATCACGTTTATCGCACAAAACCACGAAATTGCGAACAATTCAATCAAGTTTGTCGCAGTTTGCCATGTTTATTTCTTTGATAATCGCTTGCTGATCGGTCTTGTTGGATGGAGAAACTTTCTAACAATAACAATATAGTAATTTCGGTAAGAAAATAATTTAATTATGACTTAAAACACGCTTAAATGTGTGTTGCCTAGTTCGCGTTTAGTTGAAAATAGCGTCGATAGACAGATCTCGAAAGGTCTCGCTAAATAACGCGTCATGCGAGATATCGCAGAAACCGGCTATAGGTAAAGAAGGAGTTGCCAATCTCTGTTATCTATGTCTCTGCCAATATCATGGAGAAAATGCATTTTTTTTTAAATTTTTTCTTTGCCTGATGCTGCTTTCAATTTTCACCTGTCACAAATTCTAATATGGGGCAATGAGTCAAGTTATGATGTTCATTGAATCTTCAGGGAGGATCCTTCTGGAAGAGGAAATATGCCTGGACAAATGAGACATAGAGATCATGTAGATGGTGCCATGCCACAACCACCTGCCAGAGGGTCTAACGCTTCCACAGTTAAAACCCCTGGACACAGTCCTAAAGTGGGAAAGGAACAGGAAGGAGGAGATGGAGTTGATAATGAAAATTCTAAGAGTAGGATTCTGGACAAAATAAGCAGCTTCACGTAAGGTTTTATGATTCTGCACTATAAGAATATCAGCCTAATTAAACCTTTACCAATCGCCAAATTTTCAACTTGAAAGAGTTTGAAGACGACATTTCATAATGTGAGAAAAAAGTAAAAAAAGTAATCTTATTTAGCAGAAAACGTTGTGGGAAAAGGAGAAATTGCTCGTCAAGAGCATGTACCCCTTTTCCGACAATTTTTTCCAGAGTCGTCTGCAACAAACTGGTCAAAAAACGTTGTTGTTTGGGTAAAGGTTAAAATGACTCTGTCACAGTTTGAGATTTTTTATCTTTTTGAAGTGAAATGTTTTCTACGGATGAAATGACAACTGACACATATCTAGAAAATTACAGGTAACTATTTTAAATTATTACAATCTGAACAATTTTTGTAATCCAAATCAGTTTTTCAAATGTTTGTATTCTAAAAAACCCAATGAAATTTGATGTGTATATTACAAATAAATGAATTGTGTGAAGTAAAAATCAATTTTGGAATACAAAATGCCAAAAAAAGCACATGTTGACGAGTGTTTCTGTAAAATGGCAGTTTCCATGGTAACTGTTTTTGAAAAACATTTATGAAAACCTCTAAAATAACTTGAAAAATAGAAGCTAGGGGCTTAATGTGCATGAGAAATATATAATAATGTTAATAACCTTTTATAGTTTTATGGATAATATGATTATTCTTTAAAAAATGCATACAACAAATTCTATTCGAATAAAAATGTTTATCCGACCACTATTCAAGTACCTCTTTGGTAACATATTATCATCTCCCTTGGATGCACAGATGAAGCGCTCAGAAAAAACTACCGAAAACGTCCTTAAATGGTTTAATTGTAAACTATTAACTATTAATTCCGCTCTCTGACTCTAGTAGCAAGGTTCCATAGAAAGCAACCCGTTACTATTTTTTAACCAAGTTTTTCACTGTACAAAAGGCAACGTAATGTTTCTTTCACAATTATTGATGAAAACACAGATTTTATTAGCTTGGTTAGAATGAAGAAACTGAAAATGGTGTTTGACTTAGTGAAGGGACTGTTTTGAGTATTGTTTATAATTTTTGTTACCCACAGAACACAATCTGTGGAATAGTCCCTTTAAAACGCATTTAGGTTGTAATAATATAGCAATCAGTTTACCTATTCCCCCATGGAAGATTTTGTGAGTGCCCAAAATTGAGAGCAACAACTGGCAACAAATGATAGGCAATGAAGAATAACCATTTTCTTTAGATCTGGTAGAAAATATTATAAAACAAAGGATAGATTACTTATGAGGAGCAATTTTCTTCTTTTGTCACAGTGGTTTATGTATAACAGAATTCGTCTATAACACATGCTTTAGGTAATAAATCTTGAAAGGGGTTAACCCATTACCAAACAATAGAGACATTTGACCAGTTTGTTGCAGACGACTCTTGAAATATTGTGGGAAAAGGAGAAATTGCTCTTAACGAGCAAATTCTCCTTTTACCACAATGTTTTTAGCTCTATCAGAAGATTATTTTCAATTTCATCACATTTTGAAATGTTGTCTGCAAACTCTTTCAATTTGTGACAGTCGAAAATTTTGCGTTTGGTAAAGGGTTACGTGTTTTGTGGAATAAATATGATATAAAATAGTAAAAGAAAAACCTCGTTCTTACCATAGGGGTCTGAATTTTTTTTTGGGTTAGTACTATGTAATATCCTACAGTATATTACATAGCACTGACCCCAGGATAACTACAGACCCCTATGATTGTTTCAACACTGAACTTGCAAGGATGTGTATCGAACCAAGCAAATGAACCTCCCAAAGAGACAAACACATCCGATCAGTGAAAAGCATATTCATACACTGAGCGGTTGTGTTGTCTATATATACCAGCATGTTCTCTACAACAAAGCAATAGGTTCCTAATCTGCATAAACGTTCAATAAACGTTACAGATGCATTTCATTTTTTTTTTCAGACAAGTAACTGACTTAACAAAGTGCTCTTAAATGAGCAGTTATATAAGTTTGAGGTCTTCCTTAGCAATCATGAACCTGGATTTGCTATGTAACTTAACTTTTTTAACCCTTAGAATTCTGGGTAATTTTCTAAAAATAGGTTTTTGTGTTGAGTATTTTCCTAAACCTTAGATACGTGCTTAGTTTTGATGAGGAAAGATACCAAGAGTAGCAAACAGGTTAAATCACAGGCCATTTACGTGGCGGCTGGCCTGTAAGTTTAACAGCTTGCATATTAAAGCATGACGTCGGTTCCTGGGCACTATAAGGGTTAATATAATGTAAAACCCATATAAGATATTCTTAGATAAATGATAACATTATTTTAACAAAAAGTTTACTTTGACATCTGGCAAAATCTTGGATAACCTCCTTTCTGATTCGAGTATAAATAGAAAATAGCTAGGTATTGTAATGAAGTGTTTTCAATGTTGGATTTTGTACATGTAGTATAATAGGCATGCACTGAAAAGAGCTCATTAAATTTGCTTTACTAGTATATAAAAATAAATATATATATAAATACCCTGATGAAGGCATACGCTGAAACGTTGAAATAATATCATAATGGTTTGACAAGAAACGTGTTGTTGTTGAAATTGTTGAAACAAAATTTTAATTTGTTCTGTGTTTGAGATTTCAAATAGCTCAGAGATTCAAAATGGATTTTTCTTGAATACCTTATTTCTTTTCAAAACTATAATGATCAAATTCATTGTTGTCACTCAAAACAATAGATACATTAATTGAGGCAATACAATTGTAACTAAGAAATAGGATAAGTATTACGCTTTAGGAATAGATCAATGTAAAAGGCTGTATTATGCTAAATTTTTCACATCTGTATTTTTCAGGTATGATCAGTGGGTTATTGGTGGGTTAGTTGTCCTGTGTTTTGCATATCTCTTTAGCGAGATTCAAACTCTAAAATATTCAAGTAAGCCTATAGCTAGAGCCGCAAGGTCTTCTATTTTCTTCGTTGACCGGGAAGAGATGTTAAAGATATTGAATAGTGCTTTAGCCCCTCTTAAGGAAAGGCTTGAATCTTTGGAAAAATCTCAAAAAGACAATGATGGTATTACAGCATTTGAGCCCACATTGAACAATGTATTTAAACAATTAAGAGATGAAATGGGGCAACAACGTCGTGAGCTTAATTCTAAATTAGACGAATTGATGGACAGCCAAAGCAGAGCAAAAGAAGATATGCTCAAAGAGTTACAAGATTCAGAAACGAAAACTGACAAACAGATGTCAGCAATTGATAAGAAGCTTGCTGGTCATATAACCAACAATGGTAAAAGCCTTTCTTTCTTCCCCTTTAACCCTTTACCAAGCGCCAAATTTCAGAATGTTCCAAATGGAAAAAGTTTGCAGACAACATTTCAAAATGTGATTAAATTGGAAAATAATCTTCTGATAAGGTCGAAAACATTGTGGGAAAATGAGAAATTGCTTGTTAAGAGCAATTTCTCCTTTTCCCACAATGTTTTCTTTAAGAGCAATTTCTACTTTCCCCACAATCTGTTCCTGATTCATCTGCAACAAACTGGTCAAATGTCGTTATTGTTTGGCAATGGGCTAAAAACGAGCTTAATGATTGAGAAGTAAATCTTTTTAACATAGGAATATCTGCTGCCTGAATAATGAATTCACAGATTTATGAGGTTACATAAAACTAGATTAATGTTACAGTTACTGGACCCTTTCTGTATTATTTGGTGAAGGTATAGGACATTCATGTTGCAGATATAGTTAACCGTTTAAATGGGTTATCTAGTAAAAAAAAAATCTAAATTACTATACAATAATGACATTTTACCACTTAGTTGCAGACTACTCCTGAAAACATTATGGGAAAAGGATAAATTGCTCGTAACCAGCATTTTTTCTTGTCCCAACAATGTTTAATGCCCTATCAGAAGATCATATTTCAATTTCATCACATTTTGAAATGTCGTCTGCAAACTCTTTCAATATGGGACAGTAAAAAAGTTGGCGTTTGGTAAAGGGTTAACTATGTTGCAACAGAAACCAATATATCTGGCAATAATTATATCTTAAATATGTTCTCATGCAATATAACAGAGCAGAAAGAACTTTATTTAAACCCAACTAAAACATTTACAATATGGGTAATACAAAATTAATATAAGAATGTCGGGTTTGCTCTTTTGGTAGAAATTCATGGATAATGACATACAAATTCTTTTTAGAAAAGTGATTTTTATAAGAAATAAATATCTTTATCAAGATTAATTATAAATTTAATGACTTAACCCTTTTCCAAATGCCAAATATTTGACTGTCTTAAATTGAAAGAGTTTGCAGACAACATTTCAAACTGTGATAAAATTGGAAAATAATCTTCTGATAGGGCAGAAATCATTGTGAGAAATGAGAAATTGCCGTAACGAGTAATTTCTCCTTTTCCCACAATGTTTTCTGAGTCGTCTGGAACAAAGTGGTTAAATGTCGTTATTGTTCGGTATTTGGTAAAGAATCGGAAAAATCTTAGGCTGAAATACTGGTTTGTGAACCTAGCCCTTTGTTGAAATTAAATGGATAAATGTATTTATTATTTTATCCAACAATGTGACACAGAAATTATCAGAAATGACAAAATTCAAAGATTTTTTCTGAACAACCCTCATATAATATGTATAAAAGGCATGTGCTGAAAAGCGTTATCTCACTTCATCCTGTGTTCAAGAATTAATGTTAAGCTGTTATTTATATCCACAGATAAAATGTTTACTGCTCTGGATGAAAGTCGTGGCAACATAAATGAAAAAACAAAATATCTAACAAAAGAGTTAGTTTCATTGAAAGAAAGCATTGCCAATTCCAATACCGACATGCAGGTTAAAGCTGAAGAAATGCGTCTAAAGCTGGAGAAAGCAGATACCGAACTTGAAAAGTTTCAAGACCGTATGATAAATATGACAAAAAAGATAACCAAACATGATAAAGATCTGGACACTGCCTTTAGTAACCTCTTCAATAAAGGTAAGTTTAACCCTTTACCAAACGCCAAATTTTCTACTGTCCCAAATTGATAGAGTTTGCAGACGACATTTTAAAATGTGATGAAATTGGAAAATTATCTTCTGGTAGGGCAGAAAACGTTGTGGAAAAAGGAGCAATTTCGCCTTTTCCCACAATGTTTTCCAGACTCGTCTGCAAGAAGCTGATGAAATGTCATTATTGTTTGGTAATGGGTTAATGTATGGTTTTTTAGCTCACCTGAGCACAAAGTGCTCAAGGTGAGCTTTTGTGATTGCCCAATGTCTGTCGTCCGTCGTGCGTCAAGCGTCGTGCGTCGTCAACAATTTCTTTAAACATCTTATCCTCCTAAACTGTTGGACCAATCTTAACCAAACTTCACAGGAATGTCCATTTGGTGATGCTCTTCAAAAGATCTTCAAAGGAATTGATTCCATGAAGAACTTGGTTGCCTTGGCATGAAAAAAGGGGAATTTCTGCAATTTTTAAAAAATCGTCTTGTCTGAAACCACTGGTCAGAATTAGAATAATTTCAGAGGAATGTTCTTTAGGAGGCTCGTTTCAAAAGTTGTTCAAAGAATTTTGATATCTCAAAAATCATGGCCACCAGGCTGTGTTGAACTTTGAACGCGTTTTCGTTTTCACTATATACATGAATGCTAAAATTTATAACTTTACAAACATCTTTTTTTTCCAAACCTCTGGGCCAATTCCAATTAGAATTCATGTGAAATATCCCTAGTTGGAGGGAATTAAGATTTAAAAAAAAAAAAAAAAAAATCCGACATGTGACAAAAATGGCTGCCATGCCCATATTTGGTAAAAACCTTAAAAAAATCTTCTTGTCACAAACCGCTGGTCAGATTTCAAAATATTTTGTTGTATAAGGCCCCCTTCTATAAAGAATGTTAAAGAAATAAAGATGTCTTGAAAAACATGGCCGCCAGGAATTGTTGAACTTTGAACGCGTTTTTGTTTTCACTATATACATGTATGCTAAAATCTATAACTTTACAAACATCTTTTTTCCAAACCTTTGGGCCAATTTCAATGAAATATCATATGAAGCATTCCTAGTTAGGGGGCATAAAGATTAGTCCAAAAAAAAATCAGTCATGTGACCAAAATGGTTGCCATGCCCATATTTGGTAAAAACTATGAAAAAATCTTCTTGTCAAAAACCACTGGTCAGATTTCAAGATAATTACACAGGAATGTTCTTTAGGGGCCCTTTTATAAAGATTGTTAAAAAAAATAGATATCTCAAAAAAACATGGCCGCCAGTGTGCGTTGAACTTTGAATTGCGTTTTTGTTTTCACTATATACATGTATGGTAAATTTTATAACTTAATAAACATATTTTATAAAAACATGAATTTTTATATCTTGAAAAACATGGCCACCAGGGTGCGTTGAAATTTGAACCTGTTTGCATTTCCACTACATACTTGTATTGTAGAACTTTTAACAAAATACATCAATATCAATTTGGATGTCCAGGCGCATAGCCAGGTGTACACCAATGCGCCATGGCGTATACTTAGCTGGAGAAAATAAAAAAAAAGTGGTCGAAAAATGCAATAATTGAAACCTAAGGGGTAGGGTTTCCCAACAGTGAAAAAAGCTAAACATTGTTCCAAAGAGTCAATGTATTTCTTTAGTTCAGACAAGCAGATGCATGCATGATAAATGCTAGTTTTGAATCTATACGCCGTAGAACTTTTGATTGTAATTGTATCTTACACTAGATATATCTAAAGCCAGTTAGCTCTACATTGTGGCGATCAAAACCTAATAGATTTCGTAAACATTGTTACCCCGCGAAAGTTTAAAATTGTGGAATCGGCCACGAGCGATGTTCCACCATATCCAGATATTTCTGAACATCTCGGTAACACGGCAAAATCACTTAACAACAATCAGAAAGTTGCTCTTTAAAGTACAAAATGAAACTACGTACATTCATACAAGTTTCCCCACAGGTATGTAAATATCAAATGTTGATGAAAAATGAACATGTTGACAAGGAACGCAGATGATTGTCATTGAATTTGAAGTCTATTCAACCTGACTAACTGTTTGGCAATATGCATGTTTTGCTGCTTCAAAGAAGTATTTGGTTTTGTCCAATTCCTGTCTAAAACAAAAGATATTCTTTGCAATGCTTTATCACAAACCAATATAGGTATTGGTCCTTTTGTACAAAAGTGTATTAGTGTTTAAGTCTTCTATTTGTTTATTATCTTCAAACTGTACGGTACGCCAAACGTACTAGGCATGTCTTTAGAAGCATAGAAGATGGATATAGTTTTTCAACAAAAAAGTTCAAAATTAGATTGATATAGTTTTTGACAAGAAAGTTCGAAGGTAGATTGATGGATAGATCTGAGGGATAAAAACTCTGGTAAGAGTTTGAATGATTCACTTTTTTTCTGGACGGAGTTTGATATGAAATCTGTCATATGCCCCATCATAAACTCAAATATAGTCATTTAAATGAGTGTAAAAGACGAGTTAGTTGTTTCTGTGATGGTTGTGAGTGGCAAAAATGAAGTGAGGGTTTAGATTTACAAAGTAGAGTTGTTTATCTATTCACAAGGTTGAGGAGGTCCCTGGTTCGAGTCCTGGTGGTGCATGTTTTTTTCACCTTGATTATATAAATTTCGGGACAGGCTAGACTAGAATAAATAGGGGAATCACTTTAACGTCCCTTTGTTTAGTCATCATAGAATTATTGAACAACAAAGATGTAAACGTTAAATCTATGAATTTGTATACTATTCTCAAGCAAGTGGTCAAAGGGAAGTCATGCTTGAAATCTTATTATGACAGAGTTATACATCTTATGATAACAGTTTTGTTTTCTGGACTATGTCTTTTCTTTAAGTTGCTTTCTAGGCCAAAGATGTTTTGTTTACAGATATACAGGAGTATTTGTACATGTAAATATTTGATAATAATTTTAATTGGGTAATTAGGCCACAGGCCCATAATACACACAGTATATTTTGTTAAAAAATAAGAACATTGAATAAGCATTTGATTGATATTTACTTACAGAATGAAACTTATGCTCACATTTGAAATTTATTTTTCTCAAAGACAAGCATGTCAAGTTAAGCCACTTTTTACCGAAAGTATTGATACTAAGTCATTAAACAAATGGATATGAGCACAGTGACAATTTATGATACAATACAATGGCTTTATCTGGGACACAGTAGAATTAAGCTATCCAACATCAAAAACATTAAGTGCCCAGAAAAACTTCAAAACTGGGTAATATGAGTTATGAATAATGATGAAATATGTTGAACATAGGGAAAAAACCACAGGATCAAGACAATACAACGCCTGCTATTTTCATAAATTTGGTACCCACCAATTTAACTTATGGTTTACATTTGAGTAACAGCTAAAATAACAAGGAGCGCTCAGATTAATGAGTTGTGATCACCTGGTTGGAAAAATCACGTAAAACACATAAAAATACTATCATTTATCCAATATTAACAATGTGAACATTCAAAATAAAGAATTTCTTGGGTTTTATTGGTTCCCAACGTTTCTCGGCTGACCTTTTTTTGTCACTAATTGTAAACAAAACTTATAGAATTCACTCTTTTAAAAGCATCATGTGAAAGTGTTACAGTCTCAATTCCTCTGTAAATGGAATTCAAAGTACTTTTAAGTTAATTTTCATTTATTCTAGAACACTCACAATTTAAGTGTAAATGAGCGCAAGTATTGCTTTAAAAATACTATTGAAACTGTTGTAGAATATACTTTATATGCAGCGGTAGCTGACCAATAACACTGGTGTTTTCTGGTTCAGCTGCCTGTAAAAGTTGCATAAATTTGTACCTGAATTATACTAATTAAACAAGTACATTTTGTCTTATTTCTGAGTATTTAGTACACTGAAAAATTATACTCACATTCTATGTACTTTCTATTTAAATTGCAAAAGCAGTGTAGACATATTCATTGATCAAAAGAAATGTTTTGTTTTTACATATACATAATTTTATAAAAATATTTCTTTTTCTTTTGTTTATGTGTTTAATTGATTTTCTTTAACATCATATCAACAATTTTTCCATTATATTGTGATGCCTCGCCCCTTGTCTATGGAGGAAAATTCCTTTGTTAACTGTCTGTAAGGGTGGATTTGGATGTGAAGTAGGGTTGTTACAATATGACGATACACCAATGTACCGTGGTACAAGAGAAATGCTGTTGAGCTATGGTTCAGCTTTCATCACACCATTTTTTTTGTTCAAGCCTAAACAAAACAGCCTCAGAACCATTGACCCCATTGTTGTACTGTGGTACAAGAGAAATTATGTTGCTCTATGGTTCTGAGGCTAAACTTCCATCAAACCGCTGTTGTTTTTAGCCTTAACCCTTTACAAAATACCAAATTTTCAACTGTCCCAAATTTTAAGAGTTTGCAGACGACATTTCAAAATTGTGATGAAATTGGAAAATGATCTTGTAATATAGAGCAGAAAACATGGTAACGAGAAATTTCTCCTATTCCCTCAATTTTTTTCAGAGTCGTCTGCAACAGAGAGGTAAAATGTCATTATTGTTTGGTAATGGGTTAAAACTGATATTCGAATTTTATATCAGGACAAGTGCATTTTACAGACAACCCTTCCTAAAACTACCCTATAAAGAACTTGCGCTTATCATGGAAGCTTCCTTAAATGTGAGGAATTATGCAGTAATGTTGTTATTCTCATCCTTTTTTTAGAGGCTGCAATAATTGTGATAGTACTTATCCTAACGATGAACATTGGATTAGTCTGTGCTGTGTACGTGCTTTGCAAAGGACGAAATAGGACTGGTGGTGCTTCGGCCAACGCAACCAACCGCAATGTTAATGGAGACACATACGTAAGTATTATAGTTGATTATAAGAATATGTGAGTGTTCGGTGTGACAGAGTACAGAACTTTGAATCACATGGCCCCTCTCTATGTTGGTTGTTATCCCTTTGAGGGCATTTAGATTTTGAAGAGAAGTAGTCTACTGACTGACTTAACCCTTTCCTAAACAATAACGACATTTGACCACTTTGTTGGAGAAGACTTTAGAAAACATTGTGGGAAAAGGAGAAATAGCTTGTCACAAGCAATTTTTCATTATCCAACAAGGTTTTCTGCTCTATCTGAAGAATGCTTTTCAATTTCATCATGGAATTCTTTCAATTTGGGACAGTTGAAAATTTGTTGTTTGTGAAAAGGTTAAGGAATACCGATGGTTCTATCTGGCTTAAGTTTGGGGTCTTCCGCCATCATTAAAAGTCAGGCATCGCAACATAACTGAAATACTGTTGATATGATGTCAAACCCATGTATAAAAAATATTTCAATGGCTTTTTGGTTCCAATGACTTTTGTGTCCATGTATAGGTTTGAGTCCAATCTTCATTTAGCCCTACTGGTATCAAGGATGATTTGAAAAACAGTAATGTCTTATAAATTCAATGCAACATGATTTATTTTGATAAATGTCCCTCACCACTGATCAATTTCGTTCATGTAACAAAGCTGTTAAGGAATTAGAATTATTGTAAAGTACTAATGATTAAATTTAAAGGACAGCGTTACTAAGATAGCCCTGCAATTTTACTGAAAAACTGTTGAAAACACATTTAAAAGCATTAAAGTAATCATATGATACCCCCAAAACTTCACTACATATGACTCAAATTAAAAAATAAATAGAAAAGGTTGCAGACATGATAAAGTTTTGATAGTTGAACTTTGAATATAGGGTGTCAAGCAATTCTAACCCTTACAGTGCTTTGAAATATTCTAAAAATAGATTTTTGTGTTGTCTGCTTTCCAAAACCTATAATGTCTGCTTATTTTTGTTGAGGTAAGATACTCATAGTGGCACTCAGGTTAGATCACAGGCCAGCAGCCAATTGCGGCTGGCCTGAATCTTAGCTGTTTGCATAAGCATGAAGTAGGTTCAAGCACTGTAAGGGCTAAACTACTACTTTCGTAAGGAAATTTAACACGGCCAATTATGGCTTTTCGTTAACCTAGTCCTTTACAAGTTTGGGATGTTTTTCTAGTAGCATATAATCTTTATTTGGAAAAGGAAGCAGTTATTGCTTGTATGAGCATTTTTTCCTTTTTCTTCACAATTACTTCAAATATCTTCTGCAAGAGATCTGCTTGCGTTAGGGTTGTTTGCTAAAGGTTCAAGGTCTGCTGGCACATTAAAAAAAAAGGTGTAAAAAGGGCAATGCTGCTATGTTGGTAATCATTTAATTAGTCTTAAGGCAGAATACCCATAATCCGTCATTTTGAAACTCATTCCCTTCATTGGATTACTTTGATCGTTCTTGGTATATTTTGGTCTCGGTGGGAACTATTCATTTGACCGAATAGTTCTTGACCCTGACTGAGGTTAACCGAGAATTACCAAAGTGATCCAATGACAGAATGAGTTTCAAAATCACGGTTTATGGATATTCTACGTTAATGAGAAGATTTCCATTAAAAATCAAACTTACACAGTCCCGTTTTACATCCCTATCAGGACTGATGAAACCTTATTTTGATGTACTTGTCTGTTAATGTCAAATAGTTTTCTCTACTTGTCTGTATAATACTTATATAGTTCATTTCAATAAAAATCCACTCCATCAAGGCTATTGGACAAGCTAATTTTGTCATCCTGCCTATTTGACAATATCGACAACGATTCCTTTCGTTATCTCTTGCCCAATATGAAGTATGAAATAGGTATTTCTTTGAGCAGTGGGGACCAGATTTTCTTTCATGCAGTTTGTTTGTTTGTTGATTGATTTGTTTTACACCGATTGTGAAGGAGGCTTAGTTAAGCCTATCGAGTCACTCTTGGTGACTGCTTCGTGTATAATACACCAGTACTCGCACCAGTTTGTGGGTTAGTGGCAGCAATTTTCACCTCGCCTTGCTGGGATTCGAATATGGGACCCTCGTTACAAGAGTCCTACGCTCTACCACTGTACCAATGTCGCCCATTGACATTTTTTCTTATTTTTTTTATCTTTCAGTACAACCCTGTACTCAATCGAGTTCCAAGAGAATCAGTGTTAAGGAAAGCAGTTGGCGTGATCAGCTTTAGCCAACAGCATCAACATCTACACAGACGTCTCGTAGAATCTCTGAAAGACGGCATTAGAGGACCCATAGACGTTGTTTATCACGTTATTCTGAGGGACGAGGACATTGTTAACATTCCTCGATGCAGTTTGATTATCATTTGTATCGAATATTCCGCCAGGTAATTGTACCGAATATAGTACTTGTTTTTCTCGCCCAGATATCATAGTGGTTTGTTAAAAGGCGGTTTTAACCCTTTAACAAACGCCAAATTTCCGACTGTCCCAAATTGAAAGGGTTTGCAGACGACATTTCAAAATGTGATGAAGTCACAAAATAATCTTCTGAAAACAGTGTTGGATAAGGAGAAACTGGTTGTTAAATGTTTCTCCTTTTCCCAAAATGTTCTCTAGAGTCATCTGCAACAAACTTGTCAAATGTCGTTATTATTTGGTAATGGGTTAAGCAACGATTTTTAAGCGGTTATTCTGTGTTAACTCGATCCAAACCATGCTATCAACAGAGATGATTTGACATGATAAATTCCATAGTGATAAAAGCTTTGCATCAGGTTTTAATGGCAATTTTAACAGTTTTTCGGACAAATCTCAGCTGTCAATACAATCTGTGCATCTGGTATTGTCTCTAACCATTTCTTCAAATCTAATTGTGTGCTTTCTTCTACACCGAACTTGTTAGTTATGATCTGCTGCTGACTTCTTTCCCAAATGAACATATTTAATCAGCGTTGGGAGACAAATTAATCTTGTCCAATTGATTTCATTAAAAGGACTATTTCACATATTGCGATTTTAAAACAAAATGTCTTCTGGGAATAAAATGCCATCACAGACCCATTTATCCTTAGAATGCTGGATAATTTTCTAAAAATAGATTTGTTTGTTGTCTGCTTTCCAAAACCTTAATTATCTGCTTAGTTTTGATGAGGAAAGATACCAACAGTAGTAAACATGTAAGATCACAGGCCAGTCCCAAATTTACACTTTTGAAATCCATTGTATTACATCTGCACAACGTATGTGGATATATTGACATATTCTTAATCAATTCATTCGTTTAGAAGCTAAATATTAAATATTTTATCACATTTCAAAACCTGAATAGTTTCAATGATTTTTATCTTGACTCGAAAATTGTCTCTTGTGTGACCTAACCCCTTTAAGATATAAAAACAAGTGTTTTTCACTGGAATTCCTCAGTGAATATATGGTAAAAGTAAACTATTATTGTCAAAACATTTACTGATTGTGAATTACATATCTGTTTCAGAGATGTTATAATAGAGCGGAGTGGTTTCGGACTAGGGGATTTCAACAAGACTACCCTGCAGGCAGTTCAGCAATTAGGCGGTAAGTAGAAAACCTTTTGGTATATACTTAATTCTTTTTTGTAACAGCTCCAGCATTATTTCTATAATAGTTCAGCAGTTAGGCGGTAAGTAGAAAACATTTTGGTATATACTTAATTCTTCTTTAAAATAATAGTTCAGCAATTAGGAGGTAAGTAGAAAACTTTGATATATGATTCATTCATTTTTATAACAGCACCAGCATTATTTATAAAAAGACTGGCTCAGCTGTGATGTAAAGTGACCGCCTGTTGTGTGTGTGTTGGTTCTGGGTTCAATGCCTGGCTGAATTAAATCAATGGTACAAACTCAGAGATTTGTGCTCTGATATAATAATAATTATTGTTAAAAATTTGATATCAACAATCATCAGTCACTCAACCAAAGATCTTTTTCAATTTCTTTACTTCTAAGGTGATACATGATGTGAAATGAGCCGTCACGTTTGTCATTGATTCTGTGGGGAACCCAGTTTATAAATAGACTTTTTTTCATCGAAATGTTCAAACACTTTGTACTTTTTGTAAGCTAGTAGGACCAAGTCTCATAAGCTTTGTGTACCTGAACTGTAAAACCAAGCCTTCAGTTCATTGGATAGTATTCCTTTGCCTTACCTGATCAATGGGGAGAATCACTTGATCAGATTTGAGAAGAAAGATGGCCGCCGAACCCTCGATTTGGGTTTTCAAACAGGTACATCTTCCTAATAACTTACTTGTTTTTCATTGGATAATGCGTATCATATGGCCAGTGGGAAGCAGTGTCAGCGAGTTTCAACACAATTTTGCTATGGGTGACCTAATAACTTAGATACCTCATGGAGTGTTTCGCGATTTCCTGAACCGTAAATGGGGAAACACTCCATGAGTTATCTTGATTTTTCAGGCCATCCAAAACGAAAACTGTTGATACTTGGTGAAATGGCTTCCAACTGGTCTTGTGAAAGGCCTTATGCGATAAAAAAAAGTATGTATTAATGAAGATGTACCTGTTTAGTGTTTATAAACCCAGAATGAGGATTTGGAGGCCATATCTTTCTCAAATCCGACCATGTGACACCCTCATTGCTGATAACATTTCCAATTGAAAATAACAACCATCTCACCTCTGTTTATTTTCCAGCGATCCCAGTTATTGTTTACGACTACGACAACAGATCACAGAGATTGGGTGAAAACGAGATTTTTAGCCAACAAATCGGGTGTGCAACGCGTCAAGAAGAGTTAATACCTTTAAGTCGAGCGAACAGATTCTATAGCGTATACGATAGCTTTAGTGCCCACCAAAAACAAGTGTTGCAAGAAATTATACAAGCTCATGTACTAAATTTAGCTCGATTTTAATACTTATATTACAACTTATGAAGAAAATAATTGTGACATAAGAAATTGTCCAAAACAGTAATTTCACATTTTATTACAACTGTTTTTATCACAAAGAGACTATTTTTTTATTTCATTTTTCCTATTTGTCGTTTGCTATTGATTTGGATTTCGAAGACTCACTTAACTCTTTACTAAATGTCAGATTTTGACTGTCCCAAATTGAAAGAGATTCCAGACAACATTTCAAAATGTGATGAAATTGAGAAATGATTTGATAGGGTAGAAAACATTGTGGAAAAAGGAGCAATTTTTTCATTTCCCATAATGTTTTCTAGATTTGTCTGCAACAAAGTGGTAAAATGTGGTAATTGTTTGGTAATGGGTTTACACCATTTTATTAATTGTTTTTATCCAAATATGTGCTCCGTTTTGTATGGAACTGTACAAGCATGCTTCAAATGTCTTTACAAAGACAGGCTATAACTGAAAAATTGTTGAAAACAGTGGTAAAACCAAGCCACATTTTTTTAATAAGTTGGAGAAGAGAGACCAGCTTATGGAACAATTTGAGATTCAATCATTCTACGCTGTCCAAAATTGAAAGATTTAGACGACATTTCAAAATGTGATGTGATTCAAAATTAATCTTCTGATATGGCAGAAAACCTTGTGGGTCAAGGAGAAATTACACGTCACGCGAAATTTCTCCTTTAACCACATTGTTTTTAAAGTCGTCTCCAACAAAGTAGTCAAATGTCGTTATTGTTTGGGGAAGGCGTAAACCAATTAACTACTTGGCTTATTTTCGTGACCTGAGGATTACACAGTGTATGTTAGCCTATGGTCCTGGCCAAAGCGTATTGTTATTTAACCGCCTCACTCTCTACAGCATAGCAACACTCAATCAGAACAATATGTTACCTCTGCACAAATAAGCCGACTCTTTTAGCTCAGTGGTTATGTTCTTGGACTGTCATCCGAGAGAACCGGGATCGAATCCCCACAAGGGAACTTTAAATCCAAAGTGGATTTTTCTAGCTATGCTTGATTGGGAGAATTGTTCGTAAAAATATACCCTATATTAGTACTGCAGGGTATACCCACGAGCCAGGACCCCAGGTTACTTGTACATAAGTGAAGGGTTACAAATGTTTTTTAATTTGTCCGGGTTACTAACACATTTCCTTGGAGCAGCCACATTGAGTAGTTCCATCGATATCAAAGTGTCGAGCATTATGATAAATCATATATAGCTTTGGTCAGAAACTCATACAGTACATAATAAAGAAGTTATAATTTGCGACATAAATATGTTTCCTAAATCAAATTTAACGACTATTTAGATATCACATTCAAGATCTTTACAGTCAATATTGTGTTTAGAGGCCAGCCTATTGGACAGAGTATATCGGCTATTTAAGACAGGTTGGCTGCTTAATACAAATTGATGAACACTATAAATCTAACAATGGGACTTTCTGTAATGGTTGTTTAAGGCAGGTTGGCTGCTTAAAAGGGTGGTTGTTTAACACAGGTTAGACTGTAATTGAAAACGAAAGTACAATAGAAGTAGTCTAGCAAGAAGCAATATGGTGGCTTACTTATTATGTCAGAGGTGTTCTCATTGGATAAACCCGATGAGTTCTGATTGCGTGTAAACAAATACTTTATCTCAAGATAGGAAAATGTCAATTGATGTAGTGTTTGAAATTGTTTTGTTTTAGCTTATTTGTATATAGGCATATTGTGAATCAAGTTTAAAAAACTTGTGTAAATATCTCTTCTCCCGCTCAGTATGCGACTGTGTTTTCACTGATTGATTGTGTTTGGGTCTTTTAGAGGTTCATTTGCTTGGTTCGTTACAATACATATGTCATACATTACTAATTTACAGACAATTTCAATCTTTTTCAATTTTTCTTTTAGAGTTGACTTAACGTTATATTGGAGGAGGGGCGCGAAGCTACCTATAAGCACCTGCGTACACATTGTCCATAGTAATAATGAACATCTTAGGTCTGCAATGAGCTTCTCACATCAATTTCATGATTTTTTTCCCTGAAGTTTTATGTTTATTTCCTTGTTCAAAACATGTGCCCTTAGTTTGTGTCAGATGGAGCTTGGAAAAGTAGTATAGTTCACTGGGATGGATGCCCCCAGACCCCCTGGCTGTGCATTCACTTATTAACCCATTACCAATCAATAACAACATATGACCAGTTTGTTGCAGACGACTCTTGAAAACATTGTGAGAAAAGGAGAAATTGCTCTTAATGAGCAATTTCTCCTTTTCCCACAATGTTTTCTGCCCTATCAAGAAGATTGTTTATCAATTTCATCAAATTTTGAAATTTGTCTGCAAACTCTTTCAATTTGGGTCAGTCGAAAATTTATTGTTTAGTAAAGGGTTAAATGGCTTAACTACTCCCTGGGGGTCTAGGGTTTGAGCCTCACTGGTACACTGTTGCTTCTTTGGTGGGAGCCTTCTCAGGAATCTTAAGAGTTATAGCCTAGTACATAAAGGGGCTGCACTGAACTGGTAGATCACAGGAAAATTGTACTATAACTGCACAAATTGTTGACATGACATCAAACCCTTTAGAAAAAAAATCCTTATGGAAAACAAATTTGTATATACATGTATGTTCATTAAGTAATTAAATGTGGTGATACGATTGCTGTGGTTTGTACTAATATAGATGTTTTGTTACTTCCTGATTGCTAAAGAACATGCTTTTTAATAAACATATTGTTAATCCCTAGTTTTCATGGAAAATGCTTACATAGGCATCCATATTATTTATTCATGAATGCCATAGAATATGTTTATATAGATACATGTGCATTGATTGTTCATGAATGCCATGATATATGTTTATATAGATTAATTGATTATTCATGGTTGCACTGGAATATGTTTATATGGATATAATAATCATTCATCATTGCCATGGAATATGTTTCTATATATATTTTCTTTTGATTTCTAATTGCCAAGGAATATGTTTATATAGATATGTTTTTCATTTCTAATTGCCATGGAATATGTTTATATAGTTATATTTTTCATTTCTAATTGTCATGGAATAGGTTTATATAGATATATTGTTCATTTCTGAATGCCATGGTACAGTTTAATAAGGAAATATAAACATTCTTTTTAAAAGATTGGCATAAGACACCTTTTGTTTACAAAATATTCAGTACTGGTAAAATGAAAGAAAGTTTTATCAATTAGAACTGTATAAGTCAACAAACATCAACATGACTCATCGTATTGATTTTATAACATACCTTTATACTGTCGACATGTTTTATTTACGGTAGATGTTTCAAATAAATATTTACTAAACAAGTTATTTTGAATTTTTCAAACTTTGATCAGCCCATTGACCATATCAAAGGTGTATTTGCTATACTGAGGGATCAATACAAGACTGTGTGCCTATGGTAAATGCTCTACGTTTGTGGAGCATTTACTTTAGTAGTTTAAACATATTTAAATTCCCTTATTATAAATGGAAATGGGGTTTGGCCACAAGTTATACCACCTTAGAGGACGGTTCTCCCCCTACAATGTTGTTTACAAATGTTCAGACAATTGTTACATACTAAGAAACAAACAAATACACTTAAATCTTAAGTACACATAATGATAATCTTCTTTAGTTTTGCACTGAGGGGTCCTGTGTGGCCCATTGGTTTAGGTGGTAGACATAGAACTTGAGGGGTCCAGGGTTCGAGCCCCACTGACACCTTTGGCAAGTCTCTTTAGATCCCTAGCATAGTAGTGGTGGATTCAGGAAGGCGGTTACATAACTGAATATTTGTTGAAACTGCCTTAAAAACCTCACCAAAAAGAAAGTCTTGCATCGAATCGTAAGTATCCGAGTATTTTGGCTTTTTTCTTGTTTTTTTTTTTAAGTATCAATGTAGAAGTACACCATCAATACGAGTTATCATTATACCTCATTTTGCATTATCTTCTGTAGAAGACTTAGAAACCTACTTTTTTCCGTTTTTCACAATTGTTTCAAACTAGTTGCATATCGTAAATGTTTATTTGTTGCTTTATTTTTCGTCTGCTGCTGATATGCAATTGAACCAATCACATATTTCCACATTAGGGCATCTGTCACATAATCGTTTTGGTATTAATATGGCTCTAGAAACGCTAAACCGTGGTTAACTTAAAACTTGGTTTTGAGATATCAAAACTTTTTGAACAATCTTTAAAAAGGGGCCCGCAACAATCATTAATGTGAAATCATTTTGAAATCTGACAAGTGGTTTCTGCCAAGAAGAATTTTTAATGTCTTACCAAATATGGGCATGGCGGCCATCTTGGTCACATGACTTTTTTTTATTGACAAACCTTTCCTTTTGGTCGTAACACGTACATTTTCGTGAAATTATAAGTTGAAAAAAAAAAATCTTTCCCCAATTGAATTAGAATACCGTTTAAAAACTGTATTTGACATTTTCGTTTGAAAACGAAAGTACAACGAAATTAGTCTTACAAGAAGCAATTTGGCGGCTTCCATACTACACCAGATGTGTTTTCATTGGATAAACCCGATGTGTTCAGATTGGTCCTGTGTGGCTCATTGTCAATCGGGACTAATCGGGTATTTCCGTGAGCTGATTAATACACCTGATATAACAATCTTAACACATTGGGTTTATCCAATGAAAACACCTCTGAAATAATAAGGATGACGCCATATTGTTTCCCGCGAGAATGACGTCACTTTACTTTCGTTTTTAAAATAAGATTTTAAATGTGAAATCTAAAAAGTCGTTGAATTCAATTGAGGAAACAACTATACATGTCACAACAACAAATTCGCCATTTGGTATTAGTTACTAATAAAAAATGATTGAAAAGGATGTCCATCACTTCCTTACACATTGAACTACTTAACGTGCGCGCTTAGAAAATGTGTTAATTGCCGGATGCCGATTTACCCGAAAAAATTGTAACACTACACTTGAGGTGTATTTCACAGCTCACGGAAATACCTGAGTAGTTCTGATTTCTGATACGAGTGTAGGGTTATAATTTTTCGGGTATATCGTCTCCGGCTTATGACACATTTCCTATATGTGTCCACGTAAAAGGTCATATGTACAGGTTGGGTTTATTTCATAAAATTAAAATATATGAAGTAAAAGAATCACATTGAAATTATTTGCAACATTTTAGCATAACGCATTACGTCATAAATCACCGTCATAGCGCACCGATTAATGAAAGTTCGTATGACTTACTCGTACTTCCTTTGCTGTGACGTCATTCTTGCACCACTGAATGCGCCATGTAAATGGCGTGAATAGCGATCGCTGGTTAGAATTGGTGTTTTTCTTCAAATAAGCGATCCTTAAGTCATTGTTTGGATTGACAGCGCATTTTCTTTATTGAATATGATTCATATTTTAAGAATATCAATTTGAAAAAAATGATTTAGTGACTTAACCAGTGAATTTGCAAGGATTTGTCGTTGCGTAAACCTGTTTATATGAAAGGAACGGCTTGAAATTTGGACGATTTTCATTGAAATAAATGATCCTTAAGTCATTGTTTGGATTGACAGCGCATTTCCTTTATGTGTTTCATATTATAAGAATATTCATTTAAAAAAAAATTTAGTGGCTTAACGCGTGAATTCACAAGGATTTGTCAATGTGTTCATGTGAAAGGAACGGCTTGAAATTGGGACGATTTTCCTCGAAATAGCAATCCTTTAGTCAATGTTTGGATTGACAGCGCATTTTCTTTATTGCATATGTTTCATATTATAAGAATATCCTTCTGAAAAAATAAGTAAGTGACATAATGCGTGAATTTGCATGGATTTGTAAATGAGTTCATATGTAAGAATCGGCTTGAAATGTTGACGATATTTGTGAAAACAGCTATTTTTATAGATATTTGTTGAAATAAACATGTGTTACTTTTTCATCAATTATCATGTATTAGCATTAAGGTTTTAATTGAACAGTAAACAAAGACATAGATTTGAATAAACGATTTGTCTTTGAACCGTACATTGTATAACTTTTACCTGTCAAATTTACCCTGCATTGTCTTATCAATGCATGAAATAAAACGGGAGAAGATTATAAATTGCGAACAAACAAACCGTATTATAACCCAACTTACTTGTGATTCGAAGGTTATGATATCCTTTAACTCACATTTTCAACACACATCCAAATTATAAAGTATTGGTCCTCATAAAGTATTTTCAAAACTAAACACCAGCACCTTCAAAAAGTATTTGTTAAAATCATTCGGCAACTTTCCAGTAACTCCACCCCCAGTAAGAGGTCTATGATTTCGGAACTGATTCCGATGTCGTCTTACTAGATCAACTGTCTTGACTTAAAAATTGTTCTTCATTTTCACTTTACATTTATGTACGTTTTCTCTCGAGTAAGTAGCCTTGACATATTGAGCATTTAATTTTCGGACAGGGTTAATAATTAACAGCTAAAACAAAAAAATCGTCATAGTTTGTTTTACTTACAACCTTGAATAAACATATTTGAATTGATTTTTTTTGCGATTTTGGAATTTAAATGTCATTTTGACAAAATTTGATGTTAAAACGTTTCTGTTGAAGACATAGAGTTAATACCGTTTTGGTGAATACTGATTATCATATACTTATTGAAGTATCAAACTATTCTTATAGAAAAGACAACATGTTCACTTCTTTGAATATCATAACGAAAAAGTATCAGACGTAAGTCACATTGAGAGATAAATATGTCCTTACACCTTATCAACCCAGGAATTATGTGAAAGTTTGGTCTTGATTGGTTATATCTTAACAATTTATTCTTTAGCAAAATTTAATTGCCGCGCATTGAAAGTGTGAGATTTGCCGCGCATTATGTCATGTCTGAAATAGCAGGAAGTGTCTGACCTGTTAAGTAACATCAAAGATATTTAAGAGAATAACGCCAAAGACAGATATATATATCACAGCTATCCAAAACAGAATGAAGGACACACAGGGTTGTCTTTGACAATTTTAATGGTCCGCGGAGGGCCAATTGATAATTGCAGAAGCTATCTATCGCCTAAACAATAAAGGACTTGAGACTTGAGCCAATAATCAATTGAATTGTAAACAAAGAGATTATGTTCAAATGTGTATATTATATTTAATAATCTTATTACTAAATTATCAATATAAAGTTGAAATAATCATGTTTGAACACCTGCATTTCAGTGTGACATACGTCATTTGAACCTATATTACCAATGGCAAAAAAATGAGGTGTGTGATTTAAATAATTCCGAAAAGCAGACGCTTAATGTAAGATCGAACCCATTACCATTTGCGTTGATAAGTTCAGAGACAGTTTGCGGATATCAAATATTCATTATTTTGAATTTTTATTCAAAGACAACGGCAGATAAAAGAAACTTGGTTGTTTTAATCGGTTTGTTATCAAAGCAATCAACGTAGATTTTTCATTTTGTCTCATTTATGTACAATGGCAACGTTTCTACGATAATGTTAAAACATAAAACAAGTTTCGCAAATAAGAACAACAAGATGCATTTAAGCGTTAAAAACCCAAAGACATGGCAATACAATAAATTATGATGTTGGATGAAATCAACATATTCTTGCAACCCTTTGAGTTCTTAGGCAATATAATCGCAAAGCAGCCTAATTAAGTTTTCGTAACTACGTATGTAGCATTGTTAATCTGTTCCAAACAAAACTAGCTTGGTGAGTCAGAGAGCCATTCAAGGAAATTATCTTTCAAAAAAGGTGTACAATCAATGTGATTTATCCGTTTCTTGAATTTATCTACATTTACAGAGTGCAAATTCTATATAAAGATTTAGCATGACTACACGAGGCTCAAATACCCCAATCTAAAAGTCAGGAATTGTTTTAATCAGGAACATCAGTTCACCACAACGTTAATTTTGAAAAATATTTTCCTTAACTTGAGATCATGTGGGAAACAGCGTAACAAAAGGACTTCAGGCTTAAATTATCAGTAGCAACTTGGTACATTTGGTAATAAATAAACGACTTTTGATAGACATTTGGAGTCACTCCGAAATACAGTGTACACATTCGCGCATCACACCAAGGTCTTGACACATGGTTGTGTGCTTTATCGCTTGATTGGTGTTTGAAAGTTAGATTAGCTTTGTCTGGTTTGCATTTGACAGTCTTGAAACCAATACATCAAGGTAAAGTGAATGTTGTCGGTGTGTTTCAAATAAGGGAAATATAACAGTTACTCAATAATTAGAATGAATTTGAAGCGTCTTTACCCGTATGAAATACTTTGAACTGCATCCGATCATTTAAAGATCTATAAAATCAATTCTCTGGAAACGCCTAACAATGCGTAAACTTGTCGTCTTCTAAGTGAAAGTAACACAGCCTACTGTTGTTTGGGGAATATACATATTGCTTATTTGTAAAGTAAACACGGTTCAGTTTACTTATCGATACTTTTTGCAGCTTTTATGTTCGTCGGAAACGTGAGAAACTCGCATCACTGCGACCAAACGCAGAATATTACCATCCATAAGACCTGTCAAAATTCCATATTCAATATCAAATTTACGTTTCCAAAAACACAATTCGACACTTAAAATGACCGAAATTTGAGGAAAAACACCGTCGTTAATGAGAACTAGATTCATCTTACTGATAGTTCATCAATCTCCTATGCAGAGTTATCGTCCCCGGGATGTGGGAGCGTAGCGGGAACCAATTTACTCTGGTAGAGATTGATAGTTCATATGGCTTTGCAATCGGAACTACACAGGTATTTCCGTGAGCTGTGAAATACACCTCGGATATAAGTGTAGGGTTACAATTTTTCGGGTAAATCGGCATCCGCCAATTAACACATTTTCTAATCGTGCACGTTAAGTAGTTCAATGTGTATGGAAGTGTTGGACATCCTTTTTAATCACTTTTGATCAGTAACTCATACCAAATGGCGAACTTGTTGTTGTGACATGTATACTTTTTTCCTCAATCAAGTTTAACGACTTTTTTTATTTTACATTCAAGATCTATTTTTAGAAACGAAAGAAAGTGACGTCATTCTCGCGGGAAACAATATGGCGTCATCCCTATTATTTCAGAGGTGTTTTCTATTGGATAAACCCGATGTGCAATCGGAACTACTCGGGTATTTCCGTGAGCTGTGAAATACACCTCGGATATAAGTGTAGGGTTACAATTTTTCGGGTAAATCGGCATCCGCCAATTAACACATTTTCTAAGCGTGCAAGTTAAGTAGTTCAATGTGTATGGAAGTGTTGGACATCCTTTTAAATAATCTTTTTATCAGTAACTCATACCAAATGGCAAAATTGTTGTTGTGACATGTAAAGTTGTTTCCTCAATCAAATTTAACGACTTTTTAGATTTCACATATAATATCTATTTTTAAACACGAAAGTGAAGTGACGTCATTCCGCTGCTAACCAATATGGCGTCATCCCTATTATTTCAGAGGTGTTTTCATTTGATAAACCCGATGTGTTCAGATTGCCCGATGTGTTCAGATTGATGGCTTTGATGCACAAATGACGTCACAACAAGGGAGATAAGTCATTCACCAAAATCGATAAAGGTGAATAAAAGTAGTCAAAAACAACCTTTTTCGCTTCTGTATGAGAAAAAAATCATTACAACCGCCATAACGAAACCATAACCTAATTCAAAACCTTAATTAAAGAAAAATTTGTCTATCGGGAAATATGACCTTTAAGTACTTCAATGTATATGGAAGTGTTGAACGTTATTTTAAATCATTTCTTATCTGTAACTCATGCTTAATAGTGAAAATAAAGTTGTGATATATTTAACCGTTTCCTTAATCAAATTAAATGACTTTATAGATATATAAATTTGGAACCGAAAGTACAATGTCGTAAGTCTCACGAGAAACAATATGGCGGGTTCCTTATTATTTCAGAGGCGTTTTCATTGGATAAACCCGATGAGATTAGATTGGCTCAGTGTATAAGGTGGTGTGGTTTTAGAAGTCCGGGTCCCATATTCTATCCATCGATACCCCTGGTTTGGTTGGAGTGTTCATTGGCAAGACACTTAAGAGCCTTAGCCAAGCAATTGAGCCTTGTTTTATCAATCCGGGAAAGCGGGAACATGACTGAAAAATAACGGACACGGGTTTAAATCCCATATGAAAATAATTTCTCCCTAAACAAGCGTATGACTTTCGATCCATACACGACTAAACAAGCGTTATTGTTGTAATGTTTCGGCAGAAAAATGATTTTTCATTGGAAATGCTTTTTCTTATTATTCTTATTAACACACACATATGAGTATTTCACGGCGTCTCGGTGCCCAAAACCCGTTCTTAATCATGTTCTTTTTATCCATACAATTACAACTGTCGTCTACTGATGCAAAACATTTTGGTTCATTATAGCGGTTTAATTTGCCTAAAATCAATAACCAACCCTTCCCCAAACAACAAATTTTCGACTGTCTCAAATTGAAAGGGTTTGCAGACGACATTTCAAAATGTGATGAAATTGGAAAATAATCTTCTGATAGGACAGAAAACATTGAGGGAAAAGGAACAATTGCTCGTTACGAGCAATTTCTCCTTTTCCCACAATTTTTTCTTAAGTCGTCTGCAACAAAGTGGTCAAATGTCGTTATTGCTTGGGAAAGGGTTAAGGCACCCCATCATACAGTATCCGCCGGACCAATACACACACTCATAAAAAAAATGCATTCTGGATCCACTTTGGGTGGGGGCGTTCTAGCATGTACATTGGAAACTTCATTATAAATGGAAACCTCTAAGAACCAGAGGCCTTGTTAAAACATGAATGTTGGGCGACAGTAGTGTACAGGTAAAACATCAGCCTCTTGTACCAAGGGTCCAAGGTTCCCGGGGTTTGATGAAAAAGTCGCATATCTTTCCTGGCCTATGGAGACGTTATGTACCAGAAATATAGTGAGGTCAGAAAAATCTATCTCAATAACTAGCTTAGTCTCAATAATGATCCGTGACCGAAGCTTTTTACAACATATGGACGTTAACCGTGCTTTGCTACTCGAAGGCGTCAGTCAAAATAGCAATAGCCTTAGAGACAAGAAATCTGGACTAGAAATAGTCATGCTTTCAATGCCTACATATAATTGAATAAAGACTGTATTGTTTCAACGACAATTAGTGTCGACTCTCAAATATGCTCTTTTGTAAGCAAGCATCTTTAAGCCTTATAATGCTGGAGCCGAGTTCATATTTATGCAAACAGGTAAGATCCAGGTCAGCCGCCAAGTAAATAGGCGGCTGGCCTGTGATCTAACCTGCTTGCTACTCTAAGTATCTTTCCTCGTCAAAATAAAGCAGATATTTAACATTCCGGAAAGCAGACGACACAAGAATCTATCTTTAGAAAATTGCCAGCACTATAAGCGTTAGGCAGTAGGGCTCACCTCACTCCAAACCACTAATACATGTGTTGATATATATATTAGTCTCAATATTGAACCGTGAACGAAGCTATTTTTTCAAAATTTGGCTTTTATCGCGCTGCGCGTAAGTCAATATAGCAATAGCCTTACAGACCAGAAATCTGGACTAATATAAATGCAAGGTGCCTTTGAGGCGAATAACAACATGCATACGAGAGCAAAGAAACTGTAAAATATGTGAATATATATATAGAGCGTAAAAATGCCAATACCCGTGCTGAATCTCTCCAGGGCCTTTGATGTTTGTATAAAGATATAACGTTGAGAACAGTGATCTAGGGATAGAGCACCGGCTTCTGGACACGAGGGTCGTGTGTTCGAATCCCATGAGTAGCGGGATCTGCATTGCTACCTTTCATTAATCCAAATTCGGCGTGAGTACTAGTCCAAATTCGGCGTGAGCACTAGTCCAAATTTGGCGTTAGTACTGGTTATGTATCTAGGAAGAAGAATCGATAGTGATTGTTCTAGGTTGTAAGTACTTGTTTCAAAGTCGATATAAAATAAATAAGTTAAAAATAAAAACATATTTTATTGCCCAAAATATACATATTCATAATATAGACATTTAGTACAATTAATAATTAGCAAATCGGTTGAGCTTCAAGTTCTGAAACTTAAATACAGCTCTCTCCTTTGATGTGGCGATGGTTTAAGACGTTTTATACGATCTAATTGCAGAAGGGAAAATCATGACGGAAAGGTCAGTCGCAGCAAATCTTTCTATTTTTGGATGTCAACAATCGGAAATACCCGAGTATTTTCCGTGAGCTGTTTCATTGGATAAACCAAAGACCTAATTTTTAGGTCTTTGGATTAACCATGTGTTCAGATTGGGATGTCAACACACAGTTCATCGAAATGGGAGATAACCGGGTTAAAAAATCGCATAGGAAAGGGAGACAACCCACTACCGGAAACTACGTTGAGTCACCTGTGGGAAAACATTTACACACCTGCGCGCATGCTCATTGACATCAGAAATTAATGGCGAACATGTTTACAATTTTAAACAGCCCGACTTAACCAGATCTGCGTTTCGTAATGTTAAACTTCGTAGACGACTCATTTTTGTTCTGTAATTGTCGATAGAAATTCAAGTCCGAATAGATAAACTATTTTGTCGTAAAACAGGTAGGTCTAATGTTTATTTACCTGTACAGGTGAAATATATTTTGAAAACGGCTTTCACTTCCGCCATTTACTAGCGTCTGGTATTCTTGGAATGTTTGTGTAAGTTTTTATATAATTCATTTTACTTTGAAAACAATGTTTTGATAATCATATCTTGCTTCCTAAGCGGTTGTAAATACATTTTTGATAAACATTGGTCTAGACTTGAGAACTTGACAGTGCAGGAAATGATTACAATTCTGGAAACACGAATTCTCATTTCCTTCTTTCTGTTGTTTCTATCAACTTATTTCAAAGAAATTGAGAGCATGTATGCATTCAATAGGTTTATATTTCACCATTTGAGAAGAGAATTTGGTGGGTAAGTTATTTGTTCTTGTTTTCAAACAGATTATTGAGGTTTGACATTATCTCATAAGGGTTTGTCAGGTCGATTGACATAGGTGACAGTCGTTTATCTAACCATCGCTTTAACTGTTATGTCGCATGAAAGGGGTTGTCGTTTTGTCTCTAGTCAAAATAATTTGACGTGAAGATTGCTTTTTATTTTCTGATGGGGCAATCTAACCTCCAATTTCGAACGATCCAAATAATGTCGGACATTTTTATTCTAATTTTCGGATTTTAAGCACAAATTGCCATTCAAAGTAAATTGATATGACAAGATGTGTTAAATAAACTTATATACCACCATAAAATGGCATTAATTACTGTTAAACAATTAGAAAAACGCTTAATTTGGTTTTCCCATTCCAGTGCATGCAAGAAAAGATTTATCTGAAGGAAAAAATTGTCATCTAATGTTAATTTAACTGTTCTTACAAAGTTTATATGCGGAATACAGACATGTTAAGTGCATGGATTTATTAAAAAAGGATTAATTAACAACTGTGAGTAAAATAATTTGATAATTTACAATAACAATGGAAATTTGGGTCTTCAAACAGTGCAACAAGACATTTTTTTTTCACATTTGTCCTCCATATGCATGAATGGTTCAAAAGTTTGACGTGACGGGAGATATTGCGAGATAAAAAAAATTCTCAATATTTCCCGATCGCGTCAAATTAGTTTGACTAGTCATTTCATGTAACCTTTGTTTTGTCGTACTGCTATCATCGCATGGAAGGGGGTTGTCGTTTAGTCTCCATATGTAATTAAATGTAATTTTATCAATTTCATCCTTTTCATACAATGGTTTTAAGTTTGTATTCATTATAATGACATTTTGTCTTTATGATTTAATTAAAGTAGTCTTCAGGGCTCACCCTGGCTGGAAAAAAGTCTGCGCCAGCACATTCGCCAAATGACAAAAATAGGGGCCAAATCTAAGAAGTAGGAGCCAAATTCTGAGCAAATGGCTCCAATTAAAATTCCTTTTTTTAAACACTTTTCATGTTATAGATGTACATATGTGTTAAATCCTCTTGGTTAATTATTTCTGTTTGTTATGTTTCACCATTTGTATTAAAATTGTAATGTCATAAATATGTAATGTGTAATGCCAATAAAAATATAATGTTAAAAAAAAAAAATAAAAAGCCAAGACATCCCCCCTTCCGAACAAATTTAAAACAAAGATGGTATAATTAAAGGCTACGCTTTGAGTGACAAAATCTAAATGAATCTTTTATCTCAGATATCATCAAATCATATTGAAGACTTTACATTTCTGAATTCTCAGTTTTGTTATTTATTTCAGAAATGTCCAATAGATAAATGGAAGAGAACATGACCTTAGGTCTACTTGTTTTTACTCTTGTCAAGACTTTGGTCTGATGATTTGAATGATTACTAATAGAGGATCACAATGTGAATAGTACCGTTGCATCAGCCAAGGAAGCGAACTGTCAATATCAAAATACTTTAAAAATTCTACCATGCATCATAAAATACTGGACGGAATGCGGTAAATAGTAATCGGTTTTCATGGAATAACCGCATCGAGTCTACCAATCAAGTGTGTCACGTTGTTTACACATAAAAAAGACCCGATTAATACACGCCTCAGGCATTGTTTGACACAGGGATAACAATTAGCGGATTAATTTGGGGTTTTTGGAGATACTGTTAAGTGTGTTAAGTGTGTCAAAGTATTTAACTGTCTATAGTGTCCAGACAGGTGGAAATATGAAAGTTGAATGAAAAAAAACATGCGCCAAGCAAATTCGCCAAATCGGGAAATCTTTCGCCAGAATGAAATAATATTCGTATTTGGCGCATTTGGCGACCGACAGCGTGAGCCCTGAATCTTGTCTAACCTTTGTTTTGTCTACAAAGCAACTTGGAATGTTGACGAAAGTCGTTTCATATAACCGAACTCTATATAGCCGAATCCCTGTTATTGGAGAAACATTCTACTTTAATATCAATTGAAAATATCAACGATTAATGATAAAGTTTATTTGTAATGTTTAATTTGATTGCGCAAAATACTATCTCTTAATCAGTGGTTAATCAGAAGTTAATTGCTAATTGGATTTTTTATTTAAAGACCCATTCAGTTGTATTTAATGTCTCTTAATTTTAGTAAGTATACTCTCCAAACAATAAGATCAAATAAAGTGTTAAAAACTATTTGGATGCCATTTTGCAATCAAAGGCAGTTTTATACGAATTTGTTATTGGTCGGCGCTTCAATTTTCTTAAAACAAGATATTGTTATAAGGAATACAAACTCATAATCAGTGTATGATAATGATGAAAGCACACAATATTACATATTGCAGACAAATGCTCAACTCCTGGTGCAATGTCCTCCTCAAGACAAATAACCTTTCCGTTCTGTCACCTGTGTAATTAAGAGAACCAATAACAGGGTGCTGTATATCAATTTTGATATCTGGCACTAGATCATGTGATTGCTACCCGCACATGTCAGTTTTAATTTTCCATTTTGTTTCTCTTTTTTTCGTGCTTTTTTCAATTTTTGTTGTTTTATTTGAATGCATAAAGTAAACAGAGTAAATAAATGGATGGTTGGTGTCTTTGAATACTGAATATGAAAGGCTATCGAGCTTGGCTTCAGATTATTATCCGATTGGACTTGGGCTCACCAGATAATATCCTACACCTTGTCTGATAACATTTTTGATTCACAACAACCATCTATTCTCTATATATGAACCTATACTCATTTCGCATGTTTGCCATATTTGACAGGTTTCCTGACTCACAAGTAAACCATGCAGTAATAGAACAACAAATTCCAGCAAAAAAATCTGTGAATGTTACAATATTGACCTCTGCTTATTTCAAATGGTTGCTATATTTTACAGGTTCCCACTCACAAATTAACCATGCAGTACTACGACAGCAAGTCGCAGCTAGACGGGAGCGAGATGGACTCCCAGTCGGCCTTTGAAATGCACCCATGGCCGGCGCACTATTCCTCACAAGCGAGTATCGCCCCCAGCTACAGAAGTTATATGTCCGCTTACACGCCATCCCAGGTGTCCTCTTTCTTTGTGCTACCCGTCACGGCAGAGGTGCCAGACCATATGCGCCGGCCGCAGGATAACTGGGGGTTTGCTTTCTGTTCCTTGTTCTGCAATCCCATCTTCGGAGTCGTTGCGATTTTACTAGCAGGTATGGATCTAATGCTTTTTTTTATCCAGTGTTTTAGTAAAGTTTTTAGTAGTTGAAAAGATAAGTAGGTGTATTTGGTGTCTTCTACACATACTATTTTGAAATCTATTTGAGAAATCTTGTTTTGTGCAAAGTCAACATAATGATCTTGGTGAGACAATTCTAATGAATGCCAATAATAATGGGAATAAGCGTAAACTGTTTAGTAAAACGGTACCCAAGACTCTACCCCTCTTCTGCTGTTCTCAAACTCTAGGGAAAAGCTAGGTTATCTTTGATGAATTCATTCCAATCTTTTTCTGACATATAGCTTTAGTAAATATAAGATTTAACCCTTCTAGTGCTCGGACTGACTTCATGCTTATGCCAAGTGAATTGATGGCTGGCCTGTGATCTAACCTGTTTTCTACTCTGAGTATCTTTCCCTAAAAAAATAAGCAGATATTTAAGGTTTTAGAAAACAGACAACACAAAATCTATTTTTAGAAAATTGCCTAGCATTCTCAGGGTTAAAGATGTAAGATTTCTGGGTAACATTCTTTTATATTTGAATTTAAGTTTGCCGTTTATAGTTAGAAATTAATAATGTATTGATAAGTTTATAGACATTTATTTCAAACTAATTGTTGAGCAAGTTCTTGTTAGTTTTACTAACTGCTTTTGATTCTGCATCCTAGATTCATTTCCAAGTTATTTGTAGACTGTTCATTAATTGAAATAAGCAAGAGCAACCCCCTACTCACAGGAATTAAACCTCGGACCATTATGTCGCAACAATTAGAAGATTTTAATTCTACGCTTCAATGTCAAGATAAAACCTTTGTTGTCTCAAGCAATTTCCTTCTGTCACAATGGTAACCTTACCTTAACCCTTTCCCAAACAATAAGGACATTTGACGACTTTGTTGCAGACGGCAATAGAAAACATTGTGGGAAGAACAATGTTTTCTGCCCTATCAGAAGATTATTTTCCAATTTTATCACATCTTGAAATGTCGTCTGCAAACTCTTTCAGTTTTGGACAGTTGAATATTTGTTGTTTGGGAAAGGGTTAACTCTTCACAGCGGTTAATTATCACTAACCTTTGTCTTCACTTGAATTATTGGGCTGAATTTCAAACCATTTCTTGAAAAACTTGAGTCGTCCCCAAGTTTTACCAAACTTTTTTATTTGTTCAAAATGATTTTTGTTTTTGTATTTCTAAGATATTGGTATTATCGGACACTTTTTCAGTTAAAAAAATCACACATGCCTATAAGTTAATATGTCTTACCTGATACTTGTAAGGAATAAAAATAGATAATTGGTACTTATTTGTTTTTGTTGGAGTTATTGTTAATTGCATGCTTATTTTGGAATTCCATGTGACTATCTGGGTTGTATTTTATTGTGTTACATGACATATATGATGACAGTGGTTAACCCATTACCAAACAATAATGACATTAAACCACTTCATTGCAGACGACTCTGGAAAATATTGAGGGAAAAGGAGAAATTGCTCGTGACGAGCAATTTCTCCTTCTCACACAATGTTTTCTGCCCCTTTAAATGATTATTTTCAAATTCTATCACTTTTTGAAATGTCGACTGCAAACTCTTTCAGTTTAGAATAGTCGAAAAGATTTGGCCTTTGGAAAAGGGTTAATGCAGTGAAATGTGCCAATGACTAGTGGGCTTGAGATTGCTTCTGTTATAGGTAAATGCTGATGGGTTAAACTGTTAACCCTAAGAATACTTGGTAATTTTCTTTAAATAGATTTTTGTGTCGTCTGCTTTCCCAAACATTGGTTACGATGCATATGCTTAATTTTGTTGAGGAAAGATACTCAGAGTAGCCAACAGGTTAGATCACAGGTCACCCGCCAATTTACTTGGCGGCTGGCCTGGCTCTAACCTGTTTGCTTAAGCATGAAGTCGATTCCATCACTGTAAAGGTTAAGAAATGTTGTAAAATGATATAACCTAGGCATCAAATCCTCAGATCAAATTACCTCTTCTTTCCAGAAATGTCGAGGGACTTGTTCAAGAAGAAGCAGTACGTTCACGCATCGAAATACGGGGCTTACGCAAAGGGCGCGGCCCTGGGTGGCATCATAGTCACCATAGTGCTGTTAGTGCTCATATTAGCGCAGGTTATTCACTATCAGACTAAGTTCAACTACTAGCAGTAAAGAGTGATGGAAAAAGCCTGGGACACAAAGTTCGTTGTGTTATGTGTATATAGGTGTACAGTTTACTTTTTTTATGATAAAAGGTGCTTGTTCACAGAACAGAAAATTTCAAAAAAGTCGTGATAAGATAATATCTAAATTATACAGTTTGTGTATTGTTGTTTGATATACAATTAAAAGAAGCTATTGAAAGCATAACTAATTCGGGAAGTGTCAATTTATATGAATATGAACAGTTTGAATGCTGTAGATCTCAAAAGCAATTTAATGCTTTTTTATTAAAATACATACTAATTCACTGTTTCGACATTTTTAAGAATTTGAAATGATCTAAATATTTTCTTCCAAAGACTTTTCTTCAGTGCAAACCATATATCATTATGACTGTTGTGCATTTTTAATGAAATTTATTTTTAACTTTCAAATTTCCTCAAAGCTGTGAACAAGCGCCTTTTACATGGATACAGGGCATAGACATATATTCATTCAATATGTAGCTCTTGTGACAACGGAATGAATGAATGGATAGGTGTTTTATATACATATTGAGCGATCAATACAAGACTATATATAGTAAGTCTTTAACATAGAGGAAGCTTTAACTAGTTTTGCATTGAACCACTCAATTTTGCTCTAAAAGAAAATGGTTTATACATAAATATATATAATGAGAATAGTTTTGTAAAATACAAGTCACCTAGTGAACTTGAAAAAGATTTTTTTAAATAATTTGTTCCTACAGCAGTGGACTTTATAGCAAATCTGACAACTAGAAAATTTGCTCACAATAAGCAACTTGTTCTTTTGTCGCAAAAATTCAATACTACAAAGAAATGTTTGTTATTCTCAAGTCTTCCGTTGCTTTCAAATTTACATGTAACCAGTCACAAAATTCCTAATGATGGACAGGTTGTCAAGGGGTTTGAGACCTGGTTCCGTCGATATTCTTTCTGATGTTTAGTTAAGTTTATGTGACATGATTTATTCTCATTGAGACACGGTTTGCTTACCACTGGTTTCCTCACAAAACTCAACATTAGAATAAAGACAGACAGTTTTATTTTCACTCAACAACCTCCGCACTGGAGATCACTCTTATATTCGAAGTACTTCAGGTGTCATGGTTTATTTGTGCTTCACCACAGACCATCTTATGTTCATGTGGAAAAGCAGTCAGCAACATAATTATTGCCATTCTGGAGTCCAGAGTTGGCAACCTGGTGTAGTAAACATTATTTCTGATATTAGATTATTTCTATGGGACATGAATTGTTCTCATAAACTGTGGCTTTCATTAAACCATCTTATAACATTATAATCAACCATTGTCATCATGTATATACACATGGGTTTTTTATGCATGAGTAGGACAAAGCTATGAAATAATCAATCCGTGATTGTGACTAAACAAAGAATTGCTCATTATGTTGTTCTTTACATTATCTCAAGGAAAAATCTACCTTTGTCCCCTAATGATTGTTAGTTGCTGTTGAGTTCAACTTGGACAGTCATAAAATCCCACAGGCTAGGCAAATAGTTAAAATGAAAAGTTTGGCTGCTAAAAAAAGATGTGGAGACATGTTCATGTGTTGCTGATACAAAACTAAATGTTATTTTTTTAATCTGTTTTACCATCTTTTAGAAGATATGTTGGCATGAAAATAGATTGGAAATTTTATTGATAGTTCAGATATTAATAACTGAAACCACAAAACAATGGGCAATTCATTCTTCATCCTTCTGTTTTTACTTCTTTTCCTTAACCCTTTCCCAAACAATAACGACATTTGACCACATTGTTGCAGACAACTTTAGAAAACATTGTGGATAAAGGAGAAATTGCTCGTAGCGAGCAATTTTTCCTTTTCCCACAATGTTTTCTGCCCTATCAGAAGATAAATTTCCGATTTCATCACATATTTAAATGTCGTCTGGAAACTCTTTCAATTTGGGACAGTCGAAAATTTGTTGTTTGGGAAAGGGTTAGTAATGAAATGAAAATATACACTTTGCCATAACCAAGAACTTCATAATGCTGTTTCTTACAATTCTAAACTTTCACAGAAAAGTCTCTTTCCTTTGATGAAATCAAAAGTATTGACAGATGACACTTTTTTAGGAGTTATTCTGTAAAAGAGATTGTGATAACATGAAAATCAGCTTTTATAAGCAATTTTTCCTGTTGTCAATGTTTTCTCTTAAACCTCATACACATATTCATGAAGTGGGACCAATTGCAAAATTGTCTTTATCTTTTAATCTTCCAATTTTTTTTTTAAATATTTCTATGTACAGTAAATATTTTTGTACTCTTTTTTTATAAACATTTCATACTGTATACTTATCATTCCGTTTACCTTCATATAAAAATTGATTAAAGATATATCTATGATATCTGATACGAGGTTATTCTATCTCATTGTACTATAAATGGTGCGTGATGACATCTTTGGTCAAGAGTTCAGTGCAAGACTATAGTAAGTCCTTCACATAAATGAAGGACTTACTGTAGTTCATAATAAGCACGGTATGGGTATATAATTGGCTTTGTATTTTGATACAAACTTAAGAGTGGGGGCCTCCATGGTCTAGAGTATAGAACTTGGAATCACATGGCTCCTTGGTGTGTGGGTTCAAATCCTCTTGAACGGCATTTAGATTGTCATAAGAGGTTGGTGTTCCCTACTGAATGCTGATGGTTCTACCAGGCTTGACCAGCCTTTATAGGCAATTGCGTTTGGGGCCTTCCTCCATCATTAAGAGTAGGGCATCACAACATAAATGAAATAATGTTAAAGTGATGTAAAACCCACGTATGAATAGATGAACTAAGAGCCCTGTTTGGCAAGATAGTTCAGAGCTTAGCCTAATGATTGTAAATTCAATAATGCTGTTGGGGTCCTGCGTGGCTCAGTGGTTTTTGAAAAAGTGGCTGCCCTGGAACTCAACGGTCAAGGGTCCAACCCAACCGACACTTGGCGAATTCAATAAAGATTAAGGCGTCCTGCGTGGCCCAGTGGTTATTGAAAAAGTGACTGCCTTGGAACTCGAGGGTCAAGGTTTCAGGTCAAGGTTCCAAGCCAATCTACACTTGGCGAATTCAATAAAGATTAAGGCATCCTGTGTGGCTTAGTGGTTATTGAAAAAGTGGCTGCCTTGGAACTCGAGGGTCAAGGTTCCAACCCAAACGACAACTCTGGTTTCATTTGAGTGTCCTTTGGCAAGTCACTCTAAAGCCCTAGCCTAACAGAATTTTGGGTACAGTGTTAAACACCATACAAACAGAAACAAAGCTATTACATGACTGAAAAATTGTTGATACAGGGTTAAACACCATACAAACAAAAACAAAGCTATTACATAACTGAAAAATTGTTTATACAGGGTTAAACACCATACAAACAGAAACAAAGCTATTACATAACTAAAAAAAAGGTTGATACAGGGTTAAACACCATACAAACAGAAACAAAGCTATTACATAACTGAAAAATTGTTTATACAGGGTTAAACACCATACAAACAGAAACAAAGCTGTAACATAACTGAAAGATTGTTGATACAGGGTTAAACACCATACAAACAGAAACAAAGCTATTACATAACTGAAAAATTGTTTATACAGGGTTAAACACCATACAAACAGAAACAAAGCTATTACATGACTGAAAAATTGTTTATACAGGGTTAAACACCATACAAACAGAAACAAAGCTATTACATAACTGAAAAATTGTTTTTACAGGGTTAAACACCATACAAACAGAAACAAAGCTAGTACATGACTGAAAAATTGTTTATACAGGGTTAAACACCATACAAACAGAAACAAAGCTATTACATGACTGAAAAATTGTTGATACAGGGTTAAACACCATACAAACAGTAACAAAGCTATTACATAACTGAAAAATTGTTTATACAGGGTTAAACACCATACAAACAGAAACAAAGCTATTACATAACTGAAAAAGTGTTGATACAGGGTTAAACACCATACAAACAGAAACAAAGCTATTACATAACTGAAAAATTGTTGATACAGGGTTAAACACCATACAAACAGAAACAAAGCTATTACATGACTGAAAAATTGTTTATACAGGGTTAAACACCATACAAACGGAAACAAAGCTATTACATAACTGAAAAATTGTTGATACAGGGTTAAACACCATACAAACAGAAACAAAGCTATTACATGACTGAAGAATTGTTGATACAGGGTTAAACACCATACAAACAGAAACAAAGCTATTACATGACTGAAAAATTGTTGATACAGGGTTAAACACCATACAAACAGAAACAAAGCTATTACATGACTGAAAAATTGTTGATACAGGGTTAAACACCATACAAACAGAAACAAAGCTATTACATAACTGAAAAATTGTTGATACAGGGTTAAACACCATACAAACAGAAACAAAGCTATTACATGACTGAAAAATTGTTGATACAGGGTTAAACACCATACAAACAGAAACAAAGCTGTTACATGACTGAAAGATTGTTGGTACAGGGTTAAACACCATACAAACAGAAACAAAGCTATTACATAACTGAAAATTGTTGATACAGGGTTAAACACCATACAAACAGAAACAAAGCTGTTACATAACTGAAAGATTGTTGATACAGGGTTAAACACCATACAAACAGAAACAAAGCTATTACATAACTGAAAAATTGTTTATACAGGGTTAAACACCATACAAACAGAAACAAAGCTGTAACATAACTGAAAGATTGTTGATACAGGGTTAAACACCATACAAACAGAAACAAAGCTATTACATGACTGAAAAATTGTTGATACAGGGTTAAACACCATACAAACAGAAACAAAGCTATTACATGACTGAAAAATTGTTGATACAGGGTTAAACACCATACAAACAGAAACAAAGCTATTACATAACTGAAAGGTTGATACACACCATACAAACAGAAACATGAAAAATTGTTGATACAGGGTTAAACACCATACAAACAGAAACAAAGCTATTACATGACTGAAAAATTGTTTATACAGGGTTAAACACCATACAAACAGAAACAAAGCTATTACATAACTGAAAAATTGTTTATACAGGGTTAAACACCATACAAACAGAAACAAAGCTAGTACATGACTGAAAAATTGTTTATACAGGGTTAAACACCATACAAACAGAAACAAAGCTATTACATGACTGAAAAAATGTTGATACAGGGTTAAACACCATACAAACAGTAACACAGCTATTACATAACTGAAAAATTGTTTATACAGGGTTAAACACCATACAAACAGAAACAAAGCTATTACATGACTGAAAAATTGTTGATACAGGGTTAAACACCATACAAACAGAAACAAAGCTATTACATAACTGAAAAATTGTTGATACAGGGTTAAACACCATACAAACAGAAACAAAGCTATTACATGACTGAAAAATTGTTTATACAGGGTTAAACACCATACAAACAGAAACAAAGCTATTACATGACTGAAAAATTGTTGATACAGGGTTAAACACCATACAAACAGAAACAAAGCTATTACATAACTGAAGAATTGTTGATACAGGGTCAAACACCAAACAAACAGAAACAAAGCTATTACATGACTGAAAAATTGTTGATACAGGGTTAAACACCATACAAACAGAAACAAAGCTATTACATGACTGAAAAATTGTTTATACAGGGTTAAACACCATACAAACAGAAACAAAGCTATTACATAACTGAAAAATTGTTGATACAGGGTTAAACACCATACAAACAGAAACAAAGCTATTACATGACTGAAAAATTGTTGATACAGGGTTAAACACCATACAAACAGAAACAAAGCTATTACATAACTGAAAGATTGTTGATACAGGGTTAAACACCATACAAACAGAAACAAAGCTATTACATAACTGAAAAATTGTTGATACAGGGTTAAACACCATACAAACAGAAACAAAGCTGTTACATAACTGAAAGATTGTTGATACAGGGTTAAACACCATACAAACAGA
The DNA here is from genome assembly GCA_947846245.1 of Cerastoderma edule. NCBI lineage: Eukaryota > Metazoa > Mollusca > Bivalvia > Cardiida > Cardiidae > Cerastoderma > Cerastoderma edule. The sequence continues at coordinate 5,740,774 of OX401409.1, read as the reverse complement.
AACAAAGCTATTACATAACTGAAAAATTGTTTATACAGGGTTAAACACCATACAAACAGAAACAAAGCTGTAACATAACTGAAAGACTGTTGATACAGGGTTAAACACCATACAAACAGAAACAAAGCTGTAACATAACTGAAAGATTGTTGATACAGGGTTAAACACCATACAAACAGAAACAAAGCTGTAACATAACTGAAAGATTGTTGATACAGGGTTAAACACCATACAAACAGAAACAAAGCTATTACATGACTGAAAAATTGTTGATACAGGGTTAAACACCATACAAACAGAAACAAAGCTATTACATAACTGAAAGATTGTTGATACAGGGTTAAACACCATACAAACAGAAACAAAGCTGTTACATAACTGAAAAAGTGTTGATACAGGGTTAAACACCATACAAACAGAAACAAAGCTGTTACATAACTGAAAAATTGTTGATACAGGGTTAAACACCATACAAACAGAAACAAAGCTGTAACATAACTGAAAGATTGTTGATACAGGGTTAAACACCATACAAACAGAAACAAAGCTTTACATAACTGAAAATTGTTGATACAGGGTTAAACACCATACAAACAGAAACAAAGCTGTTACATAACTGAAAGATTGTTGATACAGGGTTAAACACCATACAAACAGAAACAAAGCTGTAACATAACTGAAAGATTGTTGATACAGGGTTAAACACCATACAAACAGAAACAAAGCTGTTACATAACTGAAAAATTGTTGATACAGGGTTAAACACCATACAAACAGAAACAAAGCTATTACATGACTGAAAAATTGTTGATACAGGGTTAAACACCATACAAACAGAAACAAAGCTATTACATGACTGAAAAATTGTTGATACAGGGTTAAACACCATAAAACAGAAACAAAGCTATTACATAACTGAAAAATTGTTTATACAGGGTTAAACACCATACAAACAGAAACAAAGCTGTAACATAACTGAAAGACTGTTGATACAGGGTTAAACACCATACAAACAGAAACAAAGCTGTAACATAACTGAAAGATTGTTGATACAGGGTTAAACACCATACAAACAGAAACAAAGCTGTAACATAACTGAAAGATTGTTGATACAGGGTTAAACACCATACAAACAGAAACAAAGCTATTACATGACTGAAAAATTGTTGATACAGGGTTAAACACCATACAAACAGAAACAAAGCTATTACATAACTGAAAGATTGTTGATACAGGGTTAAACACCATACAAACAGAAACAAAGCTGTTACATAACTGAAAAAGTGTTGATACAGGGTTAAACACCATACAAACAGAAACAAAGCTATTACATAACTGAAAAATTGTTGATACAGGGTTAAACACCATACAAACAGAAACAAAGCTGTAACATAACTGAAAGATTGTTGATACAGGGTTAAACACCATACAAACAGAAACAAAGCTATTACATAACTGAAAGATTGTTGATACAGGGTTAAACACCATACAAACAGAAACAAAGCTGTAACATAACTGAAAGATTGTTGATACAGGGTTAAACACCATACAAACAGAAACAAAGCTGTTACATAACTGAAAAATTGTTTATACAGGGTTAAACACCATACAAACAGAAACAAAGCTGTAACATAACTGAAAGATTGTTGATACAGGGTTAAACACCATACAAACAGAAACAAAGCTATTACATAACTGAAAGATTGTTGATACAGGGTTAAACACCATACAAACAGAAACAAAGCTGTAACATAACTGAAAGATTGTTGATACAGGGTTAAACACCATACAAACAGAAACAAAGCTGTTACATAACTGAAAAATTGTTTATACAGGGTTAAACACCATACAAACAGAAACAAAGCTGTAACATAACTGAAAGATTGTAAAGCTGCATATAAACTAGTCATCCAAAAAGTGTCTTCATTAGAATCATGAGAGGTAGTCTCCCTGTATTTAGATGAATCTACCCAGCTCTATCAGCCCATGTGGGCTTTTAACCCTTTACCAAACGCCAAATTTTCGACTGTCCTAAATTGAAAGTGTTTGCAGGCGACATTTCAAAACATGTTGAAATTGAAAAGTTGTCTTCTGATAGAGCTGAAAACAATGTGGGAAAAGGAGAAATTTCTCTTTAAGAGCAATTTCTCCTTTTTTCACAATGTTTTCCAGATTAGTCTGCAACAAACTGGTCAAATGTCGATATTGCCCAAGTGGGCTTTTAACCCTTTACCAAACGCCAATTTTTCGACTGTCCTAAATTGAAAGTGTTTGCAGGCAACATTTCAAAACATGTTGAAATTGAAAAGTTGTCTTCTGATAGAGCTGAAAACAATGTGGGAGAAATTGCTCTTTAAGAGCAATGTCTCCTTTTTTCACAATGTTTTCCATATTAGTTTGCAACAAACTGGTCAAATGTCGATATTGTTTGGTTATGGGTTAAGTTATTAATTGCTATCGTCATGCATCGGGCCAACCGGAGCTACTCGGGTATTTCCGTGAGCTGTTGAATACACCTCGGATATAAGTGTTGGGTTACAATTTTTTGGGTAAAGCGGCCCTGGCATCGAACACATTTCCACAGGGTCCACATTTAGTAGTTCAATGTATATGGACTTGTAGCCATCCTTTTAAATGATTTTTTATAGGTTACTCATAAAAAATGGCAAAATGTTCAGTAATGACATATAAAGTTGTGTCCTTAATCAAATTAAACGACATTTTAGATTTAATATTTAAGATCTATTTTTAAAACAAAAGTAAAGTGATGTCATGATTCTCGCGGAAAACAATATGGGGTCATCCCTATTATTTCAGAGGTGTTTTCATTGGTTAAACCCGATGTGTTCAGATTGGTGTCAGGCATAAGTATCATAACTGAAATAACATTGACACTATGTTAAGCCCATAATTGTATAAACAAAGACTCATTTTGCCCTTATTCCATCATCATCAATTAAACTTTTAAAGTATGACCTTAAAATGTTAGCAACTTATTTAAATAGTTAACCTTAAGATTGACTTTTTTTCATGAGGTCAAAATCTGATGAAAACACATTTACAGGTATGATTAATATTGATGAGCTCAAAATCTGACATCAGTAGATTTTGTTTGTAATTAGAGGTCCTGAAAATAATGTATATATTTGTTTGATTGAGATTTATCACATATTTTGACAACTTTTGGTTACATTCCCCAAGGGTTCATGTTTCTCCAAGTAACATCATGGTTAAATTCACAAACTTTTGCTCATCTTTTGAATACAAGTATGAGCATTGAAGAAAGATTCATTCTCATTGGAGGTAGTTTCCAAGTAAACTTATCCTTATTCTCATGGGAGGAGGTTTCCTCGTAAACTTATGCTTATTCTCATGAGAGGTAGTTTCTTTGTAAACTTATGCTCAGTCTTATGAGAGGTAGTTTCCAAGTAAACTTTTGCTCATTCTTATTTGAAGTAGTTTTATATTAAACATTTGCTCATTCTCATGAGAGGTAGTTTCCTCGTAATCTTATGCTTGTTCTCATGAGAGGTAGTTTCCATGTAAACTAATGCTTTCTCAAGGGAGGTAGTTTCCAAATAAACGTATTCTCATTTTCATGAGAGGTAGTTTCCAAGTAATTGTATGCTCATTTTCATGTGAGGTAGTTTCCAAGTAAACTTATGCTTATTCTCATTGGAGGGAGTTTCCAAGTAAACACCTGCTCATTCTCATGTGAGGTAGTTTCCAAGTAAACTTATGCTTATTTTCATGAGAGGTAGTTTCCAAGTAAACTTATGCTCATTTTTATGAGAGGTAGTTTCCAAGTAAACTTATGCTCATTTTCATGAGAGGTAACTTTCAAGTAAACGTATGCTCATTTTCATGAGAGGTAACTTTCAAGTAAACTTATGCTTATTCTCATTGGAGGTAGTTTCCAAGTAAACACCTGCTCATTTTCATGAGAGGTAGTTTCTAAGTAAACATATGCTTATCCTCATGGGAGGTAGTTTTCAAATCAACTCATGCTCATTCTCATTGGAGGTAGTTTCCAAGTAAACCGTTGCTCATTCTTACTTGAGGTAGTTACCTATTAAACATTTGCTCATTCTCATGGTAGGTAGTTCCCCTGTAAAGTTATGCTTATTCTCATGGGAGGTAGTTTCCAAGTAATCTTATGTTTATTCTCATGGGAGGTAGTTTCCCCGTAAAGTTATGCTTATTCTCATGGGAGGTAGTTTCCCCGTAAACTTATGCTTATTCTCATGGGAGGTAGTTTCCCCGTAAACTTATGCTCATTCTCATGGGAGGTAGTTTCCCCGTAAACTTATGCTTATTCTCATGGGAGGTAGTTTCCCCGTAAACTTATGCTCATTCTCATGGGAGGTAGTTTCCCCGTAAAATTATGCTTATTCTCATGGGAGGTAGTTTCCCCGTTAAATTATGCTTATTCTCATGGGAGGTAGTTTCCTTGTAAACTTATGCTTATTCTCATGAGAGGTAGTTTCCAAGTAATCTTATGTTTATTCTCATGGGAGGTAATTTCCTCGTGAACATATGCTCATTCTCATGAGAGGTAGTTTCCCCGTAAACGTATGCTCATTCTCATGGGAGGTAGTTTCCAAGTTATCTTATGTTTATTCTCATGGGAGGTAGTTTCCAAGTAATCTTATGTTTATTCTCATGGGAGGTAATTTCCTCGTAAACTTATGCTCATTTTCATGGGAGGTTGTTTCCCTGTAAACTTATGCTTATTCTCATGGGAGGTAGTTTCCTTGTAAACATATGCTTATTCTCATGGGAGGTAGTTTCCAAGTAATCTTATGTTTATTCTCATGGGAGGTAATTTCCTCGTAAACTTATGCTCATTCTCATGAGAGGTAGTTTCCCTGTAAACTTATGCTTATTCTCATGGGAGGTAGTTTCCAAGTAATCGTATGTTTATTCTCATGGGAGGTAATTTCCTCGTAAACTTATGCTTATTCTCATGAGAGGTAGTTTCCCTGTAAACTTTTGCTCATTCTCATAGGAGGAAGTTTCCTCATAAAATTATGTTTATTCTCATAAGAGGTAGTTTCCAAGTAAAAGTATGCTAATTCTCATGAGAGGTAGTTTCCTTGTAATCTTATGCTTGTTCTCATGAGAGGTAGTTTCCATGTAAACTAATGCTTTCTCAAGGGAGGTAGTTTCCAAATAAACTTATTCTCATTTTCATGAGAGGTAGTTTCCAAGTAATTGTATGCTCATTTTCATGTGAGGTAGTTTCCAAGTAAACTTATGCTTATTCTCATTGGAGGGGGTTTCCAAGTAAACACCTGCTCATTCTCATGTGAGGTAGTTTCCAAGTAAACTTATGCTTATTTTCATGAGAGGTAGTTTCCAAGTAAACTTATGCTCATTTTCATGAGAGGTAGTTTTCAAGTAAACGTATGCTCATTTTCATGAGAGGTAACTTTCAAGTAAACTTATGCTTATTCTCATTGGAGGTAGTTTCCAAGTAAACACCTGCTCATTTTCATGAGAGGTAGTTTCTAAGTAAACATATGCTTATCCTCATGGGAGGTAGTTTTCAAATCAACTCATGCTCATTCTCATTGGAGGTAGTTTCCAAGTAAACCTTTGCTCATTCTTATTTGAGGTAGTTACCTATTAAACATTTGCTCATTTTCATGGTAGGTAGTTCCCCTGTAAAGTTATGCTTATTCTCATGGGAGGTAGTTTCCAAGTAATCTCATGTTTATTCTCATGGGAGGTAGTTTCCCCGTAAAGTTATGCTTATTCTCATGGGAGGTAGTTTCCCCGTAAACTTATGCTTATTCTCATGGGAGGTAGTTTCCCCGTAAAATTATGATTATTCTCATGGGAGGTAGTTTCCTTGTAAACTTATGCTTATTCTCATGGGAGGTAGTTTCCCCGTAAAGTTATGCTTATTCTCATGGGAGGTAGTTTCCAAGTAAACTTATGCTTATTCTCGTGGTAGGTAGTTTCCCCGTAAAATTATGCTTATTCTCATGGGAGGTAGTTTCCCTGTAAAGTTATGTTATTCTCATGAGAGGTAGTTTCCCTGTAAAGTTATGCTTATTCTCATGAGAGGTAGTTTCCCTGTAAACTTATGCTTATTCTCATGAGAGGTAGTTTCCCTGTAAAGTTATGCTTATTCTCATGGGAGGTAGTTTCCAAGTAAACTTATGCTTATTCTCGTGGGAGGTAGTTTCCTTGTGAACTTATGCTTATTCTCATGAGAGGTAGTTTCCAAGTAATCTTATGTTTATTCTCATGGGAGGTAATTTCCTCGTGAACTTATGCTCATTCTCATGAGAGGTAGTTTCCCCGTAAACTTATGCTTATTCTCATGGGAGGTAGTTTCCAAGTAATGTTATGTTTATTCTCATGGGAGGTAGTTTCCAAGTAATCTTATGTTTATTCTCATGGGAGGTAATTTCCTCGTAAACTTATGCTCATTCTCATGGGAGGTAGTTTCCCCGTAAACTTATGCTTATTCTCATGGGAGGTAGTTTCCTTGTAAACTTATGCTTATTGTCATGGGAGGTAGTTTCCAAGTAATCTTATGTTTATTCTCATGGGAGGTAATTTCCTCATAAACTTATGCTCATTCTCATGAGAGGTAGTTTCCCTGTAAACTTATGCTTATTCTCATGGGAGGTAGTTTCCAAGTAATCGTATGTTTATTCTCATGGGAGGTAATTTCCTCGTAAACTTATGCTTATTCTCATGAGAGGTAGTTTCCCTGTAAACTTTTGCTCGTTCTCATAGGAGGAAGTTTCCTCATAAAATTATGTTTATTCTCATAAGAGGTAGTTTCCAAGTAAAAGTATGCTAATTCTCATGAGAGGTAGTTTCCTTGTAATCTTATGCTTGTTCTCATGAGAGGTAGTTTCCATGTAAACTAATGCTTTCTCAAGGGAGGTAGTTTCCAAATAAACTTATTCTCATTTTCATGAGAGGTAGTTTCCAAGTAATTGTATGCTCATTTTCATGTGAGGTAGTTTCCAAGTAAACTTATGCTTATTCTCATTGGAGGGGGTTTCCAAGTAAACACCTGCTCATTCTCATGTGAGGTAGTTTCCAAGTAAACTTATGCTTATTTTCATGAGAGGTAGTTTCCAAGTAAACTTATGCTCATTTTCATGAGAGGTAGTTTTCAAGTAAACGTATGCTCATTTTCATGAGAGGTAACTTTCAAGTAAACTTATGCTTATTCTCATTGGAGGTAGTTTCCAAGTAAACACCTGCTCATTTTCATGAGAGGTAGTTTCTAAGTAAACATATGCTTATCCTCATGGGAGGTAGTTTTCAAATCAACTCATGCTCATTCTCATTGGAGGTAGTTTCCAAGTAAACCTTTGCTCATTCTTATTTGAGGTAGTTACCTATTAAACATTTGCTCATTTTCATGGTAGGTAGTTCCCCTGTAAAGTTATGCTTATTCTCATGGGAGGTAGTTTCCAAGTAATCTCATGTTTATTCTCATGGGAGGTAGTTTCCCCGTAAAGTTATGCTTATTCTCATGGGAGGTAGTTTCCCCGTAAAGTTATGCTTATTCTCATGGGAGGTAGTTTCCCCGTAAAATTATGATTATTCTCATGGGAGGTAGTTTCCTTGTAAACTTATGCTTATTCTCATGAGAGGTAGTTTCCCCGTAAAGTTATGCTTATTCTCATGGGAGGTAGTTTCCAAGTAAACTTATGCTTATTCTCGTGGTAGGTAGTTTCCCCGTAAAATTATGCTTATTCTCATGGGAGGTAGTTTCCCTGTAAAGTTATGTTTATTCTCATGGAAGGTAGTTTCCCCGTAAATTTATGCTTATTCTCATGGGAGGTAGTTTCCCCGTAAAGTTATGCTTATTCTCATGGGAGGTAGTTTCCCCGTAAAGTTATGCTTATTCTCATGGGAGGTAGTTTCCCCGTAAAATTATGCTTATTCTCATGGGAGGTAGTTTCCCCGTAAAGTTATGCTTATTCTCATGGGAGGTAGTTTCCCCTTAAAATTATGCTTATTCTCATGAAAGGTAGATTTCAAGTAATCTTATGTTTATTCTCATGGGAGGTAGTTTCCCTGTAAAGTTATGCTTATTGTCATGGGAGGTAGTTTCCCTGTAAACCTATCCTTATTCTCATGGGAGGTAGATTTCAAGTAAACTTATGCTTATTCTCATGGTAGGTAGTTTCCCTGTAAAGTTATGCTTATTGTCATGGGAGGTAGTTTCCCTGTAAACCTATCCTTATTCTCATGGGAGGTAGATTTCAAGTAAACTTATGCTTATTCTCATGGTAGGTAGTTTCCCTGTAAAGTTATGCTTATTGTCATGGGAGGTAGTTTCCCTGTAAACCTATCCTTATTCTCATGGGAGGTAGATTTCAAGTAAACTTATGCTTATTCTCATGGTAGGTAGTTTCCCTGTAAAGTTATGCTTATTGTCATGGGAGGTAGTTTCCCTGTAAACCTATCCTTATTCTCATGGGAGGTAGATTTCAAGTAAACTTATGCTTATTCTCATGGTAGGTAGTTTCCCTGTAAAGTTATGCTTATTGTCATGGGAGGTAGTTTCCCTGTAAACCTATCCTTATTCTCATGGGAGGTAGATTTCAAGTAAACTTATGCTTATTCTTATGGTAGGTAGTTTCCCCGTAAAGTTATACTTATTCTCATAAGAGGTAGTTTCCCCGTAGAGTTATGCTTATTCTCATGAGAGGTAGTTTCCCCGTAGAGTTTTGCTTTTTCTCATGAGAGGTAGTTTCCCCGTAGAGTTGTGCTCACTCTCGTAAAATTATGCTCACTCTCGTGGTAGGTAGTTTCGTGGTACTCTGTTGGTTGCTCATTCTCATGGAGGGAGTTTCCCCGTAAACTTATGCTTATTCTCATGGGAGGTAGTTTCCTTGTAAAGTTTTGCTTATTCTCATGGTAGGTAGTTTCCCTGTAAACTTATGCTCATTCTCATGGGAGGTAGTTTCCTTGTAAACTTATGCTTATTCTCATGGGAGTTAGTTTCCCGTAAAGTTATGCTTATTTTCATGGGAGATAGTTTCCCCGTAAACTTATGTTCCTTCTCATGGGAGGTAGTTTCCCCGTACACTTATGTTATTCTCATTGTTCTGTCTGGCTAGATCAGCCTCTATGGTCTGTCATGTTTTAGGGCTGCAGTAGTGTAATGTTTAGCGTCGTGAACTAGCCACTGTCCAACCTGGGTTCGTTCCTCTATGGCGATCATCTTTTTCACCGTTGAGTGTCCATTCACAAGACATATATTAAAGCTTAAACGAGGTAGGTCTTGGGGCCTTTGTTGCCTAGTACACGTGGTTAGAGTACAGAACGTGAAATCATACGGCCCCTCTCACCGTGGGTTCGAATTTCGGTGGCGGCATATATACTTTCACGAAAGCTAGTCTCCCGGCTGACTTAAGGAATGCCGGTGGTTCTACTGGACTTGATTGGGTATGGGATTTTCGTCATCATTAGGAACATCGCAACAATACTGCAATGATATTGACGCGATGTAAACCCATATTGATAAACAAGTACCTTACGGTCTTCAAAGAAAAATATACCTTAATGCTCAACAGTAAGCGCTGCAAATTTATATTACTGTTCATGTTCCCTATATGACTACCAGTACTAGGCCAGGAAATGTGTCTTGCCCAAGGACACTCCACGGTGAAATAATTGGCCGCATTCGGGGATCGAACCCGGGGTGACCGGTCCCTAGTCCCTGACGTTAACCATTGCACCACAGGGAGAAGTAAAAGTCCCTGGATTATTATGGAACATGGATCAACACGTAAGTAATATAATGTTGACGCGATGTTAAATCCATAATTACCCTTATAGTGCTGGAATCGACTTCATGCTTATATAAACAGGTTAGATCCAGGCCAGTTCCAAGTAAATTGGCGGCTTGCCTGTGATCTGATCTGTTTGATACTCTGTGTATCTTTCCTCGTTAAAATTAGGCAGGTATGTAAGGTTTTGGAAAGCAGATGACACAAAAATCAATTTTTAGAAAATTACTCAGCATTTTAAGGGTTAAATATATCAACGAATTATACTACATGTAACTCGCTCAAGAATGAGAACTGTATTGTAATGGGAGATATTCTTGAAAGGGATTATATATATAGAGAGAGAGAGAATAGATGGTTGGTGTCGTGAATCGGAAATTTTATCGGGCAAGGCTTAGGAATATTATCCGGTGAGCCGAAGGCGAAACGGATAATAATCTGAAGCGAGCCCGATAACTTTTCCCATTCAAAGACACCAACCATCTTTTCTATTTATCCTGTTACCTTCATGTATTCTTTCAAACAAACAATATGTAAATAAAACACAAGAAAAAGGAAAAAAATAAGTAGAGAATGATGTAAAGATGACGTCATGGCGTTTTTATGACGTCATGATTTGTCACGTGCATGTGTTATATGGTTAGTGCCGGATATCACAAATGTTATACGGCACCTAGTTATCGGTCCCATAATGACACTAGTGACAGGATAAATATAATATAAAATAGATACTTTACACATGATGAGTTTTAATAGTGACAATTATGAACCTCGAATGATTATCAGACACGGGAACAAAGAACAGATGCTTGTGCATAATTCTTAACCAGTTAAGATTTTTAATTTCATTTTTATTTTATTGTTTGTTAAACACTATGCATTCGTTGCTGTTACATATAAAATTGAGAAGCCCACTTATAACTCTACTTAAAGAAGTGCTATTGATATCTACATCTACAATCAACCATGTCCCCAGCGGCCACCCTTCCTCATGCTAGACACATAAGAAAACTGATAAACCAGAAAAAAAGAAAAATGAACGAGACTGATTGTGTCTAGAACAGTAGGGTATCAATACCTCGTAGTTTGGTTAACGCCTCTTTATGTCGAGGTAAATACGGCGTCTCATATCATGTGTTCCTTATTTGTATGTCGTTTTGCTCAATACATCTTTATGTCGAACTTTCTATGTGTCGAACGTTTTATTTAAGTCCAATGAATCTCGAGATATAGAGATTCCACTGTATTTAGTAGTGCAATACATGAAGAATTTTACTGAGGTTTTGTGTTCTTGTATCTAAGATACGAATCGTTTTGTCGCATTCGCAAAAGAAAGAAAAATAAAAGCACGACAAGGGGAAAATACTCGTAACGGTTAATATGTTTGTCACTGTTGGTTCTGAAACGCTTTGCATTAGGAGGGTCAAAACATAAAGGTTTCGTATAAAGCAAATGGACAACTTGCATTTTTCTCTGACTGCCACTTCATGTACATGTAGATACAAATGTTTTTCTTATTAAAAGCATTCTGTATTTTCATCAAGACTAATCTAGTGAGTTTCAACAATATAGGTTGTAAGAAAAAACATTGAAATAAAATATCTCGCAGTGGAACTTACCATCAAGATCGTTCTTGTGAGTATCAGCAATATGGGTTATAAGAAAAAAAAGACATTAAAATCAAATGATTGGCAGTGGAATGACCCCCTCTTATATCCAGAACTCTGATTCATGATGGAGTGACCGCTTCGGACAGGTTGTGGTTTGTATATATTTAAAAAACAAAAGGAAAACGCACCCTAACAAAAAACACAAAAGTAGTATACAAAATAACTAGGCGATGCGACCTTGTGGTTGATTTTTACAAGAGTTATGGATTTCATCTATAAAGTGAGATGAAGATATGAGTTGATGCGAACTTTCCTCCAATTGACATCCTGTGAGTAATGAGAGCCCAACATCACATCGAGGGTTCAATGCAAGACTAAAGTAAGTGCTCCATGAATATTTGTGAAGCCCTTACTTTTGTCTTGCATTGAACACTTGACATGTTGGACTACCTATAACTGAGATGGGTTGTGAAACATAACTAAATGACATACATATGTAGTTAAACATACTTAACTTGAGATTAATAAACTTTCTTGCGAGACCTCTCCGTTGTTTCCGTATTAAATGAATAATTAACTAATCTTTACCAAACGAGGTTAACCGAACACAAGGTCATTGTCTACGGATTCTCCCGAGTTATTTTGAGTTAGATCGGTTTAAGTATACTTTAAGCCATGTTCTCTTGTAAACATATATATTTATCTGTTGTTACACATTGTCTCTCTTGGAAGATGGCTGTCCTTCGCTCTTTTATTCATTACTTAAGGTAGAATACCCATAGTCCGCCATTTTGAAACTTATCGTCGGATTACATCGGTCATTCGGAACTACAACACATGTACTACCTTAGGGTAGGAAACCCATAATCCGCCATTTTGAAACTCATTATTTCGTCGGATTATTTTGGTCGTTCTCGGTATACCTCGGTCTGGGCCGGACCTCTCCGCATTGAACAGAATAGTTCCGGGGCCCGTTTTACTAAACAGTTTACGCTTAAGATTTGCGTAAGTCTAAAACAACAAGTCCTTTTATTTCAATATTTGGCAAAGCAATATTGCAAAGTAACACATCATTGGAATCGTCTCTCCGAGACGCTTCCAATGACGTGTCACATTGCAATATTGTACTTTCATTGAAGATATTATCCATGTTAATCAATTATGACTTACGCAAATATTTTCCGTAAGTTGTTTAGTAAAACGGGCCCCCGGACCCTGACAGAGATTACCGAGAAGGACCGATGTAAACCGTTGACGGAATGAGTTGTAAATTGGCGGATGCTGGGTATTCTATCTTAAATGCAGGACAAAATAAGTTTCGAATCCATTCCAAAGTTTTTTACTTCAAGTATGCGACGGCAAGGAACAAGATCGATAACCCAGTAAGGAATAACGTAACGAAGTTGTGTGCGTGTAAGAGTTGTCCCCCGTTGCACGGTTTATCCCCGTTACCCTGGCAATAGCAGACACTCCCCTCGCTGTAGTCCTTGCAAGTCATTTCGAACTCGTGTAGTACGTCTGTCGTGTTCCAACAGGATCTCATTACAATGGTGCCACCTGGAAATATATGTTTATTCGTTAGTTTAAAACCTGGCTCTGTATGACTGGCATGGCTTACGTAGTTTCGCATCATTGTTCACGTAGATACGCTCATGGCGTTACCAAAGGTGTCCAAAATTCATTCGAACACCTCTTCATGTTTTGTGGGCGATTGCATACGCTCGGAATACTGTGGAATAACGGGTGAATATGTCATTGTTCGAAAAAGGTGAATGCAAGGAATAATGTCATATCATACATGTATTACTAGTCCTAGAGATTAAGACGTAGACATTTGATTCTGTAGTTACACCGTGGATCATCCGAGTTAATGTACTACAACGACAAAAAAAAAAAGAGAAATATTTCTGTTCATTCGAGTCGAACTGAATTGTCGGTTGTAATGACTACCAACAATATAGCATTAAGGGAACGAATAGTAAGGGAACGCGTTATTCCTTTTTCTTTTTATCTATGATCGTATGTCATCATTTTGTTGGAAAATACAAGCCTTTTTCATCGCAAATGTAATTTTTTTTCTTTACCCAAAACTGTTTTTCACGTTGTCTGTATTCGAACATTATACACCATGGACTGTCTCTATTTTGTGTTGTATAGAGTTATATGTATACTTTCATCATACTTTATTTTTGTTTCTTATCTCTCAAATATATGCGTTGATAGATTTGAATAATGAAATACAGTAGAATCTCCATATCTCCAAGTTAAAGAGACCTCATGAAAATTGTTCGACATAGAGAGGGTTCGACTTAGAGATGTGTGAAATATAAAGAAAAAGAAATAAGAACAAAAAAATCGAGACACCGTTACAACTTCGACGTATAGAGAAGTTCGACAACTAGAAGAGGATAGATTATCATGCCTCAATAATCGCTTTGCGAGAACTGGCTATTATTCCGGGTGGCTTATGTCATGCTTGATTTGTAAATACGCTTTGTCGCAAACACTCGCAAAACTGTTATTTCTGTCTCAAAATGACGGGAATTTTCTCAATTTGCGACATTGGCGGAGGCCATTATGTTTAAGACTGATATTCTACTGTATAAAACATTGCTACAAAGAAAATACAACTCTAAGATAGATTTATTCGTACCTTGTTGAAGGTTTTCAAACTCGAGTTTTTTGCAGGCTACCTTTGCCCCGATACATTCCGTCAGGTATGTAGATGACCCGGCCTCGTATCCCCAGGTCGTACCGCACTTGTCGTCTTCTTGACTCGAACATTCGTAACACTTTAACGTGGAACCTGGAATAAACAAACAATTAATTGATTGGTTGATTTGTTAGTTGATTGATTAATTGGTTAATTATTTAGTTCATGGATGAATGAAACCGTAGTTGGAACCATTTAGTCGGGTAGAGATTGGGATGTATATTTGTTGGTAGATTCTAGATTTATTTGAAAATTCCAGATTGATTTAATGATATTCTTTATTGTTGTCTTGCTAATATACTCATTGGAATATTTGTTGGCTTAAATAATTGGTTAACTAGTTGGTTGATTAATTTAGAATTGTCTGTAAAATTCAGATTGTTTTTTGAATTCCCGATTGATTGGTAAATTCCCGATTGATTGGTAAATTCCCGATCGATTGGTAAATTCCCGACTGATTGGTAAATTCCCGATTGATTGGTAAATTCCCGATTTATGCGTGAATTCCGGATTGATTAGTGAATTCGGAATTGATTCGTTAATTCGAAATAAATTCGTAATTCCAGATTGATTCGTAAATGGCGGATTGATTCGTAACATCTGGATTGATTGGTAATTTCTTAATAGATTGTGTGAAACCGATTGATTCGTAAATTCTGGATTGATTGTATGATACATTTGATCGATGTCTTGGGCGAGAACGTAACTTTCTTTCTTTATCCCTCCTCCCAACAAACACAAAGGGATTCCCTTTCACTTAATTGACACGCAATAAAGCTTAATTAACCACATGCAGAACTCATTAATGTCGAACAATGCATATACATTCATCGGAAACAATCCCATTTGAGAAATCGACATAGTAATCGACATTCTCCCCATCCGATTGTACTGTACATATGTTTATTACAACCCTTAGAATGCTGGGTAATTTTCTTAAAATAGGTTTTTGTATCATCTGCTTTCCAAAACCGTATATAGCTGCTTGAATTTGTTGAGGACATATATCGAGAATTGCAAACAGGTAAGATTACAGGCCAGCCTCTAATTTACTTGGCGGCTAGTCTGTAATCCATAATGTTTACATAAGCATGAAGTCAGTACCCGCACTATAAGGGTTAACGTCATGCAAGATTTATATTAAACATCAAGCGATAAAGTTCAACTTTCATAACTAAATTGGTTGATTTACCCAGGAAAGTACAAGTTAACGCTTCAATGGTTGCCTGCTAGATCGGTTTTATTGATTGTAATAGAAGCATATATTTCATCAACAACGAAGATACAATTTATCAAAATGCCTAGACTGAGGGCCCGAGATTAATCCAAATACTTGTCGCATCCGTTAGCGATATTCAAATATTTTTCGAAAGCATAACTATTATACAAAGGATGGTCAAAGCCTTAAGAGCATACTAGCGCTCAGAAAAACTGCAAAATGGGGTAATATGACTAACAGACTATGATAGAATATGTTGAAACATAGCGAAAAAACACAGGATCATGACAATATAACCCCTGCACTACTTATCATCTATTTTTCAAAGTACTGTTTTCACAAATATGGTGCCCACCAATTTAACTTCATTGTTTACATTCGAGTAACATTTAAAATAAGGAGGAGCGCTTGCTTGGATTAATGAGTGGCGATCACCTGGTTAGAAAAATCATGTGAAACACATAAAACTACTGTCATTTATCCAATATTAACAACGTGAATATTCAAAATTGAGATTTTCTCGGATTTTATTGGTTCCCAACGTTTCTCGACTGACCTTATTTTATCGTTTATTGTAAACAAACATTATATTATACTCTTTTAGAAGTATCATGTCAACGCGTCACAGTCTCAATTCCTCTGTAAAAGGGAATTAAAGTACTTTTAAGTTAATTTTGAATTGTTCTTGAACCTTCACAATTTAAGTGTAAATGACCGCAAGAGTGGCTTAAACAAATGCTTCTCAAAATCAAGCGGAATTCAACAAGATGTTTGCCGAAAGCAAATGTGTTGATGCATGTATTGTATAAGTAAGTAATTAAATTGTTTATTATTGTGACATGTGCACAACAAAATGTATATATACATTGTAAATAAAAAAAATAATAAAGCACCCGGCCCAGCGAGCCTATAAGTCACAAGGATAGAAAACCTTTGATAAATCTGTAATAAATAAGATATAAACATTATATTAGCTTAGCAATAGGACGGGGGTATATGAATACGTGCACTCATTTGAAATCCGAAGCGACTGTTTATTTTCTATTTTGAAATCACATTCGTCTTACTAAAGTGTTGTTTGTCCTCTATTCAAATGAATGCGATACAGCATTTTGATTTTACACTGAAGGTTTTATCGTTCAGGTAGACTTCATTTGCATCACATGTACCATTTCATACCTAGATATTATGCTCTGGTGCATATAGAGTGAAGATAATCTTGGTTTTGATGTAGTTATTATACCTGTAAATACATATATTGTATTCGGTTAAAAGATATAACATTACATGGTAACAATATAGTTATAGAAATATAAATACGTGTATCACAAAATCAAAAATGTTGATAAACCATGAAGGCACATCAAATACCCATGATAACCCCCCAAAAAGGAGAAAAGTGATTTTTGCTTTTTTTTCTATTTTGGTCCTTCGTAATAAAATAAGTTTTAACCGCATGAACTATTGCACCGACATAAACACAATTAAAGCGTTCATGGCGGTCAGGAATAAAATATAATACAGCCCTTTTAGGTTATTGAAATGAAGTTAATCATATTATCACAGTAAAATTTGTCACAGAAATAAATTAAGTAATGTAGTGCTAAAAACGAATCTAACAATCAAGTGTCAAATGCTTATAAATTGCGAATTGAAATGAATATACCTCATATTGTACCTCCGTTTTTGGGAAAGACTGTTCCATAAGTTCCATATGTTTATACAGGTGCTTGTGAAGATTTCGACCCAAAGGTACTAGCTCAAAGTTTGTTGAACATACATGTATTCACAAAGATGAAATTGTTATATAAGGACCTGTGGCTTCTTGAGCCCGGATTCAAACCCACGCGGCATGTGGATGTGTGATTTCAGGTTCCGTACTTTCACAACTAGATAGCCTGGGGTCCGGCCTGTGCGTATACCCCGCACTAGGCTTGTAATTGCGGGGTATATGCTCGGGCCGAGGTACCGTTTTGCTTAACATGTTATGCATAAAATGTGCGCATGTTCAAAACAGAATTCCCTTTTATTTCAATAGTTTGCCAAGCAATATTTCAAAGTAACACATCATTAAAATCGTCTCTCCAAGACGCTTTTAACGATGTGGCGCATAGCAATATTTCATTTAAGAAACTATCCATGTTTATCTCTTTGACATACGCAAATATTTTCCTGAAGTTGTTTAGTAAAACGATACCCAAGAGATAGCCTCAAATGCCGGTAACGGTATCCAAACCCACACGGCGTGGGGCTTTGTGGTTACAGGTTATGTACTCTTACCATTAGATAACCTTGGGTTTGGCCCGTGCGTATACCATAGGCTAGTGAGGGACATACGCACGGACCTTGGTACCGTTTTACTAAACAATTCACGAAAAAAGCTAAAGTAAGTCAAAACTGATAGACATGGATAATATCTTCAAATGAAAGTGCAATGTGACACGTCATTGGAAGCGTGTCAGAGAGATGATTCCAAATGACGTGTTACTTTTCAATATTGCTTAGCCCAATATTGAAATAAGAGGGGGAATATTGTTTTGAACTTACGCACATTCTAAGCGTAATTAAAACGGTACCCGGGAACCCGGGCTAACCGCTAGGCCACGGATCGAGTCCTAAGGGAGAGAAATACGATGCGTTTAAAACGGGTTTCATCCGATCTATTTTGTTGATCGATTTGTGACTGTCAAACCAATATGTTATATACTCCCCCTTTTTAACCAATTAACCCTTTTTTCTGTAATACCTTCTTTAACGCATCTGCGGCAGAAGACTTTAGAAACCGGTGTGAGAAATGGATAAAATGCTCATGATGAGCAATTTATCCATTTGTCACACCGGTTTCTATTCAATATATCTAATCCTTGTTTTTCATGGTATAGCTTGTCGTCTGCTGTTCTTTTGAATTTAGACGAGTCAAAGTGTCCCAAGCGTAGAAGAAAGGATGAATAAAGGAGATACGTCGGTTTTGTTTAATGGCGAACATGATTAAATAATTCAAGAGAACGTTGTCGATTGAAATGGGCCAGCTTATAATAGTTGATTTGTTCACCAACTTAGAATTAACCATTTATCTTTTGTCTCGAAAAACAGGAGTTTTAGCGAAAACATGCTGAGAAAAGGTGAATTTGCATTCACGTGTCTCTTAAAATTTGTTTTATTATCTGAGAAAAGGGTTTTTGTGCTCTTGGTGAATTTCTAAAGTCGTTTAGGTTTATGAACATGATTATAGTGTGATCATGACTTTAGAAAACATTATGGGAAAAGGAGAAATTGCTCGTGACGAGCAATTTTTCCTTTTCCCACAAGGTTTTCTGCTCTTTCTGAAGAATATTGTTCAATTACAACACATATTGAAATGTCTTCTGCAAACTCTTTCAATTTTGGACAGTCGAAAATCTGTTGTTTGGGAAAGGGTTAGGACACCATTAGCTCATTTAAGGTTAATGTCGTTGATATTATAACCTCAGGCACGAGCTAATTTAGTCGTGGTCACTATTTATTCATTAATATTGGTTTTACATCACATCAACATTATTTCAGTTTAGTTGCGATGCCCAACTCATAATGATGAAAGTTGGCCCAACACTCAACTACCCATAAGGGCTGGGCAAGCCGGCTAGAACCATCGGCATTCTGTAAGTCAGTCTGGAGACTACCTCTCAAGAATGCCATGGTCACTAGGAAGATAACTAAGTCGTGATACAAACAGATCAACCAGTAGAGAAATGTGTTACCTACTGAAAACAAAGGTCGGATGTAGACTCGACAGAGACCAGAATTAGCTATTTTAAGATAGAAGTATTTCCCAAACCGATTTACACACTGGCCAACGAGAAACGAACGGTACATACAATATCATGTAGCAGTGTGTTGTTAATACATGTACCAGTATTCACAAAAACGCATTATAAATGTTGGTTGGAAACATACCTAAAATTAAAGTCGGATTCAACCTTAAAAGGGCAATGCTTATTCATAACCCGCTAACCTTGATTAACATGAGGTACTATTTGTTCTTTGATTAACGGACAGGGCTCGGTTTTGAGCGTTGTACTGCATATTCCTTGGATAACCTATTGTTAGGTGTAACATTTTTAGGCTAGAAAACATGTCTTGCGAAAGAAAACTCAACGGTCAATTATTGATTACCATCAGGAATCGAACACGGATTGACCGACCATAATCCTCAATGGTAACCATAGCGCCTACGCGGATCCATATTTCAGCTTGGTTCTTCGTTCTAAAGTACGAATATTCAGCGCTCAGTTAACATGTACATCCAGTACGTACGGCCAAGGACATAATAAACATTCTTTTAGAGTAAAATGTCGTTACTAGGAGAGAACAGTTTTCCCTTTGTTAGATAGAATGCTTGCAATATGTGAAAGTACAGAACAGAACAAGTTTAAAAATGAAGGGGATTACACTAGCTCGTTTGCCCCTAAGCTCTAGAATTGCAAGTTCCTTCATTATGGTTTTACATCGACCCAACAAACGTACCACTTCAGTCTGATAACCAGATTATCATAGATGGACGTATATCCCCTTATTTAAGGTAGAATACCCATAATCCGCTATCTTGAAACTAATTCTTTCATAGGATTACCGATGTATACCGAGAACAACCAAAGGAATCCGACGAAAAAGTTTCAAAATGGCATTTTATGGACATCGCACATTAAATGCCAATAAGAACCAGTCAATATGGTTAGACCTAGCGGTGCTTTGTTTGTTACATGTAGTCGGGAGGCTCACTGGGATGAAAGTTAAAACTGCCGTCATCGTGGTTCGAACCGATTTGGAGAGGATATGGGTCACTTAGTTCTAACAGAGGCTAACTAGGATGATATTGTATGAGCATGTTCAATGAAGTAAAAGACGCTTCATGTGCTTTCGTGTTACAATTTCATTAGATTGAAGTTCATACTATTTCGATGTCAATATGTCATTCTTTGAATGATAATCACGATAATATGATAACAAAAAGAACAACACGACTTGGTTTAGGCTATCCTTTTCAAACATTTATCCCATACAGATTATCAGATTAAAAGGTTTCTATTTAACATAATGTGTTCAACTTTTATTACGAAGTTTTTGTTATGCGCTTACGTTGGCGGAGGATTTATGCGTCCTAATAGTAAAGGTATACAAAGGGGACCCTTTCCCCATCTTAACTCTAAGAATGCTGGGTAATTTTCGATCGGTGAATAGCGCACGATTTACGACTTTGAACGATATAATAAATGTATTATTTTGATACAGAATATGTAGATTTTGCTTCTAACCAAATTCCCAAATGTAGGAATATTTGACCGATGCAGAACACAAACAGCTACATGTAGAAAATGCGCTTTATTGACCCTTAGAATACTGGGTTATTTCCTTAAGATAGGTTTTGTGTCTTCTGCTTTAGAAATCCTTAAATATCTGCTCAATTTTGACGAGGAAAGATACACGGGGTAGCAAACATGTTATATCACAGACCAGCCGCCAATTTACTTGGAGGCTGGTCTGGATTTAAACTTTTTGCATAAACATGGAGTCGGTTCCAGTACTTTAAGGGTTAACACCTTACGCCATATTGTTGCGTCTTGCAGCATACGACTTTCAAAAAGCATTGTGGCAACAGTAATTTCTCCATTTGCCACAATGCTGTTTCAATATATTTGCATACTGTATCACAACAGCAGTACTAAAAGGATTCTCACATGTTTACAAAGCTTTCTTAAAGTCGTCAAGTAAAAGAAAATGTCGTCTGCAGGTGGTAAAGAGTTAAAAGCTGGACCTGTCCAAATACAGGAAAATGTTTAACCTTTAACATTGGAGGTTCCGTTTGGGTGGTTTTGTATGATCCTCCACTTGCCGTATTGATTATCGAATCAATGGCTTTGGCGAATACGATGTATTGACTGTACCTTTCTCTTTGGCATAATTGTAGCCTTTTGACCTTAACCCTTTACCAAACGGCGAATTTTCGACTGGCCCAAATTGAAAGTGTTTGCAGACTACACTTCAAAATGTGATGAAATTTATGAAAATTAGTCTTCTGATAGGGCAGAAACCATTGTCGGAAAAGGAGAAATTGCTCATTAAGAACAATTTCTCCTTTTCCAACAATGTTTTTTTTTCAGAGACGTCTGCAACAAACTGGTCAAATGTCGTTATTGTTTGGTAAAGGGTTAAGAAAATGGGACACGATAAATATCCCATACTATTTCAGATTTTTTGTTGTAAAGTATCCAATTTTTTTATATTTATATTAGCGATGACAAATTAAAAAAAGACCTTATAAACATTAATAACCTTTTTTCGAGTATTTTATTCAACTTTTTGTTTTTTCTTCTCATTACCTTAAAAAGAATTCGATCAAAGACCAATAAAAAATGTTATTTTTGTGTCTTTTATATGATTCACGGTGGTCGAAACATTGGTTTACTCATTTAACCCTTACATAGGTCCGAATTCAAATCTAAGTAAATATTTCTGAAGTATGGACCCTTTTAGTTTCGGTATCCGTGTTTCGTTGGAACTACTGTGACGAAGAGAAGTAAATGCTCGTTTAGACTTCTTTTTGAACTGTAATGCTCGTTTAGACTTCTTTTGTAACTGTAACGAGTTTATATGTAGGAACCGATTGTACATATGGTACTAATCTATGAGAATGGTATGGGAAGGAGGCATCAAAAGGGATTAGCCCCTTATTCAATGAGTGAGTATTGTTAAAAGCGACCAGTCTTAAACAATGCGTCAAAAGTCTATTAGTCTGAGGATTCTTAAAAGTACTTGTTGATAGAGGAAAAATTGAAAAGTAGTTCCAAACGATCTAAGAATGTACAGTTTATATGGAGTAGATCTCAAAAGCGATATCACGTTTTTGGATTTGGTAATATTTTTATTCACCACGTGCACACAAGAACCTCTGATAAAGGTCGCAAGTCATTTCAAGTCAAAGAGCTCCTCCCGAAGCTTTCGGAATGGTAATCAAAATTAAAATGTAGTTTAAACGAAAGGTTAGGTCAGACGTTATATAATTCCGAACTAATGTTCTTTCAAACAGACTCGATTAGAAAATACTTGTACAATGATTAAATAATGTAGGGGCCTGTGCATATCATGTTTTTTTCTTTATTTCAGATCCGCTTACATTAAGTCGTTAATTCCATATGATATTGAATATGTTAATGCAAAATACAATTTGATATCAAGCTTAGTTATTCTCTATTCATCACACACTGTAGGAAAGGTCTTTATTATGACTATCTTTAATGTTGTGTAATATGTAATACTTATACCACAAGACAAATTCTAACCAAATACATATTCTTTCAAACGAACCCGATGGAAAATTCAAAGAATTAAATGATATAAAGGCCTAAGCGTTTTTTTCTCTTAATCCGTATAAGTACGCTATTTGATGTGATAGTAAAATAGAATTCGATATCAAGCTTAGTAACTCTCGTTTTATCGTACACAGCATGATTGTTTATATCAGAGACATAGAACATGTTATCTATGTCTCTGTTTATATGCATTCACATAACCATATCCTGCTAGATCTTGCTTGATCCTTTATCCCCTTAACGTGACTTGAAACAGACAATTTTAGATCTACAGCCTCTTACGACATTGAGGCCAAGAATAAAAGGTGCAGTACAGTAGTCCAGGGGTATGGTGTCTGTCGCTGGACACGAGGGTCGTGGGTTCGATTCTCGTGAGTAGCGGGGTCTACTTTGCTACCCTTTTTTTATTTACATTCAGTGCGAGTACTGGTTATGAATCCAGGATAAATAATTGAGAGAGGTTAATCCAAATTGTACAAACATATTTCACAACTGATGCAAAATAAATTTTAACTAATGACTAAGGGAAAAAATAAAAATGATACTCCATGAATGCTTGATGAATACTGACAAAAGTACATATCTTTTTAAAATCCATCAATTGTTTAAAACTCCTGGGTATGGGTTTACTAAACAGTTTACGCTTAAGATTTGCGTAAGTCTAAAACAACAAGTCCTTTTATTTCAACATTTGGCAAAGCAGTATTGCAAAGTAACACATCATTGGACTCGTCTCTCCGAGACGCTTCCAATGATGTGTCACATTACAATATTGTCCTTTCATTGAAGATTCTTTCAATGTTTATTAGTTTTGACTTACGCAAATATTTTTCGTAAGTTGTTTAGTAAAACGTACCCCTGAATATGTATATTTTCATAAGAGGCAGTTTCCCAACTGACTTACGGAATGCCGATGGTTCTACTTGACCAGCCCTTATGTTGAGTATGGGGTCTTCCTCCATCATTAAGAGTCGGGCATCGCTACATAATTGAAATAATGTTGATGTGATGTAAAACCCATATAAAAAAAATAATGACGCTATTGAGGAAAAAAGAGGATTTGTCAAAGATGAACAAATTCTCATTTTGCCTCAATGTTTCCAATTATAATCTGCTACAAACCTAGAGACATTAATTATGCAAGGAAAATAGTCACATACAAACGTACATGAGAAGCGAACAAATTTTAAAGAAGCTGATTTTTTTTTTATTTTAAAGGTTTGGGTATTATATAACAGAAAGCTTAAGCTACCTTCATACAAATCATCTACAAAACAGGTAACGCAGTAATCCTTTCATACTTTGAAACATTTTTCTTTTTTGAAATGCAAATAACTTGCAACTCGACAAATCTCTAAAAAGTCGATTAAAAAATACATAAAAACTCACCAAGTTCAAAAGATAAACACACGAAAAAGATCCCCAAAACGAAGGTTTTATCCAAAGCCATGCTGAATGTCAAAAGCACACCTGAGCGTGAAATAATCTTACGAAAGAACGCTTTTACTCCTTCAACAGGTAAACAAGGGTAGCGGTGTGGAACATGTGTAAAACGCCGATCGAGTAAATAGACGCTTACGGTCTACGCATGCGTACCGGATATCGACACCGCTCAAAATCGATGTAACTACAATTGGAGGTCTTTCACATTCGAGTGCGCATGCGAAAACGTTGGACAAAAGGGCCCTCAATACTAATAAAAATCAAAGCATTCAAAGCGCTGAAAGCACGGTACTTTAGTAACTTGTGAGAAACAATATACAATGTAGTTATTACATTTTTAACAAAGCTTGGTCATGCATGAAAATTACCTGTTCGTAACTTTTAAAGTTGTAAAAGGGGACTTATTCAGTAAAAAGGGACACGATATTGGTCGTATCAGTATGCTTCTTGCGTTCAAATCATTCAGAAAACGCAGCTTATTAAAATCAAAATCGAAACCGTTTATTTAAACATATTCAGTTGTGTAATTTTGATCGTAATCCACATTCTGAGTGTTAACTATTTTAAACTAGCGTCCCAAACTATTTACAAATAATAGACCCCTTCCGACACATACATTTTAGTCGTTTTGTATTCATAGCAAGCGGTGTTGATTTAAAACACACTTAACATGCACCGAGACTGTCTGGTTAAACAATTAGGGAACATGGATAACTTTCGAAGCATTTCGAAATACATAAACATGCATCGCATCAATGCTCAAATTAGCTATGTACTTTATGATTTCGAGATATGCGGTTGGTTGATGTTAAATATTGAAATCATAGCTTGATATGTGTTTGGAAGTTTGTATTTCATAACTTGCTTGGCAGGTTGGAAAACGGTATTTCCATGTTGAGAGCTTTTCATGGAGGCGTTTTTAAATAGAGCAATCTAACAATAATTTGGTAAGTTTGCTTATTTTGTAAGAGTCTTCGTATGCATAAATTCTGGTTTTTCCAAGTTTTAATGTATTGAAATTGCTTAGCTTAAAAGCATACTAACGCTCAGAAAAACTGTAAAACTGGGTATCAATTATGATAGAATATGTTGAAACATAGCGAAAAAACACAGGATCATGACAATATAACGCCTGCACTATTTATTATCTATTTTTTAAAATGCTATTTTCATAAGTTGGGTGCCCACAAATTTAACTTTATTGTTTACATACGAGTAACATCTAAAAATAGCAAGAAGTGCTCGGATTAATGAGTGACGATCACCTGGTTAGAAAAGTCACATGAAACACATGAAAATATTGTCATTTATCAAATATTTACAACATGGACATTCAAAATGGAGAATTTATTGGGTTTTATTGGTTCCCAACGTTTCTCGGCTGACCTTGCTTTATCGCCAATTGTAAACAAACCTTTTAGTATTCACTCTTTTAAAAGCATCATGTGAACGTGTTTTAGTCTCAATTCGTCTGTACAAGGGAATTTAAATTACTTTTAAGTTAATCTACAATTATGCTAGAAAATTCAAAATTTAAGTGGAAATGAGCGCAAGTATGGCTTTAAGGAATGTTATTCGTTTTTCCCACGTTTATACGATGGACAAAACCTTCCTTGAAGAGTCTTGAATGCACATACTGAACATTTGTCACTTCTTTTGTCTGCATCTCAACCTAATACTATTCCATAGACTCCAAACAAAACTGTTCAAGGATTCTTTTCATCTATTTCATTGAATTTGCTAAGCGATCTTTAGTTTGAAACATCTTCTCGTCGATATTCATCTTTTTTTCACGAAATAATTAAACTTTAATGCGTTGGTATCGGATTGAATACAGACAATGACAGAAACCGGAAGTAAACGTGCCCCCTCATTTTTATGCAAGCGTAACTACTCGGGTATTTCCGTGAGCTGAGAAAAAAAACCCATCTCGTAGGTAAGTGAAGTATTACAATATTTCGGGTTAATCGTCCCAAGCTAATAACACATTCAATATGTTCATCCACGCTGAGTAGTACAATGTATATAGAAGTGTTGAACATTTTTTCAAAATCATTATTTCTGATCGGTTACTCATACAGAAACTCGGAGGCTTCCCAGGATTACCTTAGTTGTCTACTCACGTATTGTATAAAATGGGGTCTTACTGTAAATGTAGACAAAACCAAAATCATGATATTTTCTAAAAGATCTAGAAACAAGGAAGACTATGATATTTTCTAAAAGATCTAGAAACAAGGAAGACTATGATATTTTCTAAAAGATATAGAAACAAGGAAGACTATGTCTGGAAATATAATGAAAACACTATAGAAATAGAAATAGTAGACCTTTTTACATATCTTGCTAAGCTTTTATCGAGTGTAGGGCCTCTTTCGTACAAGCAACAAATGATTTGAAGGGTAAAACGTTACTACATGGTTCACATCAACGGCGCTTTGGTGGTGCTTTAAAGCGGCGTGAAAAGCGGCACAAAAGCGTAACAAAGCGCCAGTGTCGTAATAGATCGTGGGAAAGCTTGGAGAAAATTTGGACATTCGGCAAGAGCGCCAAATTTTTTTAACTATTTAAAAGTTTTGGGCGCTCTGTCACGATTTGATTAAAGCGCCGAGAGCGTATCAAAGCTTAACAAAGCGTAGTAACGCTTAGCAAAGCTTGACTCAAAGCGTAGGAACGCTTGACAGAGCTTGATTCAAAGCGAGGACTCCAGTTTTCACGGTCTGTCACCACTTGACACGCTTCCTTAAGATGTTCAATATTTGCTACAATACGACAGGTAGATCTGACACGATGTCAGACGATTTCATCCAGGTCTTACACGCTTTGTTACGCTTTGTTACGTTTTCATGAATGACTCGCTCGCTTTCCACTGATTGATACGATTTGAATAAGGACTGACACGTTTTGTTAGAATTTGTTAGACTTGGCAAGCTTCCTTACAATCTTTCACGATCGCATACGATGAACTTGTATTCTGCATCTACAAAAGCCAGCATTGGTATGGAGAAGAACCCGTTGTAGTTGTGGTAGAGACTGCCTGCGTTTGCTGGCTTCTTGATGGCTATGTGCTTTCCATCCAAGGCACCAACACGATGGGCATGGTGTCTCCAGGGGTAGTAGGTGCGTTGAAAACACCATTTTTATACAATGGTCGTGCATACACCTGTGATTGTTTTTGATATGGTAGAGATAACACATCTGAAACCATATGCCAGTGACTTGTAGTTGTCACCATTGACAAGATGTTAAATGCGAGCTTGAGGCCAGCTGACAGGGTGTGCCTGTAGTTAGTCTGCTGCTTCTGGATGACTGGTGCCATGCTCTAATATGAGGTGTGTATCAAGGAGGCTAGTGTAATGACCATACTGCTGTCTTCTTTCTTCCGTGAGCCATGGTCTGGTCCAGCAGCTTCTGATAAATGGTATTTTCCCTCTTGCTGGTAGGCCAACCTCATCTTGTATTTCCTTTCTTCCTACCTCTTCTCAATCTCAAGGTATAAGATGTAGTTTTACAAAAGTGAGACAAACACCATGTCTTTTTCAGAAAGATCATGCTCTGGTACGTCTGGAACTTCTGGATCTTGTTGTTCTGCCATCGTGTTCATGAGTCAAAGATGCAATGCTTTTGTAGATCTGCTGCATCTTTACATAGGCTCTTGATTAAAAGCGGTATGCAATCGGCGATCTCGGCAGTTCCCAATGCGTAATAGATCGTAAAAATCGACAACAGAGCTTCATACTCGTATCAGAGCCTGATCTAAAGCGTAATGATCGCATCAAAGTGTCATAAAGCGTAATGAAGCTTATCAAATCGTGAAAAGTCTTGTTAAAAGCGTGAGGAACCGTGACAAGTGGGGAAATAATTCGTCCCAAAAAGAGGCAATCAATTCATACCAGAGCGTATAAGAGCTTATCAGAGCGTTTTTTTGGAAACGTAAATAAAGGTGACGGCGTTTTGCCCGCAGATTTAAAGCGTTACATTCGCCGTTGGTGTGAACTAGGCATACGTGCCATGCACTCTATATTCAGCATTGTAAACAATCTTGAAGTCCCTATAAATAGCATGTTTGATTTATTTGATTCAAATATTTCATGAAATCTTTACTATGGATGTGAAATATGGAGCCACTTAAAAGCAGAAAACTTAGAAACAATACATAAAAAGTTTTGTAAATGGGTCTTGACCGTTAAAAATAGTACATCCTCTCTTGCTATTTATGCCGACCTTGGAAGATTCCCTTTATATATTTCTAGATATATACGTATTGTGAAATATTGGCTTAGCTTATATAACGAGAAATCTGTTAATTGTATACTTAAAGCAGTAATGCAAAATCAAAGAAATAATAAAGATAGAAAAGGTAATATTATAAATTGGTCATCTAAAGTTCGAGACATTCTACACAATACAGGATTTCATGATGTTTCGTTGTATCCAAATTCTGTTACTAAAACATATTTGTGCCTTTATTACGAGAGCGTTTAAGGGATATACTCATTAGTAGTTGGCATGAGAACCTTAAGTTTTTTCGTCACTGACACTTTTTAGAGAGTTAAAATTAACTTTTAAAATATCATTATATCTAGATATAGTGACATTTTCAAAATATTGAAAGATTCTAGCCAAAATAATATTATCATCTCATAGCCTCAATATAAAAACAGGTCGACATAAACAAATTTTTTTAAAAAAATGATAGAAATCATAGAATCTGTACACTATGCAATTCAACTGAATTCGAGGATGAGTACCATTTTGTAATGATTTGTCCGTTTTACAGTGACATAAGAAAGAATCTGACATTTAAGTACTATATCAATCATTCTAGCATGTTTAAATTTATTCAGCTTTTGAAATCAGACTAGAAAAAGGACCGGTACAGACTTGCTTCAAATTGCATTAAAACTTTTAATCGAAGACAACTAAAGTTAGATGATAGTTAGCTTTCATCACGGCATTTTCCTGACCAGATAGTTAAAGTTCCAAGATACTTTATATATGGGTTTTACATCACATCAACATTATTTCAGTTATGTAGCGATGCCCGACTATATACTACGTATGTTTATATGTTTGCATGAATGTATATGTATAAAGGTATATATCCATAGATGTACATGGATGAACATTTGAAACTTTCCTTAAGACATTTTCCTCAGCTCTACGATCAATTATGTTAAGTTCGCAATGTCTTTATAGTTCATTAATCAATGATCAAATGTTTCATCGCGTAAAACTTGTCTTTTTTTGTGAATTTCCTGACTAGTTTGTCTGTTACAATTTACTACAAAACAGTGAAAAAAGGTTAAAACACACTGACATATTGATAACTTTGTATTTTCTTGACTAGTTCGTCTTTGTTTTGTACGGGACCTAAGAAAGTCCCAGATATCGTCTGTTGCAATTCGTAACAGACCAGCAAATAAAAGTGTTAAATCGTATTGACATATTGATCTCGCTGTATTGTTTGCAAGATGGCCAATACTGTAACACATTTGTCGTGGTTTGGACATGTCAGATCGTTTGTTGTTAAGTCCGACGTATAGTGTTCCTTTGTTCGTTAACCTTTACAGTGCTGGGACCGACTTCATGCTTATGCAAACAGGTTAGATCCAGGCCAGCCGCCACGTAAACCGGCGACTGGCCTGTGATATAACCTGTTTAGTACTCTGATTATCTTTCCTCAACACAATTAAGTAGATGTTTAAGGTTTTTGAAAGAAAACTACACAATTTCTTTTTTTTTTTAGAAAATTACCCAGCATTCTAAGGGTTAAAGCCCTTTTCCCTCGCGTAAAGTCCTGTGATTGTGGTCTAATTTGAAAGAAATGAATACGTAAGTGCTTGTGGGAGATTGTTTATACATTTTAGATCGTTTGTATAGTTAGGTCCGATGTATAGTGTTCCTTTGTTCAATGAAGCCCTTTTCCCTTGCGTAACATTTTGCGACTGGCATTATTTGAATTAATTAGATATATCTGGTTATATAGTGCTCAGTGTGGTAACTTGTGAATTGTTCAAGTTGAAGTGTACATGTATTATATTGAATGGTTTGCACAATTCCATTTCTTTTCTGACTTTGTCCCGCAAGTATAGTTTATTTTACCCTTTACCAATCACCCAACTTTCGACTGTTCAAATTTGAAAGAGATTACAGACAAAATTTCAAAATGTGGTGAAATTGGAGAATAATCTTCTGAAAGGGTAGAAAACATTGTGGGAAAAGGAAAAATTCCTCGTTCAGAGCAATTTCTCCTTTTCCCACACTGTTTTCCAGAGTCGTCTGTAACAAACGAATCAACTGTTGTTATTGTTCGGCAAAGGGTTAAAGCAAACGCCCATTATACGCCTAATAGTCCATTCAGTGCTTGAACTCGTGACTGGTTTAAAAGCCATGCGATAGGTATAAAAGATGCGTAATGTTTCGTTTTCATTTCTGACAATGAGTCAAAACGATATTGATGAACGGAGGTTTTTTTTTATGACAGCATTTCTGCTTTTGTCAGAGTCGTTTCGTAAGTCTATAGCTTCATTTGCGTCAGAAAGAAGCATTATGAAGTTAGTAGATGAATCTGGACACATTAAGTGATTAATCAGATGTCATCTGCATTCAATTTATTTCTCTTTACACACGCCATTGGAAGTTGTTTACCTACTTTGAATCTTTGAAGGTCATGGTAAAAGAATATTTAGGGGGTCCAGTGTGCCAAAATAATTAAGGGGTTGGGTCTGTGATTTTGAGGGGGTCCTGGGTTTAAACCTAATTTGGCATGGGAATGTTCTTTTGCAAGATACATCAAAGCCCAAACTTAGTACCTGTACATTCCTGGAAAGATGTAAAATTACTACAAAGATTAAATGGGGATCTTGATTAGATTAGTGTTTAAGTAGGTAGACCTGTAACTTTGGGGTCCTTGGTTTAAACCCCACTAGCGAGGAAGGGTTTCTTGACAAGGCACTTCAGAACCCAATCATTTCCTCATGAAAGCCAAGAAAACCGTAAAAATGACTTTAAAGATTGAAATGGGGATCTTGATAGGCCTAGTTGTTAAGGAGGTGGAAATATAACTTTGGGTCCTGTGTTCAAGCCCCACTAGCGTGGAAGGGTTTCTTGACAAGGCACTTTGGAGTCAAAGTTTAGTACTCACGAAAGCCCAGAAAGCCGTAAACATAACTTTAAAGGTGGAAATGGGGATCGTGATTGGCCTAGTTGTTAAGGAGGTGGAAATGTAACTTTGGCGTCCCGTGTTCAAGCCGCACTAGCATGGGAAGGTTCTTTGACAAGCCACTTAAGAGCCGAAGCCAAGTACTGGCGAAAGCCTTGAAAGCCGTAATATAACTTGATTATGTTGACACGATGTCGTACCCATACAATATCATGTGCTTTATTCTGCGCTACATCGTATGTTGTCACACACATTTGTATGTACCTATACATGTTATTTTTTACTATCCTGTTCAAAACATGCATATATGGCATATATAATGGGCATGAGGCCGGAACCTTTAAAATAAAAAAATGTACTTGCATTTGTTTTTGGACTAAGGGTGCGTCAGCACCTTAGTCCATTGAATTTACATACCACTTTTTGAGGGACGGTACTTTATCGATACACACACAGCGGTCTGACCCCAATTACTCATTAACATCCGCCTTCACTCTGCGGACTAATACCTTCTTGGAACTAGGAATGTAGTCCGTATTTACACGCTTTGTTTTGCTCTTTATTATTTATATAATGTTTCCATCGGAATTATTGAATACGAGCAGTTCTCCTTTGCTAGACTCAACACGTTTGACATGTCGACAACTAAGGGGAATAACTATGTACTATTATTAGGAATAGTACTAACCGAGTTATGCTTCTTGATATTTGATTACTAAGTTTCCGTAATGCAAACCTCATTAATTCCCTTCAACGATGGAGGGTTATGAAATCGTTGTATTGATAATAATCGAACTCCAATATTGTCGCAATGATATCTCTTTTCTGCAGAAAGCATTGTTTTAGTTGAAGCAAACGACTTGAGAAAAGCCTTTTAAACATGTGAAAAACCTTCAGTTCTGCTGTTGTAATTTGTGAAAAAATTGTGAAAACATTGTGGGAGAAGCCATTTCTCCTTTTGTCATAATGCTTTTAATCGTCTGCTGCAAGACGCAAACATGTGGCGTTAGGTGATATTGTGCTAAACACTTTAGTTCAGAGATAGTTTGTTACATTGATAATATTGTAAACTACAACAAACACTCATGTCGAGGGAAAAGGTTTTCCGGTGATCGAGTTTATACAACATAAGGTGTCCTGCATAGCCAAATCGTTAAGGTGGCAGACTAAGAATTCGGGGTTCGCGGGTTCGAGCCCCAACGACACCTCTGGTTCCTTGGAGTGCCCCTTGGTAACTTAGTTCAGAGCCTTAGCCTAGTACTGGTGGACCGAGAAAAACCGTCACATAACGGAAAACATGTTCATACTTGGCAATGGGTAAAGCATTGCTGTTTTGGCCTATGTTTTCTCTCAGTTCGTTCTTTTTGGAGTTATTTTAAGGTGTTTGCCAAAAAAGAAGAGGAGGGAAAGAAACAACAACAACAACAATTGAAACAGTAGCATCTCTTAACAAGTCTCAGGACTTGTAGGACAGTGGTCCAGGGGTCGAGCGTCGGCTTCTGGATACGAGGTTCGTAGGTTCGAATCCCGTGAAAAGCAGGATCTGTCTTGCGAACTTTCATTAATCCACATTTGTCGCGAGTACTGGTTATGTATCCAGGAAGCAGGATCTAGAGTAAAATCGATGTAAAATTAATAAGTTTGAATAAAACTAAGTACTTTGATTACCAAGAGCTTTCCGTCTCTTTATTTTGAGGTTTTACATGCGTCAGCGATGCTTGTTATTAGCGCCTTCAGTCACGAGACTGAAAGTTTACTCTTGTCATCAGATATTTTTCTTCTATAATCTTTTGATACAGCGTTAGGATAAACAAATTAGGCGACATTTGTCGAAGATGCTAAAAGAATCATTTCGTCTTCACCTTACCCTATAATAAGAAAACCGGGAAAACGACAGCCGGACTTACCCAAAGCGCCCACAACGTGTCTTTCCTTCGCGACAGTTATTTTAATTGCCGTTCATTAGTAACATTTTACACCGATTTATTTCCTTTCGTCTAGTATAACCGCCTTGCGGTCTAGTTCTTCTTCCGGTCTCGTTATGAGTTTCCTCTCTAACACAACTACGCGCATAGTAAATCTTTGGAGGTTTTTATTTGTACTGACATAGCACCATTTATGTACGTTAAATGTACTTGTTCATAGATGGAGAAATTTGAAATTCAGAATAGAATGGCGTTGAAACAATGCAGTTTTGTATTATTGTTAGATAGATAGATGTATTTTGGTATAGGGAGCATATACATAGTTAACAACATAACATAGAATAAAACGATAAGCATTTATAAAAAACTATTTCATGAAAACCACGAAATGCTCACCAACACCCAGGATAACACAAAAAAGAGCAATTAAGCCCTTATTTCTATTGTGGTCCTTCGTATTGGTGGCATGCCATAGGGAGGCAAACCTTAGCATACTCAGGGTTACAATTATCAATTAATATGTTTGTTTGATAAACTATTGATTGTAGCTATTGGAAGTGTGGTTAATCCAGAAAACGTCAATTCATCTGAATATGTACAATTACTATGCAGTAACTCTCAAAAGCGACTTCACAATCTGGTATTAAAACACATTTTATTTCACTGTATAATGCTTTTTTAAGAATTCAAATCGATCTAATTATGCTTCCAGTGGCAGTACAGCTGTGAACAATCACCTATAATAGCATACTAGCGCTCAGAAAAACTGCAAAACTGGGTAGTATGAGTTATAAGATATGATATAATAGGTTGAAACATTGCGGAAAACCACAGGATCATGACAATATAACGTCTGCACTATTTATTATCTATTTTTCAAAGTGCTATTTCAACAAATTTGATGCCCACCAACTTAACTTCATTGCTTACATTCGAGAAACATTTAAGATAGCAACGAGCGCTCGGATTAATGAGT
The DNA here is from genome assembly GCA_947846245.1 of Cerastoderma edule. Lineage (NCBI taxonomy): Eukaryota > Metazoa > Mollusca > Bivalvia > Cardiida > Cardiidae > Cerastoderma > Cerastoderma edule. The sequence continues at coordinate 5,706,601 of OX401409.1, read as the reverse complement.
GGCGATCACCTGGTTAGAATGATCACATGAAATACATAAATGGGCCGCGTCACGGGAAAAGGGGCACTCGGACATAGCAAGCAGTGTAGCCCCAGACCAGCAGCCACGTCACTGACGTGGCGGCTGGTCTGGGGTTACACTGTTTGCCATCTTAGAGGACATCAAGTTCTACCTTTAAATAAATACAAATGATAACTGTCGTGACTAGATGCTGGAATAATAGCGCTAAGAAAGAGCTGAGTCAGCGGTTTTTATTTATGTCCGAGTGCCCCTTTTCGCGTGACGCGGCCCAAATATACTGTCTTTTATTCAATATTAACAACGTGAACATTCGAAATGGAGATTTATTTTGGGTTTTATTGGTTCCCAACGTTTCTCTGCTGACATTGTTTGATCGCTAATTGTTAATCTTATAGTATTCACTCTTTAAAAGCATTAGTTGAACGTGATGCAGTCTTAATTCCTCTGTAAAGGGGAATTTAAAGTACCTTTAATTTAATTTTCAATTATTCTAGAACTTTTTTGATTTAAGTATAAATGAGCGCAAGTATGGCTTTAAGCGCATGCATGCATATTTATCTATGTGATAAACAATTAAACATGACTGGATGGGGTTGAGAAGTTTATATAGGTCGCAAGTCATTGGCACAAACACTCTCGTCCGAATTAAACCAATTGCTGTCTTCTTTATCGCGATTCTACCTTATTTTATCTCGATCGCTAAAAACAATCACTTTTACGTATTTTTTATGACAAGCTACGCCACTGAGTCACATCTGTCTTCCGTTGTATTAATCTGTGCGCCATCGGAAAACAATAAACTTGCAAGCTACGCCACTGAATCATATTGTTCTTCCGATGTATTAACCCTTTACCAAACGCCAATATTCGACTGTCCCAAATTGAAAGAGTTTGCTGACAACATCTCAAAATGTGGTGAAATTGAAAACCAAGTCTTCTGATACGGCAGAAAACATTGTGAGAAAAGGAGAAATTGCTCGTTAATAATTGCAATTTCTCATTTTTCTTCAACGTTTTCAAGAGTCGTCTGCAACACACTTGTAAAATGTCGTTATTGTTTGGCAATTAATTAATCTGTGAGATATTGGAAAACAATAAAACAGGCAAGCTACGCCACTGAATTACATTGTTCTTCCGATATATTCCTCAGCGTGCTATCGGAATACAATAACTGTCCCGATTTGATGCGAATATTAAGTCGCATGACAGCCTCGCCTAATTGGATCCGCGTAACCAATTGAATCTGATACTATTTTATCGTCTGCAGACAAGATTTCATTCACACTTTGTCTTGTATCATTACTATATATAGGAAATGTGAATCGTTTTAGCAAAGGGCGTGCGGAAACCCTTGTTTTTAACCCATTACCAAACAATTATGACATTTGACCAGTTTGTTGCGGACGATCCTGGAAAACTCTGGAAAACATTGATGGGAAAAGGAAAAATTGCTCTACGAGCAATTTCTCCCTTTTCCACAATGTTTTCTGCCCTATCAGAAGATTATTTTTCAATTTCATCACATTTTGAAATGTAATATGAGGCGTGTGAGTAGGCGATGGTGTTGCAGTGTTCAAGTGTCCGTATTTTACGCCAAGGGTCCTTGTTTCGATCCCCGTTAGCGGCGAGGTGAAAATTCCGGGACTAACCCAAAAATCGGTGTGAGTACTAGTCATCTCTACGGGAACCAGTCATCGAGAGAGTGAATCTAGCCTACTTGAAGCTTCTGTCACAATCGATGTAGAATAGACAAGGCTAATCTTAACTAAATACTAGTACCTTGGCAGGAACCTTCGGCGAATTGTGATTGTGTGGAATAGCACTTGTGTCCTAACTTGACTGTTCGACATAGCGATTATACGTATCACAACAAACTAACATTGGTGACCAATATGTGGCAATAAGGAGCAAATAATATTGTATAGTTAAATTCGCAACGGCATCGAATCTAGAAAATAGCCAATGGAACCCTTTTGACAGAAAAAAAGGAAACGCAATCCTCGGCTTTTTAGTCATCAAACCTCGAATTCAGAATTCTTCAAACGTAACATCTTGTTACGGATGTAGATTAATAAAAAGGGGTTCCGAGTGATTGTGTCGGAACAGTCTCCATTAAAACTAGAAACAATCACGATTTCAAAATAAAAGCAAAATCAGAAAGCACACTGCCGTAAATGAATAATGCAAGGGTTCCAAAAAGCTGCGATTACAGCATTTGCCGAAAAGCGATCCTGCAAATCGAGAGAACGTCGAAGCTGCTGTGTCATTATCTTAGCCTTTAATTTCGAAAGTATTTGTCATCTAAGGTTAAATAACATATCTCCTATAGTCTCATACTTATTCAAACTAATTGAAAAAAAAAAACGTTTACGACAAGTCACATGTGCCGTAAAACTTTCTTTTTTTTCAAAATGGTGTGCTTGCCTTATTGTATCTAGCGCCAACCATTGGTCCCATGACGATTGTCGTACCAAACCCCCTCCTGCGTCTCTCCGGAGATTCTACAACGCTACTCCGATTGCATTCCGTGACGTCATCAATGCCGCGTTCGATTTATTTTTATAACCCAATATGGCGGCGTAGGTTCCATCCGTTCACCATATGGATGTTAATCGCATCCATAACAGATCGCATTAGAGGCGGGGAAGTTAAATGACGTTCCTAGGTAACAGTTTTCGTGTTGGATTAATTCGTGCTTAAGATGGGGTTTCGCCAGAGGTAAGTAATTACGCATGCTGTCTTTATTTGTTTATATATTATTGTCGTCGTACTTTCTGTTTTCGGTTTGAGTACAGTGCTATAGTTTATAAGGCATCAGGCTCGCTGTGGCAATCGATTTTCTCTTTAGCAACTGATACGGCCTGCTTCCGTTCATTCCATTCCTCTCAGAGAGGCTGTTTGAAGCCTTCCTCTAGTATTGTACCCTTTGCTCAATTCATACATGCATCTTTTGAGAACGATGTGACAAGACCAGCGTGTCTTAATGATGATTTTAAGTTGTTTTGACGAAAAATCTAACTTATCGTTGTTATCATTGTTGGATTTCTTTGGTACTTTGATATGTTTAACCCCTTTTCGATAGTCGACGTTTGAAAACAGATTTATGGAATCGAAATATCCCAATGCACTTTAATTTCTGCAAGAGATGTTGATTTAAGCCTTCCTTTTTGTACCTATTCCTTTACCAAATGCTTCGAGGTATCAGTTATCAACATTGTGGCAAAAACAAAAAAATGCTGTTGATTTCAATAATCACTAGAAGACAATTTAGGTGACCATGAGTATTTCTGTTTTTCGATGCGTTTTACAATCTTTGCAACAACCAACATTTGAGATCATATTCTCGAAATGGTAATGTTATCAGCTAGAGTAAGTTTTCTCTTTTTCACAATTATCTTTAGAGACCGATACAACGCGGTTGGGCTCTCCCATTTAAAGTGTTTGGAGTGTTTTCCACTCATATGTCCTCTATATAATACAGGCATTTCGTTCGTTGCAGCAGACAGAAACCGGAGTCATTGTGACTGAACCCTCATAATGCTGGAACCGACTTCATACTTATACAAACAGACTGGATCCAGGCCAACCGCCAATTAATTTGGCGGCTGGCCTGTGATCTAATCTGTTTGCTACTCTGAGTATCTTTCCACTTCAAAATTAAACAGATGTTTATGGATTTGGAAAGCAGACGACACGAAAATCTATTTTTAGAAAATTACCAAGCATTGTAAGGGTTGATAATGGTTGTTCGATGTATAATTGTCTGTAATGAGATCATTCTCCAATCACCATAAAGTTTTTAATTAGAGTTAATGTTGTATTGCAACTTGTTGTCACTAGGTTGTTTCTCATTGTCTTTTAATTCAATCTCTTTTAATTACGCGGTAAGAGGAAGTTGTTGAATCTTTTTGGAACTTAGAAGTCATTTTCCTACAAGCAGCACACGATAATTTACGAACGATGTTTTCAATATGGTGGTATATTTTATGCCAAGGGGCTATAATAGGGAAAAGGATTTAGAAAGACACTAAAAATATCATACTAAGCAACTATAGGAATGGCTGCAATCTGCATTAAATTTTCTTTTACACAAATGTCGATTTAAACCCAGTTGTTGTTGAAAGCTTTACAAAATGCAAGAATAGATAAAATGTTGCAATTCTGTACAACTCAACGTAATGTATCTCTATCTTCTTTCTCTTTTTCCTCACTTTTTTTCTCCCTCTCTTCTCTTTCCTCCCTTCTCTCTCTCTTTTTCTCTCCTCTCTTTCTTTTCTACTCACCTTTTCCTCTCTCTCTTCTCTCTTTCTCTCTCTTCTCTCCCCTCTCTCTCCCCCTCTCTCTCTCTCATTCTCTCAAACTCACTTTCTCTCTCCCTCATAACCACAAACTCTCTTTCTCCCTCAATCATTCTCTCATACTCTTTCTCTCTCTTTCACTCTCTCCCACTTCCTTTCTCCATCCCTATTAATCACACACTCTATTTATCCCTCCCTCATTCTCACACAATCTGCTTCTCCCTCCCTCACTATCACACACAGTTTTTCTCTCATACCGCTTTTCTCTCCGTCAATATCACATTCTATTTTCCTCCATCATCCTCTTATACTCTCTCTCTCTTTCTCTCTTTCTCTTTCTCTCTCTCCCTATCTCTATCTCACGCTGTCTATCTCTCTCTTTCTGTCGCTGTCTGTCTGTCTGTCTGTCTGTCTGTCTCTGTCTCTCTCTTTCTGTCTCTCTCTTTCTGTCGCTGTCTGTCTGTCGCTGTCTGTCTGTCGCTGTCTGTCTGTCTGTCTGTCTGTCTGTCTGTCTGTCTGTCTGTCTGTCTGTCTGTCTGTCTGTCTTGTCTGTCTGTCTGTCTGTCTGTCTGTCTGTCTGTCTGTCTGTCTGTCTGTCTGTCTGTCTGTCTGTCTGTCTGTCTGTCTGTCTGTCTGACTGTCTGTCTCTCTCTCTCTCTCTCTCTCTCTCTCTCTCTCTCTCTCTCTCTCTCTCTCTCTCTCTCTCTTTCTCTTTCTGTCGCTGTCTGTCTGTCTCTCTATCTGTCGCTGTCTGTCTGTCTGTCTCTGTCTGTATGTCTCTCTCTCTCTATCTGTATGTCTGTCTGTCTCTCTCTCTCTGTCTGTCTGTCTGTCTGTCTGTCTCTCTCTCTCTCTCTCTCTCTCCCTCTCTCTCTCTCTCTGTCGCTGTCTGTCTGTCTGTCTGTCTGTCTGTCTGTCTGTCTGTCTGTCTGTCTGTCTGTCTGTCTCTGTCTGTCTGTCTGTCTGTCTGTCTGTCTGTCTGTCTGTCTGTCTGTCTGTCTGTCTTCTGTCTGTCTGTCTGTCTGTCTGTCTGTCTGTCTGTCTGTCTGTCTGTCTGTCTGTCTGTCCTGTCTGTCCTCTTCCTCCTCATCCCCTCCTCCCCTCCTCCTCATCCCCTCCTCTTCCTCCTCCACCTCCCCTCCTCTTCATCTTCCTCCTCCTTCTCCTCTTCTCTCTCTCTCTCTCTCTCTCTCTCTCTCTCTCTCTCTCTCTCTCTCTCCCTCTCTTTCTCTCTCCCTCCCTATCCCTCTTCTCTTCTCTTCTCTTCTCTTCTCTTCTCTTCTCTTCTCTTCTCTTCTCTTCTCTTCTCTTCTCTTCTCTTCTCTTCTCTTCTCTTCTCTTCTCTTCTCTCTCTCTTCTCTTCTCTTCTCTTCTCTTCTCTTCTCTCTCTCTCTCTCTCTCTCTCTTCTCTCTCCCTCACTTTTTACACCATCTCGTCTCACTTACTCCTCCATTTTCTCTCGTTGTTTTCTCACACACTCTCTTTCTTAACCCAACAGTCTCTCCCTCATTCTCTCACCCTCCATTTTCACTAACTCTTTCATTCTCTTGCGTTATCTTCCGACACACTCTCTGTCTCCCTCCCTCATCATCGCACACACTTTTTCTCTCTCCCTCATTTTCCCCCACTCTCTATCTCTCTCTCCTTCTCAGTCTCTCCCACTCTCTTCTCAATAACTCTTTCATTCTCTCACGATATTTTCTCACACTCTAATTCTCTCTATTGCATTTTCTTTCACATTCTGTATTCCATTTATTTCATATCTCGTTCTTTCTTGTTTTCTCCCTCTCTCTCTTTAACTCGTACTCGTACATCTCTCCCCATCTTTTCTTCTCTCTCTCTCCGTTTGAATACTGACACCCTCACGTACGTGTCAATCAAAGCGAACATAACCAATTACGCCCACACGGTCGGTAAAACGTGTCTGCCTTCACACCTAAGAAGGCTGAGAAGTCATTTGGAATCCCTCCGGACTCTGAATAAAATCTCACAACAATAGAGAGCCATGCGAATATAGTTATTCGATTAAAACGAACGTTCTCATTAATTATATCCAAGTGAGGTACCATTAGGAGGGATTTGATTGATTTTTTTTCTACGCCATTGTATCAAGTTCTGTTCAAATACAATATACTGTACATGTAATATAATCGAACAAATGAATAGAAATACACGGTCTATGTTTTTCTGTAATAGGTCCTTTCTTTTTCTGTTTGTCAAAAACATGTTAATTCGTTTGAAACGAAAGGTTTATCTGATTACATGCACGCAAGTTGACCCTGGGTTTCCAAGGCTATTTTAACACAGAACGCAATTCGTTTAGTAAGCTGCTATTGGAGTTTTCTGAATAAAATGTGTCCATAATTAAGCCGTTAGTTGTTTTAAACACCACGATTATTTCTCCTTCTACAACGATTGCTTTAGGTAAATATGCCTGTAATTTGTCTTTGCGTGTTGACAATCATTTGATTCTTTAACTCAGCAGCTTTTAGCCCCTATAGTGCTGAAACCGACCTCATGCTAATGCAAACAGGTTGGAACCAGACCAGCCCCAAGTGAATTGGTGGCTGACCTGTGATCTAATCTGCTTGCTTTTCTTAGTATGTTTCCTCATCAAAATCAAACAGATACGTAATATTTTGGAAAGCAGACGACACAAGAATATATTCATAGAAAACCACCCAGCTTTCTAAGCGTTAGTTAAATTTTCTATGCCATTTAGCTATGTAGGTCGTTAGGACACAGAAAGATCGACAGGTAGACAAAGAATTGGTATTTTACATTAATTATTACTGTTCTACAGTGTCAAATAACTCGAAACGTAATAGAAACTGTTTTGGCAGCAAACCTTTCTATAAAACTTCATCAGTGTGTCTGTACGATAAAACTAATAAATATCAATTCACACATAAATTTGTTGAACTTTGATCAATAATCAATAAACCTTATTTAGGCCCGGTATGACGTAAAAACAACTTTCATTTAAATTGTCGTCTGTATTGGACAACATCTATTTCTCCACACCCCACCCGATGCGTAAATAATCAATTTTCGCGCTTTGCATTGTTTACTTTCATTTATCAGCCAACTCTCATAATTCATTCATCTCTTGTTACAACCGATCGACGTAAGCTTCATATAAACATAATAACCATACGGGATAGCCAGCGAAATCAATTTATTCGTACATTGGTATAACTCGATACATATAACAGCTTCCATTTCGGATTAATTAATTCTATAAATAGTGCTGGGAAATTTTCTAAAAATAGATTTTTACTGCTTGTCTGCTTTCCAAAACCTGAAATATCTTTTTTTTTTTTAGGAAACATACCAAGAAAAGCAAACAGGAAAGATCAAAGGCTAGCCGCAAATTGATTTTTCGGCTGGCCTGGATCTAACTTGTTTGCATAAGTATGACGTCGGTTCCAGTACTATACGGATTTAGACATTCGGGAAATAGCAGTTTGTGTTGAAACTTCATTTGCTTTCGGGGTTGATTATGCTTGAGGGGGCTTCCGTGACCAAGTGGTAAGGGTACAGAACTCGAAATCACAAAGCCACTCTCCCCATGGGTTCAAGTTACGCTGACAGCATTTGGACTTTCATTACTTTGAAAGACTTATAGAGTTCCTCTTTATGTATCCGGCTTATACAGTCTTGATTGCAGTTAAGGTTAGAGTCTTCCTCCATCATTATACGTTGGGCATCGCGATGAAAAAAAAAACGAATATAGATACAATGAAAGCTATAAAATAAGACATTGCTTAAAGGCCCATTAAAGAAGATTAATTCTATCTATATCAAACTATATCATTTGGTAAACTTTTCGACAGATTCAAATAGTTATCACCAGAAAACACCATCAGCACAACTTAAATGTGAAAGAAAATCAGAAATAACCAAGATAAGCAAGTTTTATAATTCAGATTTCCTCATTCTTCACCTCTGACCTTGACAGTTGATACACACATTTTTGAACAGACCAATCACAATTCGTTATTTTGAATAGGTAAACAAACAGGTTGTTGATAAACATGATTGAATTGGAGACAACTATATTTCAAGCACAAAACAACTTGTTTTTAAATGAGTCTCATTAATAGACCCTCAATGCATTCCTAAACTAATTCTCATGACTTTTATGAACATAATAAAAGAATTTCATATATATTTTCAGTAAATTATTTGAACTCCTCTCCTTTGATGTGCCTTTAAGATCTTGGTAAATGTCGTACATGTACTCTACTAAAACTCTTTTAACTATTTTCTTTTCTTTTTTGATATAATATGTACATAATACCATTGTTCAATTGTATTTATTATATGAAACGATACTGTATAGTGTACGCCTTGAATAGAATATTGCCGTTGTCATACAATACATTATTACGTCAATTGGGTTTAATCCTTACCAGTGGCACTGGGACATTTTCGCGGGAATGTGCTTGGGCAGTTTACTACAAAGCCCTGCATAGTAATGATGAAATCTAGGGCAGTTTACTACAAAGCCCTGCATAGTAATGATGAAATCTAGGGCAGTTTACTACAAAGCCCTGCATAGTAATGATGAAATCTAGGGCAGTTTACTACAAAGCCCTGCATAGTAATGATGAAGTCTAGGGCAGTTTACTACAAAGCCCTGCATAGTAATGATGAAATCTAGGGCAGTTTACTACAAAGCCCTGCATAGTAATGATGAAATCTAGGGCAGTTTACTACAAAGCCCTGCATAGTAATGATGAAATCTAGGGCAGTTTACTACAAAGCCCTGCATAGTAATGATGAAAACTAGGGCAGTTTACTACAAAGCCCTGCATAGTAATGATGAAATCTAGGGCAGTTTACTACAAAGCCCTGCATAGTAATGATGAAATCTAGGGCAGTTTACTACAAAGCCCTGCATAGTAATGATAAAATCTAGGAAAGCCGTAATATCACTCAGACGCTCTTGACACGGCGGTAAATCCCTGATAGATCAAATGAGGTTCGGCTCTTAAAGGCCCATTAAAGGAGATAAATGCTATTTCAAACTATACTATTTGGTAAACTTTTGGACAGATTCAAATAGTTATCACCAGAAAACACCATTAGCACAACTTAAATGTGAAAGTAAACCAGAAGTAACCCAGATAAGCAAGTTTTATTAGTCAGATTTCCTGATTCTTCACCTCTGACCTTGACAGTTGATACACACATTTATAAACCGACCAATCAGAATTTGTTATTTTGAATATGTAAACAAACAGGTTGTTGATAAACATGTTTAAATTGGAGACAACTATATTTCAAGCACAAAATGACTTATTTTAAATGAGTCTATTTAATAGGGCCTCAATGCATTCCTAAACTAATTCTCATGACTTTTATGAACATAATAAAAAAAAAACTCCCTTTATTTTGCAGCAATTTATTTTTAATTCTCTCCTTTGATGTGCCTTTAAGAACGAGAAGCTTACTCTGTAAGAGTCGCAGAGAAAAAAAAAGTTTATTTAACCTTTACAGTGCTAAAACCGACTTCATGCTTATGTAAACAGGTTAGATCCAGGCCAGCCGCCAAATGAATTGGCGGCTGGCCTGCGATCCAACCAGTTTGCTACTCTGAGTGTATTTCCTCATAAAACAATCATGCAGATATTTAACGTTTTTGGAAAGCAGACGACACAAAAATATATAAGAGACCTACTCATCATTCTAAGGGTTAATGTATAACATTACATTATTCTTTATTGCAAAAATAGTTACAGATGATAGCAAATATAATGCACGACCCTAACTACTATCTGTATAAGTGTGAAGGCTGGACCTATTTAGACGCGTACAGGACAACTCCCACGCCAATTTCCTTCGTTACATGCGAACGAATTCTCTTCCAATCGATTGGGGACCCTGTCCTTTAAACGAGCTTTGAAGTAGATGCGACAGAATGTTTAAAACCAGAATGTCGCACAACAAACTGCAAAACTGGATAAAATTTGATATAAATGAGTTATGAATTATGAAACCAAATGTTAAAGTAAAGCTAAACACCACATTGCCATGCCAATATAACGCCTGCAATATATATAAACGATGTTTCAAAGTCTTTTTTCCACACAATTTGACTTTGCAGGCACCTGGTTAGAAAAGTCACTTAATACACATAAAAGTTCTGTCATTTACCCAACAACAACGCAATAGTCAAAATGGAGAATTTCTAAGATGTCTTTTATCCCCAACGTTTTGCGAAATCTGTCCCAGCATTTTTGGCTGACCTCGTTTTATTGCTATGGAAACAACTAAAATTAGCAATTTCTCTTTTTTGTTACAATGATGTTTTCGCAGAAGTAAAGCTACGAATCGGATCCAGGCCCTTGATTAGTCCGAATGATCCAAACGTAGATGTTTCATTCGACTGTACATGTAACACAGCTACAGTTTGAATCATGCGAGTAAGCCCCGGGTGCGATATTTCCCAAATTACCAATAAATGCACGTCAAGTAATACATGTGCAGACATGAGGCTAGGGGTTAACCCTTAGAATGCGGGGTGATTTCTCAAAAAACGATTTTTTGTGTCGTCTGCTTTCAAAAACACTAAATATCTGTTTTATTTTGACGAGGAAATGTGCTCAGAGTAGCAAACAGGTTAGATCACAGGCCACCCGCCAATTTACTTGGTGGCTGGCCTGGATCTAACCTGTTTGGACAAGCATGAAGTCGGTTCCAGCACTATAAGGGTTGATATAGGATCCCTCGGGAAATCGGAAGCGGTTAATGACATTTCTATGTCAACATCATGTTTGCTCGCTCCCAATTCGAGGGAGATTATCGTGTCTTCGTGACTGTTCTTTGTTCTACTCTTTTATTCTTTAACCCATTACCAACTAATAACGACATTTAATCACTTTGTTGCACACAACTTTAGAAAATATTGTAGGAAAAGGAGAAATTGCTCATGATGAGCAATTTCTCCTATACCCACAATGTTTTCTCTCCTGTCAAAAGATTATTTTTCAAGTCATCACATTTTGAAATGTCGTCTGCAAACTCTTTCAATTTCGGAACGTCGAACAATTTGCGTTTGGTAAAGGGTTAAAGAAATAAGAAATGCTTTATACGGACGACAGTGGTGTAGTGGTAGAGCATCAGCCTCTGGTATGTACATGCAACAAGGGATCCGGGTTCGATTCCTTTTAGCGGCGTGCTGAAAATGCCCGGACTCGCCCAAAATTCGGCGCGCATCGTAAATACTTGGTTTTCTTCGTGACCTGAGAATACACCTTGTGTAGGATTACCCTTGTATGATTACCCTTGTGTAGGATTACACAAGCAATTCCTCTTTAGTCACACTGATGTCTGAAAACCTTTGCTGTAGATACACCATAAAACAATACTTTTGCGTATCTGCATAAAACATTATGAGTTACACCATAGCATTATTTTATGGAGTGCAGGGTAAAAAAATGGGGTAAAGGTAATGATTCTAAATATGGGACAATATTTAATTAGCCGCAATTATTGACCGCACCCCGAGTTCAGATTAGCTCGGATGGCTTGGGATCCTGGGAACGTATCTGGTATTGTTTGGTATTTCTCAATCTGAACTCATTGGGTCTATCCAAAGAAAACACCTCTGACATATTAAGGAAGCCCTCATATTGTTTCTGTCAAGACTACATTCATTGTACTTCCGTTTTCAAATAAAGATCTTAGATGTAACATCTAAATAGTCATTTTATTTTGTTAAGGAACAGATATGTATAACAACTTATAACATTACTATAATGTAAAAATGATAGTTTGTGATACTGTCCAACACTACCATACAGATATACATTGCACTACTCAACGAGTCCGCTTCCAGGAAACGTGTTATTAGCCGGGACACATAGCACACAATTTGTAACCCTACGCTTAGTAATTAGGTAAATTACTCAGGTCACGTAAATACCCGAGTAGTAACGATTGGAGGCGAGAATTGGTTTAGGATCCCTTAGGAAATTGGAATAATTTAATGACCTTTCTATATCAACATAATTTGCAAACGTAACTATTGGACGATATGCTTGGATAGCCTTGGGGTCTTGTAACGGATCTGTTATTGCTTGGTAGTGTTGTCCATGAGGCTTAAAAAATATTCATACCGCATCGGCTTTCATTGGACATGGGAAAATGATTTAGTCAAACAGGGTCTCGCACGTAGGACCATTGAATTTTAAGATGGACATACTACCGACATTGGTAATGATGCACGGTAAACTTGTTTGTCACGGAATGGTCGTCAAATGGTTTAGTTGTGTTTTCGATTACAATATTCTATTTCATAATACACAGGTCAAAGGGTCGCCATCAAATAGCATTATTGTCAATGTAAGGACGTCGCTATTATTGGATGTACGTTTTCTGAGGTCAACATATAGAAGCATGGTATTCATTGATTGTACCTAATCTATTCAATTATAAGTGTTTTATCTATTCATTAGTCAATCTGTTAATTTGCTTATCAATCGATTTAGTCAATCTGTTAATTTGTTTATAAATCGGTTTATCGATTGATTCATTTATTTTTACACATATATATGAGTTTTACTTCAACACAACATTATGTTTTTATCCTAAACATATAGTGATTTGACTGCCGATAGGTACTGGCCACTCCGGAACGAGCCATCCACATTCCTTAAAACAGTCAAGGGATTCCTTCCGATTTAAATGCAAATGCCGTCACGAGGATTAAAACACACACAGTTTAGTTTTTATTTTCTCTTATCTCTAGGCCATTATTGTCTTTTATTTGTAAATATACCTATGCTAGAACCCGATCAATTTCTCCTTTTGTCAGATCGGAGTTACATTATTATGTTGTAGATAATGTATTATAGAGTACGATGTAGAGTTAGTTCCCTTGGAAAGGTAATGCAGTATCACATACACACACAGTCGCCCACGAGGAAGTTTTCAGAGGTGTCCGAAATGCATTTTCCAACACCTCTACAGTATCCTTTGGCAATCATACGTCCAAAATGTAGCGGAAGCATTGTCTCTACTTTGACATCGTTTGAATGTGCCCAAGCTTGGTATTGGGGGTTGATATAGAGTGTCACATGTACTTATGCGTTGATTATGAAATCGCGTTTATTGTATACGACTTCATTAACGAACCTATACCAATAGCAAATTGACCATTGTACTTTCTGGGTTGTTGCTCTGAAAATAGTAACATGGCAAACGCCGATTTACATGTGTGTTGATTAGTGCTAATGTTCTCTATTGAACGTACCCCGTTTTATTAGAACATGTTATAAATCTTCATTGTATAGGCATTTTGTTAGTGTAACAAGTTACCAAACATAGTATCACTTTTCGGAGGCGGATTTCAACTCACAAGATAGCTTTAGCCGTGTATAACTTTCTTCGAGTCATTTGAAGACTTCATTGAGTTTAAACTTATTTTATTTTTCATCGATTGTGAAGAAAGCTTGAAGCTTATTTAATTTACTCTCGATGGCTGATTCCTGGTACTACACCAGTACTCGCGCCGATTCGTCTGTCAGTCTCGGCAATTTTCACCTGACAGAGACTTAAAACCGGGACCTTCGGGTTCGTATCCCCGTTAGGCGAGGAGAAAATTGCTGGGATTAACCCACTAAAGGCTTCATTGAGGTTAGTTTGCTTTGTAAAGTTGCCAAATACGGCTTTGATGGGGTAGGATACGTTTAGCGTCTTTATTGAAAACACTAGTTTGGGCATTTGACCGGATGTAATTGGTTCAGGTCTACTCACTCATGAAAATATCGTATACATCATATGGTAGGGTCGTGCTTTGTCCTGCAGTCAAGTAGGCGGACTTGTTGCTTTAGGGGTTACGGGTTTTTAGCTTAACAAGCACCACTGGGTTTGGAGAAGCGTTTTCGGCAATACATTTCAGAGAAATAGACAAGTATTGTTTGTGTTGTTTGCTTTCTAAGACCTTTTAAAAATGTCTGCTTAATGTTGATGAGGAAATATACTCGTACCATATAGCGTTCCGAACAGGTTAGATCACAGGTCATCCGCCAATTTTCTTGGCGGCTGACCTTGATCCAACCTGTTTGCATGAGCATGAAGTCGGTTCCAGCACTATAAGGATTAAGGGACGTCCATGGAGTTATACGAATGCGAAAGCAAAACGCTAGAATGAAATACATTTCGATGCCACACCGTAACAAAGGCATGAATTTCCAATACAATGATAACTCGCATCTCTCTCTATTACAGATAACAGCTGACCGCCAAAGGAAGTCTAAAATCGGCCACATTCACGCGCTGACAACGCAATCGCGATCAATGGCCGGATAATAAACATGCCGACGCACGAGTCCAGTATCACCATGGATACCAGAGTGATTTACAATAAGGGCGGTAAAAAGAACGGCTTCCACCGGGACGCCTTCGCCATGCCCCCTGGCGACTATGATGACACGAACGACTACTCCGACGAGGACGAAATCTACGTGGAGAGTCCCAATCTTGACCTCTCCGACACCAAGCCCCTCATGTACCCGAGGACGCGGACCAAGGTTAAAGGTCGCGGGTCGCGCATGCGCTGTCGACCCATCGTTCACGCCGTCGTGTGTTTCCTGTTTCTGGTGCTCTCGCTTGGTTCCCTGATGGGACTGGTCGTGTACTTCGTGAACAAGCACAGTGGGCACCAGGGCGGTCCCGCCAAAAACACGAACGCCGCCTCGCAAAATGCAAACTTCCGGTATTCGAAACCGGAAGTGGACTATTCGGATATTATCGGCTGTGATCATGTGGAAGTTGAGGACGTTTGGGTTGTGGGTATTCCCAAACTGTTGACGGAGTCGGCGTTTCGACTTGTGGACGTAAATAGTGACGGGACGCTAGACGCCATTTTGGGGTTCGCAACAGGTAATGTGAACGGGTTGGATGAATAATGCGTCAATTCGTAGCATTGTATGAAACGGTCAATGGATATAATGTGGCTGATGCATACGCCTTTTGAAATAATTACGAAGAAGCAGACGGCAATGTGATTGAATACAGTAATATGCATAATCCTTGTAGTGCTGGAACCGACTCCATGCTTTTGCAAACAAGTTAGACCTAGGCCAGCCGCCAAGTAAACTGGCGGTTGGCCTATGATCTAATCTGTTTGCTCCTCTGTGTATCTTTCCTCATCAAAACTAAGCAGATATTAAAGATTTTGGAATACAGGCGACACACAAAACATTTTTAGAAAGTTACCCAATATTCTAAGGGTTAAGCATCGGATGCAAAGTTTTTAATATTAGGTTGATAAATGTATTCTCTTAAGTGAATGCTTCACGAGATGGTCTTTCTTTTAATGGAGTTTATCACCTTAAAAACCTAGAATGCTAGGTTATTTTCCAATAAGTTAGTAGTCATAGGACTTGCGTGTCCCGGCTTCGCGGAAGTGTCCTTTGGCAAAACACTTCAGAGCCCCAGTCTAGTTCTCGTAAATACAACAAAGCCGTTACATAACTGAGAGAGTATTGACAAGGGATTTAACCTCATTTAAACAAAGAGAATAAACTGTAATGGTACCAATGTACAGAACTAAGGTGCAATTCATGATATGATTGATTAAAGGCGCTTATTCATGTATGTGAAAAAACTCTGAAGTTAAAATCAATTCTTTAAAATGGCACATCAAATGTACTATTGTATGATTAGCCCTAAAGGATAGTCTTTGGAAGCAGAAATTAATCGTTCTATAATTCGTTTAAGTTTGTATACGTATTTAATTCCGAAAAGGGTTACATCGCTTTTGAGACCTTCTGTATGTAAACTGTAAATACCTAGATCAATTGACGCTTCATTAATCAAATATCCTTTAGATATCTACTTTTATTTGTATGCCAGACAAAAATTCAAGAACCTGTATTGTCTAAACGATATTCGTTTTTGACTCTCAAATTTTCTTCACTGTGAACAAGCATCTTGAAGTTTCGATTTTTTAGACTACAAAACCCTTATATTAAGATCAAAACCTACAGGTGTTAGAAGCCATGATTTTCACTTCTAATATGTTTACAGTAAATGTTGTTTTCCCAAACATGGACGTTTAAAGAAACGTAGTGTTTGATCGCTATTTAAAGAGATATTCCATAACTAGATCAATGAATATCTATTTGTATCGATATCACTAAAGCTTGTGCAATTACAGGGTGTTTAAAATAGTATCTGAAATCTATTTTGAAAGCGGCGTTATTACATATAAAAAAGCAATTACCCGTTATCAATAAACGGTGTTTGCCAGTTAATAAAACATCTTTTTGGACTGGGTGCGTCAGCATCATAGTCCATTTGATCCATATATACAATATTTCGAAGCCTACTAATTATCGATGTAAACTTGCACGATCACCACCTTATTCATGTGTTCATCCTCAACAAAAAAGGTCATTTACGAACTTATTCCTTCGCGGGAAAATGACTCCAAATAAAGCCACGTATGCTTTTGTATTCTATTTCTATTTTATTATAAAGGCGATGGTTGATTCGTGTACATTCATGTAATAATTTGGTTGAATCATGAATAGCGGTTTCTGTTTGAAATATTTACAACTTTTCTTTTATGGGAATACGATATACACAATTAATGAAAACGACTATTTTATAGATATTTAATTACAATACGTTTAAACATTCTTCCAGGTGCGGACGGATACGGAATCCCAAGCATCGTTTGCGACATCTATTTCGAGGGGGCGTACCCATGTTTTGGGGGCGTACTTGCCCTGGACGGCCTTACGGGTGAAGAACTATGGCGTCATTATTCCGAACACGAAATCTACGGTCTTAACTGTAACGCGGACTTCAACAGAGATGGCGTATTCGACTGCCTGGCAGGCGGTAGAGCTGGGGTAGGTTCTTATATACGTTTAACCCTTTACCAAACGGCAAAAGTTCGACTGACCAAAATTGAAAGAGTTTACAAAAGACATTTCAAAATGTGAAGAAATTGGAAAACAATCTTCTGATAGGACGGAAAAACATTGTGGAAAAAGGAGAAATTGCTCTTAACGAGCAGTTTTTCCTTCTCCCACAATGTTTTTCAGAGTCGTCTGCAACAGGCTGGTCAAATGTCGTTATTGTTTGGTAGTTGGTTAAGGCCGTACTTGCGCTCATTTACACGTAAATTGTGAAAGCGCTAGACTAATTGAACATTAACTTAAAAAGAGGGAATACTATAAGGTTTGTTTACAATAAGCCATCAAACAAGGTCAGCCAAAAACCGTTGGGAACAAATAACTCAAGAAATTCTCCATTTTGAACATTCGCATTGTTAATATTGGATAAATGACATCATTTTTATGTGTTTCACGTGATTTCTCTTATCCGTTGATCACCACTCATCAATTCGAGCGATTCTTGCTATTTTAGATGTTTCTCGAATGTAAACAATGAAGTTAAATTGGTGGGCACCACATTTATGAAAATATCACTTTCGGAAATAGATAACAAATAGTGCAGGCGTTATATTGCCAGGATTATGTTGGTTTTTCACTATGTTTCAACATATTCTATCATAATTTAAAACTCATTTTACCCAGTTTTGCAGTTTTTCTGAACGCTAGTACGCTTTTAAACTTATTTATTATACAACGAATGTGATACACGTTCTTAAAACATAGAATATTCACTCTCGATTCTGCTTAAATACTATTGCCTTGCGATTGGGGAATTGCGTGACTAGGGATGCTGTCTGTGTTGTGCACGCAAATGAAATATTCATTTCTGTATTCTTTGTGACTTAACATGGGCAACAATGGGTTTATTTTGTAATTTGTGTCTACCTTTAGAAGCTTTTTCGATACTTTATTCTATTCGTTTGATAAGGAAATGAAAGAAAATAGGCATTGTCATTTTATACGACATGCATTCAAAAGAGAACACTTGCTCTTATTCTTTACCAAACTTCGAGAAAAAATGTATCCGCTCTATCTGAGAGATCATTTGTTTACTAGATAACGTGATGTACTAACCCATTACCAAACAATAACGACATTTGACCACTTTGTTGCAGGCGACTTTAGAAAATATTGTGGGAAAAGGAGAAATTGCTCGTGACGAGCAATTTTTCCTTTTCCCACAATGTTTTCTGTCCTATCAGAAGACTATTTTCAAATTTCAACACATTTTGAAGTGTCATCTGCAAACTTTTTCAATTCGGGACAGTCGAAAATGTGTTGTTTGGGAAAGGTATAACCCTAACAGTGCTGGAACCGACTTCATGCTTATGCAAACAACTGGGATCCAAGCCAGCCATCAAGTTACTTGGCGGCTGGTCTTTGATCTAACCTGTTTGTCACTCTGAGTATATTTCCTCATCAAAATTAAGCAGACCTTTAAGGTTTTGGAAAGCGGACGACACAAAAGTTTATTTCTAGAAAACTACCCAGCATTCTAAGGGTTAATGCGAATTTTGCCGAGGAGAGGCCCGATGTACATAAATAAGCACGATACTTGGCGTTATTAGTTCATGCAATGCTTCTAGGAAGCCATAGGGACGAGTTCCCATTTCACAAATTACTGTACATTGAATGAATCTTTAAGCACACTCATCATACCCAAAGAACGACATGAATGCCCAAGGGGTAAGCCAATCTGACCTTAAATGACAACGTCCTTTAAAAATGTACGTGTTAGATCGAGTTGGACAAAGGCTGTTCACACTGTTTAAAGAAAAAGTCTTTCGACTGACTTGCCAAAGAATGATAACTGATCGAGTGCCTATTGGCATCACAAAGCATCACAAATTAACAGAAACATATGTGGGCATGATGTAAAACCATATGAAACGAAACATGTCACATGCAATTTGAGTGTTAATTCATTACCCAACAATAACGGCATTCAATCACTTTATTGCAGACCACCCTGGAAACATTGTGGGGAAAGGAGCACTTGCTCTTAACGAGCAATTTCTCCTCTTCCAAAAGTATTTGCTGTCCTATCAAGAGATTATTTTTCAATTTTATCACAATTTGAAATTTCGTCTGCAAACTCTTTCAATTCGGAACAGTCGAACATTTGGCGTTTGGTAACGGGTTAAAACCATCTTCCTTTTTTGATAAAGGCATTCCAGGCGGTCAGTGGGAAGGATGGTTCCCTTATCTGGAACTTCGGGAAGCAGGAAGCCAAAAACGAGATAATGAACCTGTACACCGCCCAACTACTTCCGGATGTAGACGGTGACGGGGTACTGGATATTCTGGCCGTCCATGGCGGCGATCCGCTACAGGAACCAGGTACCGTGTGCAGCATTCCATTCCAATTTATCCTTAAATGTCGTAACCTGTACCCTTTATTGTCGTTCTTGTTAATGTTGAATAAAGTGCTTTGAGCCTATAATGTCACCTTTTTTAAAAACAAATTTTCTTTCAAATATGGGATGTCGTCCTTTTGACCTAAAATGTCTTCCTTGTAAGCCAAACGTCGTCCCTGTTACCCTAATATGTCGGCCATGTTAACCTAATTGGTCGCCTGTTAACCTGAATTATCGAACATGTAAGCCAAACGTCGTCCCTGTTAGCATTAAATGTAGTCCCTGTTAACCTTAAAAATTGTCCCTGTAAAGCCGTCTTTTGTTAACATTAAAATATCACAGTTCGTTTGTCGTATTCCCAAGGTTGTTAAGACATTTAGACTGGCGCCTCATGTATCGGCTCTATACGGTAGATGCCATTTAGTGTATATGTTTGGTTTTCATTAAAACACTTGACCGAAGTAAAAATATTGAAGGAATGGCATTTTTTAAATTACATATGTTATTAAGGCCAACTTTTAAATATTGATTAATCACAGAAAACACTCTTTGAGAAACTCACTTTCATCCATTTAAAAACTCAATCATAACGTAGAGGTCTGTAACAACCGGAATTGCAATAGAAATCAGTTTGGCAAGAATTATTGCAAAACTGGTATCTACTGCAATTCCGGTTGGCAATCTTTTGTTTGAAAGGCCCAGAGGCACAAGAAAACCTATATATCACATTTGAATGCTACATACGTTTTAAGCAAAATTTAAAAATTGTATTGCAATTCTGGTTATTGCAAAACTGGCTGAACATGCCAACCGGAATTGCAAAAAAAAAACGGTTTCGCAATAGTTATTGCGCAACTGGTTGTTTATTGCGATTCCGGTTGTTACAGAGGTATTTTATTGTATCCCACAGGCAGCGCCCACAGGCTATCCGGGCGGATCCTTATAATGAGCGGGAAGACGGGTGTGGTCCTAAACTGGGCGGGGATCCCGGACGGTCGGGAATCGTACTACTCCCCGCAGACCTACACCCTTTCGGACGGAACCGTGATGGTCCTGTTCGGAACCGGCGGGGAAACGCACGGTGGATCGCTCTGGAAGATACGGCTCTCCGATCTGTTACAAGGCGATATGACGCAGGTAAAGTTGATTGACATAATTGATACATGTATGTTGATTTGTGTTTGTAGAAGAAGGCGGATCGCTCAGGAAGATACGGCTTTCGGATTTGATTCAATGCGATAATATGCAGGTAGGTTAAGAAACCTGGTTGGTTCAGCTATATTGCAATGTTGTGTTTCTAGAAGAAGGCGGATCGCTCTGGAAGATACGGCTTTGATCGAAGGCAATATGGCGCAGGTAGATTAAGTAACCCCATTGTTGTTTTGTTTCAATGTGCATGGTTCTTTAATGACTGTTTGCGTGTTAGGGCTTTACATCGTGTCAAAGTTATTTCTGTTGTATTGCGATGAAGGCAGCTCGCTCTGGAAGATACGGCTCTCGGATCTGATCCAAGGCGGTATGACACATGTAGGTTAATTAAAATAAGCGAACGTAGTTTTGATGTTACTGGTTAGTTTGTTAGGGTTTTACATGTGTCAACGACATTTCAATTACAAAGCAATGCCTTGCTACATGCACTAATAGACGGAAGAAATGTATGACTGATCGCTCTGGAAGATACGGCTCTCGGATCTGATCAAAGGCAATATGACGTAGGTTGGTAAATTAACCCCTTTGTTATGTTGTTATTGTGGGCCTGGTTAGTTTGTCATTGTTTTACATCGTGTCAATGGTATTTTGTTTGTTTAGTTCATAAGGGTTTTATATCCCGGCTCTTTGTAGATAGAGGTGAACCGAATCTTGTATTTGAACAAAAAGGCATATAGTGTTTTGTCGGTATCACATTTCAGCCATTTTGAAAAAGTCACTGGTGCATTGAACCCGTGTCGATCGCTATCGTCTTAATATTAACAAATTAGATAAATGAAAGGAGTTTTTTCTTGTTTGGGTAAATCATATTTCTTGTAAGGCATTTTTGGTTTCTTCTTATCCTTTGCACGCATTTATTCTTCAGGCCCAGGCGATAGTGACCGACAAATTCAAGGGTTTCATGACACCGCCTGTTATTGCTGACGTCACCGGTGATGGGGTAGAAGATATAATTATCCCTGCGTTCAATTCGTCCGTACTCGCATTTGATGGGCTAACATCAAATCTTGTATGGAACCACACATTTCCGGGCTCAGAGTCGTACAAGTAAGTAAGAATTTTTCTTTTGTTGTATCACCCCGAAGCAAAGTGACCCGTCCAAGAAATTACTCCCTCCGATCAGTGTTAATGCCATCTGCATGCTATCAGTAAATATACTTTTTTTTCACTGATCGTTACAAACAAATCACACAACATGAGCTATCTAAAACACGAAAAACATCCAGCCAGTGAACAACGCTGTCATCAACTGAACGGCTGTGTTATATGTGCATATATACCCGTATGTTCTTCATTACAATGCGTAGGTTCTCAAAGGTGGGGCACGGTCTATAAATGTTAAACAACTAACTTTCTTTCGAGAAGGTTCGTCCCGAGTATTGGTGTATGAGACATATATTTGCAAGAACACTCGTTTTGTGTCTTGGAGTATTAGAACTTCAAAGGCAAGGAAACTCTGATAAGAGAGTAACCATTATCCTGTCACTAGTGTCATTTTGGGACCGATAACTAGGTGCCGTATAACATTTGTGATATCCGGCACTAACCATATAACACATGCATGTGACGAATCATGACGTCATAAGAACGACATGACGTCATATTTACATCATTCTCTACTTATTTTTGTCCTTTTTTCTGGTGTTTTATTTTCATCTTTTTTCTTTTAAAGAATACATAAAGGTAACCGGATAAATAGAACAGATAGTTGTTGTCTTTGAATGGGAAATGTTATCGGGCTCGGCTTCGGATTATTATCCGTTTCGCCTTCGGCTCACCGGATAATATTCCTAAGCCTTGCCCGATAACATTTCCGATTCACGACACCAACTATCTATTCCCTATTTTTATCCCATCGCTGCCATCAATGTAACGAGCCAATTGAGGGCTACTCTCAAATGCACAAAAAGACCCGATTAGTGACACACACTGTCATTTACCGATCGTTTGGTCTAGGGTTAATAATGTTGAACGTCAAAATAAGATGAGGTTAAAACAATAGATTTTTTTGTATTGGTGTATGATAATCTACTAGAAGTAGCTATTGAAGGCATGATCATTCAGGAAGCGTCAAAATACCTTAGTACGAAAAGTCTTTATACAATAGATCTATCTTAAAACTGTCGCAATGCCTCTGCATCTATTCTTAATATTTTTATATCAATCCACTGCATATAGGTTCTTAAAACTCGTATACGAACTATGTTTTCTTTCAATCAGGCTAAATGCATATTCCCCATCATTTATCATAAGACATTAAAGCTGTGCTGTTGTGCAGTTTTAAAGAATTACGTTTGAATTTCTAAATCTGTGAACAATCAGCTTTAAATGATTTGATCTGGTAACAAACCCACAAACTCAAAGTCGTCAATACGCATGGCAATCGTTTACATTTACAGCGGCCATTCAGCAGGTGGTACTAAAATATGAAAGTTTACCATTTTTTGTTGACAGTACGCCGTCCCCGGGTTATTATAACGATGACGATGTACCGGACTTCCTTATCAAGAACGCGTACGGTCCCGGATTTCCCGTGTACTATCATTCAGAGGTATGTGAATATTGTACTAGTTGCGTTTACATACTTTGTCGTCATTTAACCCTTTCCCAAACACCAAATTTTCAACTGTCCCAAATTGAAAGAGTTTCCAGACGACATTTCAAAATGTGATGAAATCGGAAAATAATCTTCTGATAGAGCAGAAAACATTGTGGGAAAAGGAAAAATTGCTCCTACGAGCAATTTCTCCTTTTCCCAAAATGTTTCTTTAGTCGTCTGCAACAAAGTCGTCAAATTTCGTTATTGTTTGGGAAAGGGTTAAGAGATGTAAGATTTCTGGTGGCTAGCGTTTTAATGAACAACTTATGCTAACAATTTGCGTAAGTTCAATACATAATTCCCTCTTGTTACAGTATTGAGATAAGCAGTATTGCTTCAAAACGCTTCCAATGACGTGTCACATTAAAACACATCACCTCCCATCGTAGGTTCAAATAATGGTGACGATATATTTGAAAATCCATGGAAGCTAGTCCCCCGCCTGAATGATCGATTGTCCGGCCCTTATTGGCAGATACGAAAGGGCTCCTCCTATATTTAAGATGTACCGAGTTTTGGAATGTCATTCACATGCAGGCTGCTTTTTGCATTTAATTCGTTCCGATAAATATAGCTTTATTCCTATTCCTCACCTTGTCATTGGTCTATTTTTTTTCTGAGCATACGACTTGGTTTACCCCGTGTGATATCACTATTGACTAATCATTCATGGTCAACTCTTTAGCACTATTCAAGGCACGAATTACCATGTAAAGTTCTAAGCTTAACTTAAGATAAACAACAGAACTTTATCTAAAAGCAAAAATGAAAGTTTACATGATGTTTTATCATTTAGTCGGAATCACGTGATCAATGTTTACGATATCATGTCCGAACAAGATGGCTAGCCAATGACGGAACAGATGTTTTGGGGTTTTCTCCAACATTTGGCAATGGTATCCACATTATGTACCCCGCATGAGTATCCTCCGGGTACATAATATGGCTGTCATTGGCAAAAGCAGGTAAAAAGAGCAAAAAATAGCTGTGGCGCGGCCATCTTGTTCGGACATAAGATCATAAACATTGGTCACGTGATTCCCCTGCCTGTCATTTCTAAAGGATATCGTTTCCAAGATTACCCACAACTGTCAGCCACAATTTGCCAATAAACGAAATTATATCGTTTATGGAACATTTATGCAAATTTGAGAATTTAACGCATAGTTATAGAGACTATGCTGGTATATGAATTTCTTAAAATAAATAGACACAACACAACTGATCGGTGGACGACAGTGTTTTTCACTGATCGGATGTGATTGTGTCTATAAGAGGTAAATAGTCGAGTCCCAGTAATTCTAATTCGCGATATCCGAAAACCATGCCTTATCCGTTGGCGCCATGATGTTTGGGTAAGACACAGTTGCCCTTCAGAAACCTTACTGTTTCATTTTCATTTTTTCATATTCCGGATTATTCGAAATCATGCCTCATTCGAAATAGACACGTGGTCCCGTCGACTTCGAATAACCGGGATTCTACTGTATTTAGTTTAAACTTATTTTACATCGGTTGTGACGGAAGCTTGAAGCTTATTAAATTCACTCTCGATGACTGCTTCCTGGATACTACACAATTACTCGCGCCGACTCGTGGGTTGGTCCCGGCAATTTTCACCTCGCCTAACGGGGATTCCAACCCGGGACCCTCGGTACAAGAAGCCGACGTTCTACCACTGCACCATTGTCGTCCGAGATTCTGGATTTGCTCGCTCCGTTTCAAAATTAATTCAAATTCCTTATTTCCAGACAACTGTCCTGGACGGTAGGACCGGGCGCTCCCTGATAGATCCGGCCATAAGGGACACAGTCGGAGCCCAGGCTTCCGGGGTCACGGTCAGTATGGAGGGCCGGGGAAACGATCTGTTTCTGTACTGGGCGGCCGATTGTCAACAACACACAGGCGAGGGTGGACAGTTCAAGTTCGTCGATGGTAATACATCTAGTTTAAACATTCAGGCAAACTTGTGTTAACCCTTCCCAAACAATAACGACTTTTGACCACTTTGTTGCAGGCGACTTTAGAAATCATTGTGGTAAAAAGAGAAATTGCTCTAGACGAGCAATTTTTCCTTTTCCCACAATGTTTTTTTGCCCTATCAGAAGATTATTTTCCAATTTCATCACATTTTGAAATGTCGTCTGCAAACTCTTTCAATTTGGGACAGTCGAACATTTTTTCTTCGGGAAAGGGTTAAGAAGCCAGCATATATAACTGAGAGAATTGGCTGTTTAAGACAGGCTGGCTGCTTAACACGAATTGATATACACTATAAATCCAACAATGGGTCTGTAGTTGTTGTTAAAGGCAGGTTGGCTGCTTCAAGGGATGATTGCTTAGCGGAAGTTGGACTGTAATTATTTTCCCTTATTGAGTTGTTACACATGGAAATGGAGATGGGCTACAAGTTATGCCAACTTAAAGGACGCCCCCACCCCTATAATGTTTTATACAAATGTTCAAACAACTGTAACATACTGAGAAACAAACACATGAACTTAGAAATAAGTACACATAACGAGGGCCCGGCGCAAGACGGTTGCAACCACAGCTAATATACATCTATAACATAAATGTTGAAATTTGTCTTGAATTATTTAGTCTTATTTAAATACGCCTTCATGCTTTCTTATAACACAATTCTACGAACTTACCGACCAACACTCGTGTTGGGGCTACATTGGTTGGAATTGATTTTATTCTTACGTATGGAACTTGCGACTGACGCAAAGAAGAATCGATTCCTTATAAACGTAGTGGAATACGTAAGTGGTTTAAATCGAAAGCAACAGAGAATACCATGAACAGCATGTTTGTTTTCTTTATAATACTTATTAAATCCCTTGTTTCTAAAGGATGAATTGCTCATAATGTGAAAATATCATTTCTGTCACAATGATTTTTTGCCCTTACAATGTTTGAAGCGACTTCATAATTATGCAATGGGTTAGTAAGTTTGCGGCTTGTCTGTGATCTAACCTTTTTGCTACTCTGAGTATCTTTCTTCATTTAATTTAGCAGATAATTAAGGTTTTGGAAAGCAGACGACACAAAAGTATATTTTTAGAAAATCACCTAGCATTCTAAGGACTTGACACTTTTTTGCTTAAACACTTCAAGTAGGCTTTGAGGACTGAATCTGGAATAAACTCTTCATAGATTTAGGAGATTCAACTGTTTTGTTCAAGCAGCTGTCTTTATTTGGTGTCTGTGTTACAACAATGTCTTATTGATATGTGCATTGCGTGTATTCTATAACTGGTATATTCACTGATGTTCACAAGAACTGTTCTGTACTTCTGATTAAAACACCACATATTTGTGAATCATCAGGTAAGGTCTTGAAACATTTGAATACATGTCATTTACTTTCGATCTTAACGAAACACTGGATGAGAGTAATGGCCGAAGCAAGATTATTCCTGCGATGTTTCTAAATTATTTGGTACCTTACATAAGATTATCATGTAACGTTTTAAACATGCACACACGTTAACTGCTAACTAAACATGGAATCCAGAGATGTGTTTTAGGAGCATTCAAACGAACCCGCTAGATGATGAGCATTGGTATCAATAGCAAAGCAAAGAAAAGTCGCTTAATTCGGTCAAAATATGCATATAAGGCGTCTGTCAATATGACTTCTTTGCATAATGTCATTATTTCATTTACACTTTGCAGGCAATGATCATATTTCGTTCTTGTTTTAGGTACGAATGTTCATGAACAGAGTCGCTCGGACTTCTGCAGACTTCGGTTCAAAACGAAAGGCTACAGTAAGATATACGCCATTAATTCACTCATCCCCTCGCCAGGGGCAACGGTGTACTACTCAGGTACGTAAATATTTGGTGCTTCTCGGATTTTCCGGAATGTTAAAAAAGTGAAAAATACATTTCAATGTTTACATGTATAGGCCTACATGTACGAATTATAATAAACAGACGCTTGGGCGGTTTGGCATGTTAATTGCATTTCTTTTAAAACTAGACTGCTTAATATTTACCATAAAGATTATTAATTTTGTTTAAAATAGACAACATGGATTCAATATAGGGATAGACCCATACTTAGTTACCTATAAATGGCGACACCCCTTATTTGAATTGTTCAATTAAGCAATATTTTTAGTAATAAGCGGTGAGTATCATATAGTTACATCATGTGGCCAGAATGTTTTTTCTCAAAATATTACTATTAGATACATGTATTACTATTATGAATAAATTAAACCACGTTAAGAATTTTCATTTTTGTATGCCAAAATCGTCTCCAAATTGTTACGAGTTGGCTATCTGTTGAATAATAAAACGCAAATCGACCGTGGTTTTGACATCGTCATACACCAGCTGGTTTTGTCTAACTTCGTTTATTATTAAAATCACCAGATGAGTAGTATGGAGTGTGATTTTTATGTAGTCTCGATGTACTTTCTCCAGAAATTGTTGACATTGAAATATCCATCCACAATTAGAACTTCTTTTCTCATGTTTTTTATGCCAAAAGCATTTAAACTTTTTTTATTTTACATCAATTGTGAAACAAGTTCTTACAACTTATACTAATTACTTTCGATACTGATTCCTGGATATATAACCAGTAATCCGGGACTAATGGTAAATGATACGTCGCAAGGCGTAACCCGCTTCTCACGGGATTCGAGCCCACGACCCTCGTATCATGAGGCCGACGCTCTACCCCTGCTCTATCCCTGGACCACTTTCGTCCACAAAAGTAATATGCACTAGAGTCGTTTCTCTAATTCCTTTAATACAGAACATCACTCTGTTTATCTCTCCAGAGGATCGCACTGAGGTTGAACACAGTAAATGGGTCAACACGACCCAAGAAGGACTCCAGTTCGTGATTGCACATCCAGAGTATATAGACGAGTACCAGAGCTGGAACTTCCGGCAAGAACCGGAAGTTGATAAGGGAGCAGCAGACCCTTCCCAGGTAAACTATTTGAAAATTATATTGTAACCCAATCCTTACGTACGAGCTGTATTTTTCAGATCACAGAAAAGCCCGAGAAGTGACAATTGCTAATTGGTAAGGTGCTGTTCAGTACTTGAAATAGAAAAAACCCGGATCATTGATAGATGCAATGACTGTTTCATATGACTAAAATACTGTTCAAAAGAGAAATGAAATATCCAATTTAACCAATCCCTCATTATTTTTGTCTATTTCTTTTCTTACTTCTTCTTGTTTGTCTTATCACTTTGTTTCTTATCGGTTTTTTTTGCGAGTGAAGTGCAGCGTCAGTTCCTTTTCACAAAAGAATCTTACTGTTAACATGTTTATTTACCCATACCTTTATATTGTAACGTCAATGTTTAGGAAATGAATTGTAAAAGAATCCTTCATTCTGAATTTCAGTTCGACAGCGGTCCTTTGTACTCCAAAGAGAGGCCGGAATCCCTTTTCGAAACCCCGGTCCTAGACTCAGTACAGCGCACAAGCTACAAAAAGGGGCCAGTCGGGGGACCCTTCAAACCCACGTTTCTTGACGAGGGGCTGAAAGGAAGGGGTAACGCCCAGGCCGGTTATGATTACACCGACCCTTATTACCAGGAGCCCTTCGAGAATTATGCAAACAGTGCCTTTAATAGTGCTCGGAAATCTGGGGATAGACTCTACGACTATAATGGACGTAGGCTTGACGACAGGCCGCTATACCCCACCACCCCTGGGTATAAGTATTCTCGGACCAGATACGGTAACAGAAATGGCTACCCGGGTAGGCGAAGGGGTGATAGAATACGGGAAAGAAACACTGACGCGATTAATGCTGAACATAGAGATGGAATTGTGACTACAAGTGTTAAACCTATAGCGATGAAAAAGCGCAAGAAAAGGAGTGAATTATTTGAAAGTTACAATATTCATGGTGTGATGCCAAAAACCAAGCGTCTTTATGATCGAGATTCGGCATCGAACGGACACTGGTCGTCAAAATCTCGTTCTAATTCTCGTTCTCGCTCGAAATCTCGTTCCCGCCGCCATGTTGGTCCGCATGACGAGGACGGCTTACAGAGGTTGTTATCGACGGGAACTCTCGCGCCGACTACTCTCGCGAGATCTCACCCAAACTATAATCATTCCATTGATTTCCTGTTTGCTACGTACTGGTTCTTTCCGGCGAAAACGAGGGCGATTCTCCCTGCAGACCAGAGATGCATCGAGAAGAAAATGGCTGAGGAAACGATACGGTTTGACACTTCAAGTAAGTATGGGGACATCGCTAATAGCAACATGTTCATTCAGATAATTTTTCTTCTTCTCTTTTTTTTTTATTGCTCTTTGTAATTCAATGCTTTTGCAAAACACATATTGAGTTACCCTTTTACCAAACGCCAAATCTTTGACTGTCCCAAATTAATGCGTTTGCAGACGACATTTCAAAATTGAAACTGGAATTGAAAAAATATCTTCAGATAGGGCAGAGAACATTGTGGGAAAAGGCGAAATTGCTCGTCAAAAACAATTTCTCTGTTTCCAACATTATTTTCCAGAGTCCAATATAAACCGATCAGATGTCGTTATTGTTTGGTAATAGGTTAAAGGCAATGGTAACTCGAAGGATCCAAGCTGTATTTGCATTGTACCACGTCTTGAACATTTGGTCAAAGGTATCGGAATATTTTCACGTTGGAGCGACTTTCCAAATGAAAACAGACACATTGAGAGGTAGTTCAAACTGTAGATTTAATTAATAAGGACAAAATTTGAGATATGCTTAAAGTGCATACTGCTACCTTTGTATGATTACTAGTATCGAATTAAATTGACTTCACCCCTTTTGGTTAAAATGAGTTTAAATCGAATTGAAAGGAATCGGTTTTTATGCTAAAATGTATATGTTTTATCGAATGTTTTAGCATTTATGTATCCGGGAGTGGAGCATGCTTTAATCATAATATATTTACTTATTAACTTCACACTCTTCAAGCTACCATTCCAGACATGTTACTTGTTTTTAACCTTTATTTGCCACATCTATGGTATAATCGGGTCGTGACCATCATTACACCTTACAATAGTATCATTAGGTTATATTGACACATTACTTGAAGAAAGGTATATCTTTAAGGAAAATTGAAATTCATTAAATTTTCCTATGCGTCAAGCTGAAATTATAATTTCTATAAATATTGAATATTGGCAGACATAGTTCATATTTCGTTAGCGCTTACTGAACTTTGCCAGATATATACACAAGGGAAAGATTCATTATATCATATAATATAGAGTTAAATTACAGTATTCATAATCAAACATGTTGTCGTGCAGTGTCAAATCTTGCAGACATAAAACACGAAGCCCGAATGAAATGTGCGCTATTTTCAAGTTTATAGATTAGATCGCATCATTTGCTTGGTTTGATAGTCGTCCAGAGTGTTGCAATACTATTTTGGTGCTACTACATTAGAGGATCCAGAAGAGCTATATCTAGAAAGACATCTTCTTTAAATTGAAACATTTTTAACAAAATAGCATCGCAACACTCTGGACGACTAGTTGCTCACGAAGTCTGAAGAGGTGTCCGAATGCATCGATCATAATGTTGCACCACGTTACAAGGCTGATTCTATTAACTGAATATATGTGATACAAAAATGGGTCCTGCGGGGTCAATGTTGTGAAGATGGTGGACCTTTAGCCTGTTGGGTCCCGGGACCTATACCACCGGGTGGTATCGTGGGAGCACCCTCTTTGTCGTGGTGATTTAGGGCACAAGGCTTGTAGGTTAATTTTTGCAGACGTATATAATGCGGTTTCCGAGTTCAATCCCTGGCGGCCCACTGGTCTCGTTTGAATGTCCTATACCATATCGGTCCAGAGCACAAGCCTAGTATGATCGATTTCAAGACATGCCGTAATATGCATGAACATGGTTTGACAGGATGTTAAAGTTGCTTGCTGACATATTAGAAAATTTTAAAGTAAAGAAAAATCTCGTTGAATTAAAAATTTTGTATAGATGTATAGGAAAAAGAATAGCTACTAAAAGCAGTGTTGTGTAGTTTTAAAAAAAGAAAAAAAAAGTTTTAACTTCTGAATTCCGCCTATTCCGCGAACAAGGAGCTTTAAGCCCCATGCACCTCATTCTGTACCATCATTGTTAACTATTGATAATAATTGATAATAATTATTGATATTAATATTTATCGGATTACAGTGTAAATGAGCGCAATTATATCTATATCCTATTTATAATAATGTCGATTTACAGGTGAATACTACGGAATGGACCATGACGCGTATGAGCACACCATCACAGACGAGTGTCTGTCTCATCGGGACCTCCCCACCCACGGGACATTCGAGAGTCAGACCAAATATAACCCGTTCAACGTACATATGGGACAAATGACGGTGTACAGGTAAGCCCTCTTTAAGTCCAATTAAAGGGTATATGTGCTATGTGCTATGTGCTTAACCCTTCGAATGCTGGATATTTCTTCAAAATCTAGATTTGTGTCATCTGCTTTCTCAAACCTTAAATATCTGCTTAATCATGATGAAGAAAGATACCAAGAGTAGCAAACAGGTTAGATAACAGGCCAGCCTGTTTACTTCGCGGCTGACCTGTATCTAACCTGTTTGCATAAGCATGAAGTCGGTTCCAGCACTATAAGGGTTAACCAATGGTTTATGTATTACAAATGCCTGTTTACAGATGATTTCGAGATTATATGTATCCCGAGAGTCAAACCAAATATAACCATTTCAACGTGTACACGAAACAATTTACCATTTACATGTAAGTTCAAAGCTAGGTGTATCATATATAGCCCGTCTATAGAAAATTTAAAACATATGGTAAGTTTCAAATGTGTATGTGAATTGAGAATATAACCAAACATGACCCTTTCAATATGAATATTGGGCAAATGACTATGGGTTTGAGGCTAATATTAATTTTTGAGTTCACGAACAGCACCATATTTACATTTGTCTTGCTTTAAATGTAAATTGCATATTCTAAAATCGCAAAACCTTTACACTCTGAGGTGAGAAGAATGAAGAGAAGTGTGTCGCCAAAGATAATAGCTTGTGCAAGTAAATAGATTATTCAAAGAAGGCTTGTTACGAAGAAACCCCTAAGTTCCTTTTTCCACTTATTGAACAACTTTGTATCCGAATCATTTTAGAGTTCGGCTGACATGCACGTGTACCAACAACACGACATCGGCCCCTGGTTCCCAAAAAACTTGCGCCAAAGTGTTACCCTTCGACAAACAACAGTGGACCGGATATATGGGGAACACAGCGGACAGTCATTGGAGGCCGCGTACCGTATAGCATAAAGAGGCTGCAAGCTGCTGTTGTTGTTATTGTCGTTTTTTGTTGAGACGGAAACGGTTTGTTTATACGCCTCATTGAATACAAGGTGATCACAGTGGTTTCTTCCGCTTATTTACACTAATCACTGCCTTCACGTAAAATTATTGGGCTAGAATTCAGCCCATTTCCGGACAAACCCGAGTCATCCACGAGTTTTACCCAGCTTTTTGTTGTTGTTTCAAATTATTCTTATCGTTAATATTTTTAAGATCTTAGCATCATCAGACACTTTATCAGATAAAAAAAAGACAGATACACAAAAGTTACAATGCCTATTCCGTTTCTTACAAAGCAATTTCCGGTAATCGTTCGATCGTCTGCGTTATTTCTGTAAGCAAGCTATTTTTGAATTCCACATGTCGATTCGCGTAGTATTTCATATCGTCACGTGACGTTTATGATGGCAGCGGGGTAAGTGGCGTGAAACGTTTATAAACCACCAGAACCGGAAAGTCGATGGTCAACTCATGCGGCATACACAATGTGGCTATCATTGGCAAAAGAAGGGGCAAAATCAACAATACCTGTTGCGCGGCCATCTTGTTCGGACATAAGATCGTAAATATTGGTCACGTGATTTCCCGCCTTTGTACAGCTGAACACGATGATCATGCATTTATCCAGAGTTGTTGGCACACAAACTCACGATGTCATTCAACTTATAAACACCAGTCGTATCTACTCGGCAATCCCCGGCACAAGTCATGAGGTATCCCGAATGCTGAAACATACGATCAGAACGCGCTCTTGTGTTTATACAGTATGGGGAAAGTTGTGTTATACCTTTTATGAAAACATGAATATTCTTCTTTCGTGTAATGGACATACGGTCGCAATTATAGCTATGTATAGTCATACGTGCTTATGTATTCTATCGTGAGTCGAGGGCCTCTTATGATAAAAAAACCTCAACGACTTAATGTATATACTGTCAATTGCATTTTGTTCGTTCGAAACGGCTTTCAAAATGCGTCAGGATCCACCTTTAGATTTTCTAAACGTTGAGACAATGAGGAGTATGTGTCCATGGTAAGCTTATTTTCTTACTTGTCACACTTTTTAAGCGTCGCGTATGCGCGACTGCTTATAGTCATCGATCTGAATCGTTCTTTGTCCTTCGGGGGCTGATCACTCAGATAAAACTAATCCTACGCGAATTTCGGCGGGAAAAATCAAGTAGTTCTCCGCGAATTTTGGCGGGAGAATACTCCCGCGCTCGCGCATGTATACCAAAGAACTACTTTCCACGTTGAACCGCAGAGGCGAATTCAAACGTTTGTTTATTCTTTTTAGGTATTCTCGATGGAATGGGATACAAATATTTGATTCTAGCATTGGGTCGCCTTGTCAGGAAAATCATATGATCCATGGTTTGATCGCTTGAAGATTAAGTTCGAACGTTCCAAGTTTATATAATTGCTGTGGACTTATTTTGCCTTCAATACACACTCACTTTATATATACTCTTGCCAGGGCCTAACACACTCGGTTTACATATATACATATATACTCCTGTCGGGGCCTTTTTGCGGGGAATTTACGTTGTAATAAGTAATTGTGAGCACTGCACACTGTCTGAAGTTATCTTGGAGTATATTGTTTTTATTTCTGGAGAACATACTAGAGTCGATACAACTATTTGGTCCTAGAGTTGAGATACGGTTTCATGTCTGGAAAATTACACGATCGCTTCCAAACGTTCAATGTTTACATCCAGAGACATGTTGTTTTATCTATTCACTTGCCGGGGCGTTTAAAGTGTTTGCGCATGCTGAGCGGCATTGTTCAAGATTTCGAATTTCCGGCTATCTTGTGCTAAGTTATGCTTGAAAAAGTTCGACTTCGTGTACAGTGGATTCACTAACCTTTCCGATTTGTTCATCTTTTGAAAATGAAGGGAGATACTGTTTTGAGTTGCATGGCAATATTATGTGAAGAAATGGGGATTAATGTTAATCAGTGGATGTTGAGGATAGGATGTTTTTGTTTACGACTGCGAGCCGGTAAACTTGATGGAGATTAGGACACAGACTGTAAACCAAATTTTATCTTAGTGCTATTTATGGTCTGTCATGCTAACAGAAACCTCTTACTTATTATGTTACTTTTGATGGTATGTGGTGATGTCGAAACGAATCCTGGGCCAGAAAGTCAGATTAACAAAATGTTGAATGAATTTCCTATTTAGGGAAACATCCACCAGGGCAGAGACATAGATAACAGAGATTGGCAACTCCGGAATTATCGCCAAACTCTCGCGTGCCGCGAGGTTCTGCGAGATAAGGAAAGTGCGTACCTGTTTATCCGTTGCCACGGGAGATGTCAAGCGAAATTGATACTTCTTTATTATAGTAAAATAGCTATGTTTTGGTTATCTGATTGGTTATCTGAAACAACTTCTGGACATTTTGTTTTATTTTCATTTTATTAAATTGATTTTATGTTAAAAACAAAACAAAAAGTTCCAGTAGGCCTTCTTTTTCAATGAAAGGCTTGATTAGGCTTACCATGCAATTCAGAATTGTACTCATAACGACAATGTCTTTCAAGCAAAGGTTTGAATAATATTTTGTAATAAATCAAGTGACTCTATTTTGTTGCAGTTAATAACCAAAGCATGAACTTTCCACTAAGACATGATAGTTTTTGTCAATATTAAAAGATTGCTATCTCACTTCATTTCATTTATTCTGTGTCGCAAAACTGTTTACAGTGCTAATTTTGTAAAAAAAAAAAAACACATACATCATGACAATATTTCAAGCCAAATGTTTCAATTTAAGAATATTAAAAGTATTTTATGATGTTAAAATGCATGTGATGAGAATTTTTGTAAAGGTGGTTTTAGTAAACGAAAGGACACGTAAGAAAAAACTGACGTGCTAGGTTTTTCCATACACCTTTTACCGCAGATTCCTCTAATATTGATTGCAAATCAATTAGTACATACTTATTCTAAAACACGTAAGGGTCTGGTCTTATCATGATGCTGACCGAAATGATTTTAGAAAAAAGAAATGTGAGCTTTTTGAATGTTAAGCTAAAGCAAATAGTGTGTCTTGCACCTTCGTTTTTATTATCATTTCTCAACGACAAATTAAGTCAAAGCACACTACTTTTAAAACCAGACAGACGCTTTAAACAGAACAAATCCTCCCTATTTTGTTTTCGGGACCTTTAGGTCATTAAATTTGAATGAGGTGTCAGAGAGTGGACACAGGGTTAGCGCCACACGCTCCTTGTGTAATCGCCCTAGCATCAAAAGGTTTTATGACATCAAACTACATATTTTATGGGGTGGCAATTTACAATCATAGCCTGTATTGTCCACTACCGTGATTGACTCCATCACCCTTCGTTCTTCAAATGACACATTTCACTTGACATATTTGCAAGCGATCGGAATTAAGAAGTATGATGAAAAAGAAAATATCGTGGTGTTTCTGATTAAGAAGATCTATCCATTCCCTTTGTCCATTAATTGAATGGATTTTCTTCTTCTTATATAGGAATATCACTTTGAAAATACGGGAAACTATAGAACTTAGCATTTAATACGGGATCAATTCAAACTCATTCAGACGTTTTCAGTAATAACACGTTTGATAAAATCCAAGTCACACAATTTAAGTTTTAATTGATGCAAAAATGAAAGATTTTGATTGAGAATAAAATGCCTGAAATCATGATTATGCTTGTGTGGTAAAGTAAACCTGGTATAACTTCGTTATAAACTCGACAATCACCATAAAAAAAGCGGGTAACTATAAAACAAAAATAACACTCCAGGAAAATGTTAAGTATGATATGATCCAGTGCATAGTTTTTTAGTTTTACTTGCTACAACTTTGTTATATTTTGGTTGGAAATCAAGATGGCTGAACTCATTAAGGTAGTAAATGGGACATATTTAGTACGCAATAACTTCTAAATAACAAAGAATAACAGACTGAAAATTTGGAAATACACAAAATCATATTATCCCATTAAAATGGACATAAATTAGAAATGTTTGAATGAATCCTCTGTTAAAACGTTTTACTTTGTACAAGTATGAAATATTTTCGTTGAAAATAAAATGGCCGAAATCACGATCATGCTTGTGTGGTTAAGTAAACCTGGTATAACTTCGTTATGGAAGCGAAGATAACTTTAAAAATGCGGGCAACCATAAAACAAAAATAACACTTCAGGAAAATGCCAAGTATGATATGATCCAGTGCATAGTTTTTTAGTTTTACTGTGCACAACTTTGTTAATTTTTTGTTGGAAATCAAGATGGCTGATCTCATTAAGGTAGTAAATGGGATATATTTAGTACGCAATAACTTCTAAATGACAAAGAATATCAGACTGAAAACTTGGAAATCGACAAAATCATATTAACCCATTAAAATGGACATAAATTAGAAATGTTTGAATAAACCTCCATTAAAACATTTTACTTTGTACAAGTATGAAATATTTTGGTTGAAAATGAAATGGCCGAAATCATGATCATGCTTGTGTGGTTAAGTAAACCTGGCATAACTTCGTTATGGAAGCGAAGATTACTTTAAAAATGCGGGCAACCATAAAACAAAAATAACACTTCAGGAAAATGTCAAGCATGATATGATCCAATGCATAGTTTTTTAGTTTTACTGTGCACAACTTTGTTAATTTTTGCTTGTAAATCAAGATGGTTAAACTCATTAGGGTCGTAAAAGGGACATATTCAGTACGGAATAACTTCTAAATGACAAGGAATATCAAACTGAAAATTTGGAAATGTAGAAAAACAAACCCTTTCTTTAAAATGGACTTGAATTGGAAATGTTTGAAAAACTCTCCTTTAGAACAGTTTGAATCTAAAACTACTCAATTAACACGTTCATCGCACCCAACCACGAAATTGCGAACAATTCAATCAAGTTTGTCGCAGTATGCCATGTTTATTTCTTTGATAATCGCTTGCTGATCGGTCTTGTTGGATGGAGAAACTTTCTAACAATAACAATATAGTAAATTCGGTAAGAAAATAATTTAAGTATGACTTAAAACACGCTTAAATGTGTGTTGCCTATTTCGCGTTTAGTTGAAAATTGCGTCGATAAACAGATCTCGCAAGGTCTCGCTAAATAACGCGTCATGCGAGATGTCGCAGAAACCGGCTATAGGTAAAGAAGGAGTTGCCAATCTCTGTTATTTATGTCTCTGACCAGGGTAATGAGATGTTTAGTGTGTTGTCAAGAGGTAAGCAGTGTGTACCATACTTTTTACACATCCATTTGATAAGTTTTCTTGGAGGAATTATGATTTGGATCAGGATTTGAGTTCTCAAGTTTTGATTGCAGGAGATGATTTGTATATTGATATAAGAAAATATAACAACAACTCAGTTGAGTTTCTTGAAGTACATGACTTGCCTCCCTACATTTGTTTGTCTAGTGAGTATTTTGTATGCAAAGTAAAGAAAACGTACAGTGGTGCAATGAACCCGAATTACACAGACAATTACCCCCTTGTTAAACTTGAGATGGCTATAGGAGTTGGATTGCCTGCCAATCAAGGAGAATTTCAGTACAGCATATTTATATGTAAGGGAAATGCAAAAGCAATTTGTTATCATTTGGATTTTTTTTCATTTTTGATTCACATGCAAGAGATGGGGATGGACGTAAAGAGTTGAATTATGTTCTTGAAATCTTTACCAACTTTTATCAGATTGTCAATATCGATGAAAATTTAGTCAGTATTTCAGGACTTCATGGGTCTCTTGTTATGTCTCATCGTACAAAAACTTAATACTGTAGTTAATTTCTTACTTATTTTTTATTACGTTTTTCATAGAATACATTTAAAAGCATTTGCACATTGTTTATATTTACAGTTGTTCTTTCTTTAATAAATAAGATATACAACAGAGTTGTATGGTTTATCTGCATTTTATCTTCTAGATATTTTTTTAAATTCAAACACACAAACAGTCCTTCAGACTAAGGAATACAATTCCACTGCGACGCAGTCTGGCCTTTCAGGCCTTTGATTTTCAAATATCCCCTTCACCAAATACATTCAGAGTTATCATGAATTATCATGAATCATATTCGCTTTATTTCACCCAGTAATGTTTGCGTTATGAATGGGAATGTTCGACAATATGTCTACGGAATTCCGATATTTCTTTCAATATCGTATATAGTAATGTTATGCGACTAATGGGTACCTAAATCTGTTGGTTCACAGATGAGAGCAAATTTGAAAGTAGAAGTTCTTTTACTAAAATTGTTGGACAGTATTACTGTAGATAAATACGCACTGAAGTATGAACATTGGAAGCAAAATGAGTTCGTATTCAAGTTTTACAACCCGTATCAAATAAATTAATGTGTATTCGAATCCAAAAGCGTTACAACGGTCTAACAATTTTAATACCGATATTATTAAGAAATATCGGCGATTCTTGAATTAAGTATACTTCCAATGATTGCTTTTGATTGTATATAAAAACAACAGTACAGAAACTGTCTTGCTTCAACAATATTTTATTTTGACTTTCTAATGTTCCCATGTGTGAACATGCAATTCAAAGAAACATATTTACTTTCCCATTTTAAAGTTTAATGTCTGTGTGATGGTATTTATAAACTTGTTTGAATGAATCGTGTTATGTTAAAATGTAAATTGTAGGTTGTTATTGTTGAATGAGCATCAATCTATGTCGTTACATTGTCCTTTTTAACTTTTCCAAAATTCTGCGGCTGACAAATGGCGGTAATTGACTTCACAATTGATCACAAAAGGGCGAGAGAACCTTTGGAATTCTGGAACTTTCCCTTTTATTTAGTTAGTTTAGTTAAAATTTATTTATTTCACAACCGATGTAAAATAAATAAGTTTAAACTAAACAAATGGGAAAGTTCCAGAATTTTAAAAGATCTTTCGCATAGGCGATTCTGGTTCATGACTGCGACTTGAAACACTTTGCAGACAGCTTTTGCAAACATTGTGACAAAAGAAAAATGTGTTCATTGAGAGCACATTGTCATTTCAGGTCACAATGACTTTAACTCTATGTATACACCATCAAAAAATATGTACCATCTTCAATTAAAATGTATAATGATAATATCAATTAATTGTGAAGTATTTTTTACGCTGCTGTAAATGTTTTCCATTTCACTTGTACATAAAAAAGACAGAAACACATTTTTGCTTCCGCTTTTCCGTTAGACATTTTAGTACTTGTCTTAGATAAAGCCATGAGCATTTGAAATGTTTTAACGTCACTATTAAGTGAAAATGATGTTTCTCCTCATATAAATTGAAGTGGTACGTTGCTATGGCTTAAAATCGCCAAAACAAGATTTTAGTTGGACAGCAACCATTATGAAAGATAAAATAAAATTCTCTTAAAGAGTTGAATTTTTGAGAAAATGATTTTTTTTCAAGTCGTCTGCTGCATATGCTGAGAACTGAATGGAAAGGACTTATATGTTATGTTAAATGTTATTTATGGGACCAAAGTAATGTTTTTCTTTATGATGAAATATACGTATAAAAAAGGGTTGTTCATTCTATATTGTGATTTCTTGTTGGCTAAATATGATATGTACATGTATGTGTTGATGAAATAAAACAAATGATTATTCTTATTATCTCCGTTTTCGGTGACCAATTTCTTACGACGATGGTCCATTAATTTCTGTCTCTATTGATTTAAATAGACCTTTGACAGGGATGGCAAAATATGATGTCCGTATTGCCCAGCATATCCAAAACGTTTTTGGCAAAATCCTCGACGGACAAGTTGATTTTTACTGAAATTTACCATACAACCACAATACGGACAAGTCAAGAAAAATAATTGGTGTTTACGCACACGTAAGTCAAAATCAGATTTCGCGACCCCTGTTTGATGGAACAATAACCGTCCTACCATCGTAACAAGGAGCAGTATTGTGCAAAACGAGCGAAATGAAAACTTTGAAGATTTTTCTTGGCCATTGAGATGCCGGGTCGAACACCTTGGGTCTTGGAACAAAGGTTCATACGATGGATTTCCTTGTAAACGAAAATATATCTAGCAAAACAACTGGACGTAGACGTGATCAGGCCATTTGTCATATCTGTGAAATACTCATCGTGCTTTAATACGCATGTCAATAATTTCATTCACAAAATCAAAGTCACATTTTGGATTTAAGGATTACGACACTTGTCAACGTAGAGATACAGTGGGAAATATTTGTGAGACATGTCCCTGGTCCATGTATATGCCCCGCACTAGCGAAGTGTGGTGTATGTACGCATGGGCAAGGGCTCAGGGATAGAGCATCAGCTAAGTCGGTAGCGCATTCGATTTGAAATTCGGGGGTCTCGATTCGAGATCCGGCACGGCCAATATTCTTTCCAATGTTAAATGGAATTAATTCCACTTTACTTTCTTCATCTTTTACCAATGATTAGTTATGTTCAAGCAAGGAATCAGTTAAGGGTCTGTCTGAAAAGAATCGTGTGCAAGACTGGCAAGAAAAAATAAAAACAGTTTGTAGATGTCCACTTACCCTATAATATGACTGAAATACTGCTTGAAACAACGTTAAAGACACATAAAAGGAGATGAGTACAAACGAATTACTGAAAGAATATATGGAGTTCTTTTATTATGTTCATAAAAGTCATGAGAATCAATTTACAAATGCATTGGGACCCTATTAAATAGACTCATTTAACATAAGTTATTTTGTGATTGAAATATAGTTGTCTCCAATTCAATCATGTTTATCAACAACCTGTTTGTTTACATATTCAAAATAACGAATTCTGATTGGTCGGTTAAAACATTTGTGTATCAACTGTCAAGGTCATGGGTGAAGAATCAGAGAATCTGAATTATAAAACTGGTTAATCTGGGTTATTTCTTGTTGGCTCTCACCTTTAAGTTGTGTTGATGGGTTTTTTGGTGATAACTTTTTTAATCTGACCAAAAGTATACCAAATAATAAAGTTTGATATAGCATTTATCTCCTTTTATGTGCCTTTAAACCTTAT
This sequence comes from Cerastoderma edule, assembly GCA_947846245.1. Taxonomy (NCBI): domain Eukaryota; kingdom Metazoa; phylum Mollusca; class Bivalvia; order Cardiida; family Cardiidae; genus Cerastoderma; species Cerastoderma edule. The sequence continues at coordinate 5,664,803 of OX401409.1, read as the reverse complement.
TCAATTATTAAACATATCAAACGATGATTCAAATAAATGAAATGAAACCGTTTTGTTTTCACTGTAGCGTACGTTGACTAAGCCTGCCTTGTTGACCATCCTTGCTTTCTTCCGTAGATAACATCTAACGATCGGTCGTGCGTATGATCACACGGCCTTTCGGCTCTGTTTGCGGGTAATTTGTTTGATGGTTATCTGGGCACTAAACCGAGGATCGGACCATCAACATTACCCCCGGGCCTACAGGTGTATTTGTGGTCACCGCATCCAAACCCTTACTACCGCTTGTAAACGTTTGGAATTTATCATAGTTTGACCCTATGGAAGACATGACTGAGACAATTAAGGAAAAATAAGTTGTTGCAAAATTGGGAAAAGTCGAAAAATCTCAAATGTATAATTCCCATTCTGAAATTGTTTTTTTTAACATACATGCATACCTTTGTGTGGTGTATCATTTACGCTTAAAACAACATGGCATACAATCTTTATAGAAAACGAAAACTGAATTTTAGTTGAAGCTTACATACATGTACGTGTAGCTTATGATTGAAAAGGGATGGGTTCGACGTCAAGGATGTGTTCTACAGTTTTATCAAAACATAATCCTTTCATATAATTTTCTAGAGTTTTGATGTGTTATCTAAAATTGTATTGTTAATTCAGAAATGAAAAGAAAAATGCAGGTCGACGGGTTAAATTTTTTGTAAAATGACAGTTTCCATGGTAACCGTTTGGGGCAAAAATGTCATTATGATCATACCATCTTCAAAGGCATTAAAATAAATTCTGGAAGGTTTATTAACACAAAAAACATGAATTCATACATTCAATACTTAAGAATTCAATGGTATTTGAAATTATTACAATCTGAATATTTTTTGTAATCAAAATCAGTTTTTCAATTGTTTGTATTTGACAAAAAACAATAAAAAATGCTATGAATATTGCCAAAAAATGATGATATTTCAAAATTCTTTTCATAGAATTTCTTTATTTTTCAGTATGTGAATCAAAATTTATTCTTGAAAAACAAAATGCAAAAAAAGGATATGTTGACGAGCTGGTTTTTCTGTAAAATGACAGTTTCCATGGTAACCGTATTTGAAAAACATTTATAAAAACGACTAAAATAACTTTAAACTTGAAAGAAAGAAGCCGGGGGCTGTGTATACATGAAAAATATATAATAATGTTAATAACCTTTCATAGTTTTATGGATAATATGAACATTCTTTGAAAAAAATTGCATACAGTAAATTTCATCTGAATAAAAACGTTTGTCCGACTACTATGCAAGTTCCTCTTCAGTAGCAGATTATTATCTCCCTTGGATGCGCAGATGAAGTGCGCAGAAAAAACTACCGAGAACGTCCTTAACTGAAACCTCTGGTTTCTTTGGAGTTTTGGCAAGACACTGCAGAGCCTAGTACCGATAAAGGGACCTCCGTGGTTAGAGTACAGAACTTGAATTAAAATGGCCCCTCTCCGCGTGGGTTCAAATCCTGAGAGGGATATGGATTTTCACTAGAGACAGTCTTCCAACTGACTTATGGAATACCGATGGTTCTACCCGCCTTGACCTGCTCTTATGTGCTGTTGAGTATGGGGGTCTTCCTCCATCATAAAGAGTCGGGCATCGCTACATAACTGAAATAATGTTGATGTGATGTAAAACCCATATAAAAAAAGTACCGATGTAGCCAGGAAAGCCCTCACATAACTGAAATATTATTTACACGGAGTTTGACCCTATAATATAATAATGCTCTTAATAGGCAATGCTACTATTTGGCACTGTGTGTTTCACTAAAGAGCATGTTGGTGCGATATCTTATCATGATTCCTTTTAACTTTCCGCGAAACGAAATCAAAACTTTTTCTTTTATCAAGATGAACATCTAGAGCTATGTCACCAATACAATTGATTGACAAACAAAAGATCCCTTGTAACAAAAGAAGTACTGTTCAATATAAGCAAACATGTACTTCGTAACCACTAAGTCTCGTTTTTTTTTCAATCCTACTTCCTACATTGAATATATGTTATCAGATTTACATCTACCTATATATGGCACGAAATGATCTTATTTACACGCACCAAGCATGTCAGGGAAATGTTGTTAAGTTTATCATTGTTGGCTGGAGGTTTCATGAATTGCAAAATAAAAGTATCAAAGTATTGTTCAACCAATTTAACTTGATTTTACCCAGGAGAATCCGTATGCATTTGTTCGGGTAACCTCGTTTGATAAAGATTAGTTGAATATTGAATGAAATGAGAAACATCCAAAAGGTCTCACGAAAGTAAATTAGTCTCAAGTTAAGCTTGTTGAACTATACCAAGAGAACCTTCCCCAAGTGTGTTGAAGACAAAAGGGTTAAAATAACGAAATCTCGATATCAAGGGATTCGTACATTCGTCATTTACGGGGTATATTAGTCACGGTCATTTTAAAATCACCAACCGTGAAAAGCTGGACCTTTCATCCCGACAAATGAGGACGCGTTGAAACAAAAATGTAAGGTATATATTTATCGCATTAAGAAATTTGGAAAGGTGGACGGAGGGTCATTTTCGTGATTGTGGAATTAATGGATGTTTCGTGTTACCGTGCTTAGTGCATGTATCAGTATTTAACTGTGGGAAAATTCTTTCGAAAAATAAACTTACAACAACAACAACAATAAAACTTACAGACACGCTCGTGTATATAAAATAAAGAACACCACGTGTGTATTCAAAAAGACTTTTTAGGTAATAATCGAATTGATATGCATTTTATAATGTGGTACCATACTGCTATGTGAAACACTCTGCCCGACACTTTATTTTTCTTTTTATTGTTTTAAAGACCGCTTGGTATGTACGTATTGGTGATAAGTTTACGTCCGTAGTGGTACGGATAATAGTGAACAAGTTTGCATTGAAATTTTTCGAATGATAAACGAATGGAGTTATAAAGGAAAAGGTGATTTGAAACGTCGACCGTGAAGACAAAAGATGACCGCTTTCAGAATTTAAAGTGGAGTGACTAGCACCATTTTGAAACTTTCAAAAATCTTAATTTTAAACGTGATACGGATTTCTCGTCTCGCAATGTCTGGATATTTTTGGAGTTTTTTCGTATTCGGTTTATTTCTGCTGTCTCCGTCGGTGACGGAAGGAAACTCGGTGAAAGTAACAGCGGCTGACATAGAAGGTATTAGTTTGTTCATTCTATTTACAATCAAATTAAAATTACAAACAATACCTCTTCTTTCTGTTTTGTCAAATTATTATCACGTGTTCTTCTTGTTCTCGTTTTTGTTGTACTTGTTCTTTTTCTTCGTGTTTTTCTTGTTGTTGTTTTTCTTGTTCCTTTTTTTCTTTTTCTTGACAGTTCTTGTTTTTTATCTTCTTGATATACTTTTTATCGTTTCTTTTCTTCTTGTTATTTTTGTTTATATTCTTCTTCTTGTTCTTCTTGTTCTTTTTCTTCCTCTTGTTCGTCTTCTTCTTCATACTCATTATCAACTCCTCCCCCTCCTTCTCCTCTTCCTTCTCCTCTTCCTTCTCCTCTTCCTTCTCCTCCTCCTTCTCCTCCTCCTTCTCCTCCTCCTTCTCCTCCTCCTCCTCTTTCTCATCTCCCCCTCCCCTCCTCCTCCCCCCCTTCTCACCCTTCTTTGTCTACTTTTTTCTTCTTCTTTTGTTTTTCCTAACAAATTCGTTAATCAATTCTGAAGTTTATTCAGGTATATCAACTACACTTGCTAGTGCCTCATTTACAACCGTCAATTCCAAAAACTGAATTCTGTAATAGTCGTAATGCAATTATTTTAGTGGCCAAAGAACAAAGTTTGTTTATGTTTCTTTAGCTCTGTAATGGTTAAATTTACTATTTGTATAGTCCGTAAATCTTTACATCCACTTCCACTCCTTTTAAAGAACTTATACTTTGAAAAGATATTTTTCTTTGCATTATTATTTCGTTGAAAGCACAGTTACAAAGCAATAAATTGCTATTACTGATAAAATACTTTTGTCACAATGTTTCTTTTACAAAATATCATATTTCATTTCATCGGGGTAATAAGCTGTTCATTCTTGTGTGTATGATTGTGAGACCAATTTGATGCCATTTGATTTAAACTCACCTGCTGCAGATTGTATTCAAAAACCACTTTAAGGAAGGAACGAATTGATTTTACGAAAAAAATAATCAGTTTGCCACATTGAATGATGACCAATTGCATAAATATCTGTTCTTTATGATGATTCTTTTTCTTTATTATTTGCTGTTGTCTTCACTTTCGGACCAATTACATGTTTTAATACGGGTGAATGCCTAATGATGTATGATGCATGTTCCAACCCTTCTTAACGGCTAACCATATGCTTGTTTGTAGCATACACTTTCTTTAAATCTTGACGAAATGCCGAACTGTCTATTGCAATGTAACTGTTTCTGCAATATTTAGCTCTGTGGTTTATACGTTTACATGCAGGAACTGCACACTCACAAAAAAAGTTCAATAAATACAAACGCATAGGAACTAATTAGAAACATATAGACGTGAAGGTTATGATGCGATATAGCTGTTAATTGATGATATAATGTAGAAAATGACTGTACACTATGTACTTGTTCAATAAACTATGTTCTGTTATGTTCTGATAAAAGCAGTGGGAATTCCGTCTCTCTATTTAACCTTTTCCCAGCCTTACATTTGTATTGTTCTAAGATTTCAACCCGTGACGACAATATTAAAACGTGATAGCACAAGCGTGGGAAGAGCTATGGACAACCCGAAGGCAAACTTGTTTGCGACCTGGTTAATCATAAACATGTTATCGCTGATGACTATCAAAAACAAGGGGTTGACTGTGAAACATCACCTGATCTAATAAACAGATAAAAACGAAAAAATGGGCAGGGCAGATGAACCGAGAGCATGGACGCTTAACACATTACTAAATATAGGGTAAATAATGGGTGTTTCCAAATTTGAAAGCAATAGCAGAAGATAAGTTTATAGTATGATAAAATTACAATTATAATTGCAGAAACGGGTTGAAATCATTGTGTCAAGTGGGGAATTGCCACTGAAATTTCGGTAGCAAAAGCTTTTCTGAATCTTTATTGATACGCCAGGACGGTGCAAAATGATTGAAAAAAAAAATGAATCAATCAATAAAAATCATCAATGAACTATTTAGTAAATCCATTAATAAAATCGATTTATCAATCTATAATCAACTAGTATCATTTCGTGCATATATGCTCAAAGTTTTCTGAATTAACAAATATACACAAAAAGAGGTATTATTTATTATACATGTAGAAATCCATATATACAAACTTGTTTCAATCCAATATCTTCAAATTATCCTATCATCTTGAATAATTTGTCTAAATTCATCTACTTCTCAGATAAGCAGAACAATTTGAACTAGAAATACATTTTCAAAAGATGTTAACGTCTTATGAAAATGAATCATGGGCAAAAATACATGTTCAAACATTTTTTGCTCTTCAGCTAACATCTATGCTCTTATATGATCTTTGTCATCAAATTACTGTATCAGATGGATATTGCAACAACTATGTATATCCTATATTAAGGCATATTGGTTTGCCTCTTAAATGTTAACTTCTTTTGTACTGATGGGCCTAAGTCCTTATGTATCAATTAAGTTTCAATCTATTGCTATAAACTGTATTTGCCTTTGCAATAAAGGATAATGTAATGTAAATCAATTAGCCATTTAACCGATCTTTCAATTACAGAATGCGGCGAGTCGGTATTCGGGCGTGTGGTATGTTCAAGTATCGAATACTATCGGGAGTGTATCGTACCTGGTGCGGAAACGATCAGCGCCATTAAAATGCACGACAATATCACGGACAGGCCCTGTGAGTTCCTGGAATCATTCGGATTCCTTTCCAACTCCGTCTGGGTGACGAATGGTTGTAGCGGAGAGTTCTATGTGTGCTTTACTGGAGGTAATGTTCAATTCAATAAAGTTGAGTTTGCCATTTTCAGGGCTTTTTTCTCGTTATAAAACAGGAGCTTACAAAAGGCACCTACTTTATTAGAAATTTCTAATGACCTATGTAAAGCCGATGATTCTATACGACTTGACCAGCCCTTAAAGACATTTAAGCTTCGGTTCTTTCTCGATTACACCGAGCATCACAACATTACTGAACATGTTTGAAAATCACATAATAAGTAGAGTTTAAACTTAATTACCTTACATGGATTGTGAAACAATCAATAACTCTTGATTTTTCTTCCTAGATACATAATGTGTGCTCGTGCGCCGATTGTGGATTAACGAAAGGTCGCAAAGAAGATCCCGCTAGTCACGAGATTCGAATCCACGACCCTCGTGTTATGAGGCCGACGCCCTTCCCCTGTACCACTGTTCTATACGTAATTCTTATTTTGGGTCCTTTATGGCCAAGTGGTAAAGGCTGCGGAGTTATAATTCGGAGTCCCGGGTTTGAGCCCAACAAATACCTCTGGCTTCGTTTGAGTGTCCTTTGGTATAAAACTTCAGAGCCCTAGCCTGGTACTGGCAATTTCATGAAATTCGTTACATTATTTAAATAATGTTGAACCGATGTGAAACCCACATAAATAACAATGAAATTCCTGTCTGACCTACACAGTTGAAGTCGCCACGTACATACCCGTTGATCCTGTGCCGACCGGGTCTGCTGGAGCGGATGTTGTTGAAGCCTCGACGGGCTGGGAGTCGAACAAAGGTAACTATAACAGAATGTGCTATTATAAGAATTAGAACTTTTACCCAGTACTTCCTGATAGCTTGCTTTGGCACACTCGCGCAAAATATGATTTGGGAAACCTTTCGTGACGTTGGGAAATTTGCTTTTTATAAGGAAATCGCTTTTTGTCACAACGGTTTCTTCGCAGTATCGTAATCGTATAGAATTAGATTTTATGAATACCCTTGTTAATTTGCATTGACCTTATTATCGACAGTTTAAGCTCACAACTTACAATCTTACTATAATAACATTTTTCCCATTATCCAACTCTAGAAGCCACATTTAGTCTTTTTCCATATAGAAAAGGGATATCAGAGACCACTCGTGTTTTAATGAGCAATTAGATAGATCTTGTATGTTGTTGAAGTCTCGAGAGTTCACAAGATGATCACGACATAGACTGTATCAACGTTTATACAAGTAAATGATTTGTTTGAGAGTAGATGTATGTTATATATATATATCTTTCTTCATTTTCCAACTAGACTGTGTTGTCTGATTAACGTTATCATTTGAACTACATCCCTCATTTTTGCCAACCTACATATCTGCATAATTATGAACTAGCGTCTGATTCCAAAATAGCACATTATTTTGATCGAATAAGGCAACACTTTGTTCAAGTTTTGAATAACCAAACGTACAATCCATTTTTGGCTTCAAAACGTTCACTTTCTTGGTCAGACTGGGTTTTTTTTTCTTTATAGGTTAATCTTGTACCAAGCCTTTGAATAAGTATCTTCACTTTTTTCTTTTGTGTCGGATTTAAAAAAAAACGTTTCGAATATCATTTTCTCGTTTCAGTATGGATCTACATTGTGATAGGCGTAGTGATACTGGTGTTATTCGGCGGAGGACTGGTTCTCGGTTGTGTTGTCAAACGACGGTACGTTTTAGGTGAGCCCGGGTTCAAGCATATCCGGTTCGACCATCACAGGCTATTTTTTTCTTCTCATTTTGTTTTTCATTTTTCTTGTAGAAATTTAACCGATCATACTGACGTGTTATCTTGGTTTTGTTTATTGGGATTTCTTATTTGAGTTTTTTAACTACTGATTCTTTTATTTCAAAACATTCTTACCACGAAACGTATTTGCTTATTCAAATAAACAACAAAACAACAACAAAAGAAAGACATTCCTTGGTGTCAACATGTTTTTCGAGTACTCTTTATATTGATTGTACATGCGTTAAAGATGTGTTATCATGCATAAAAGGGGACATTGCCCTAAAAAAAGTCATAGTAAATCTTGTTTTAAATGACCAGAAGCAAAACGAGTCAGAATCAATGTATTTAAGAAAACAAATGACCACCAGTCATGCAGGAGCTTTCTGGATGACCCACGTTTTGTATACAGATAGCCTTAGAGTAAATCACGTTTACGAATTATTTTTGAGTGGTAGATTACGTTATATGGACTGTATTTTTTTGTAACAGGTCTTATTTGACAAAGCAATGAGAATGAATCTAATCCGTATGACAATTTGCTTAATGATTCCTGTAAATGATGCTTTCTATAGTCGTTATTAAATAAACTTTGCTTGTAATGGCGGAGTTCTCACTCCCTTGAACAATATGACTCATCTCAACCAATATTAAAATACGCTCATTTCCCAAGTATTATCATTAGTTATTGAACTATTTCGATAGTTTGTATCATTAGTGCCTGCTACAAACCTCCTTGAACAAGGCAAACCATTTGATTTTAAATCATTCTTTTTGTTTCGTTTTCAGCCACCAGAGAGAGAAGTCAAGGCGTATTGCAGCTAAGCGTCAGATCGTCATAGACCAAAAACGCAAGCATCGCGACGAACAAGAAGGAACCATAACATATCCAGGAGTACCAATCAAATCGCTCACACCAGCCCACTCGTTCGCTTCCGGTATAAACGCTCGGTCATTTTCGGAAGACTTCGGAAACAATTACGACCGCAACGAAAACGACCGAGAAGGTTCGATTTGTTCCAGTCGTAGTTCGAATTCCGGGTTCACTTCCGTTTCCTGTATGACAACCGGAAGACTCGGGCGGCAAGCCTTCAACAAGCGTCTCTCCCTCGATCAGACCGTTCTAAACGGATCAAGCGTCCCTGATTTAAGATCGTTACGGGGTTATAGTTCCGACGTAAACGGGTTCACGTCCAAACGATCCCGGACGGATAAGACCGGAAGTATTTCCGGAAGTCAGACGAGCCTGGAAAGTATCAGAGAGATCGCAAACCGGTACCAACTCTACGAGATTCCACTGGAGCGGCGGCTAAGCAAACAGAACGGGTACCAAAGACCTGCGAAATACAACACCATTGGTTCTAGCGGCAGAAGTCTCGCGAGATCATACGAGGGCGGTGCCATGACACTTCCGTCTCGGAGAACCGTAACAGCGATGGTGCACGCCGTCAAACCGGAAAGGATTGTCGCAGAGAACGTCAGCACCCAGTCAGGGGAGATAACCACTCCTAGAATTCCTATACATGAAGTAACTAAGAAGGTTTACCCGAAACCGGAAATGGATGAGACAGAGAACGTCAGCTTTCATTCAGGAGAGATAACCGCTCCTGGATATCATATACCGGAAGTATCCAAACCGGAAGTGGTTGTCACTGAGAACGTCAGCTCTCAGTCAGGGGAGACAACCACTCCTAGAAAGCATGTACCGGAAGTACCCAAGAAGGTTTACCTCCAACCGGAAGTTGTACCAGAATCCCACTATCAAGATCCCCAGTCTCTCATTCGCGTAACGGGTACGAGTAAAGCTCCTTTAGATTCAAGTCGTTCAGGGGACATGAATACACCATGGTCATCCATCGATGAAGGCATACAGAAAGACATGACTGATGGTAACGGTGATAGTGGTAACGAAACCTTGGACTATAAGCAGCCCCATATTCCAATTTACGCTACCGTAAACAAAAGGAACAAACGTGTCGAGCTGACTAAACCAAAGGTGCCTACCAAACCAGTTAAACTAATCAATGGTAATACTAAAGGACTGGTAGACAGTAATAATAAAGTGACCATTAAGAACTCTGTTTACTATGATCGTACGGTCGATTCTAATAAACCAAACGAGCCGTACTCACAATTAACATTTGGTTCATTTAAACCTGCAGGGGATTATATTTACGAATCTATTAACATTGAACAGACCGGCAGACATACTAGATTTGCGATCGACGATGTTTGATGAAATATTACGGAGGATCTGATTTTAGGCCACAAAGGTTTTATATATTCAAATGCGTTTAGTATAGACAAATCAGGTGGCCGACCAAGAAAGTTTCGTGTCTTGATCGCGATACATATCTAGAATTTTTATTTATGTCAGATAAAGGTAGTACTTTGTACTTGATAATTTAGACAGATTACGATATTTGTATTCAGACGAATTTAGTATAGACGTATCTAGAGGCAGACCAAGAAAGCTTCGTGTGTTGTCCGAAATTAATATGAAAACAATCATCAGTTAATTAATTAAATTAATTAAATTAATTGATTGTTTTCGACCAGAATTTATTAGATGACATAGCATCTTCGACAAGGTGCGTACACGCAAAAGCCATTTCAACATCAAAGAGAGTTGCCATAGCAGGAACATGATATTGTTGTCCTACAGGGTGTTGATGCAATTTCACCCCTAACCAAACAATAACGAATTTTAATCACTTTGTTGCAGACGACTCTGAAAAACATTGTGGGAAAAGGATAAATTGCTCGTCACGAGCAATTTCTCCTTTTCCCACATTGCTAACTACCCTATCAGAAGATAATTTTTCAATTTCATCACATTTTTAAGTGTCGTTTGCAATCTCTTTCAATTTGGTACAGTAAAAAATTTGGCGTTTGGTAAAAGGTAAAGCAATCATAAGTAATGCTGTTTCGCTGGACCGTATCTTAGAACTTGCGATTAAGTGATTTTGAGTTGGTGTCTTAAATACTCTTACTTACGTTCGAGATGATATGTTTTCATACATTTTTGGCTTTACTTACAGTCATATGTTATATATTTGTGTATGTTACTATGAAATAAACAGGTTTTTTTAGGAAGTTTTGGAACGTTTTGTCTGTTCTTTACTGATGCAGATACATTGTGTTATAAATTCCTCCTTTTCTTCATTTCTATCTTTTGTGTTTTACCAGTCCTGATTGTAATATAATAAGCTATTTCATTCACGGTACGATAAGCATTAAAAAGGTTGTTCCTTTACCCTATACCAAACGCCAGATTTTTGACAGTCCCAAATTGAAAGAGTTTTCAGACGACATTTCAAAAAGTGATACAATTGAAAAAAATCTTCTGATAGAACAAAAAACACTGTTGGAAAAAGTAATTGCTCGTTAAGAGCAATTTCTCTTTTTCCCACAATGTTTTCCAGAGTCGTCTGCAACAAAGTTGTAAAATGTTGTGATTGTTTGGTAATGGGTTAATCCAACAGTGTATGTAATCATTGTGGTTTTGTTTGTCAAAGGAAAATCAATTCTGGGTTTATAATTCCGCTTATCATTGGTTGGTATTCGATTCATTCAAATTCGAAACGGTAAACTGATCTTACGGGGCTTTAACGCTAAGAGTATAGACATTGAAACCATACTGTCCTTCTCCGGGTTTAAAACCCGGGAACGGTATTTGAACTCCAATAAGAAGTAGTCTCTCGGCTGACTGACGGATGTCGATGATTTTACCAGGCTTGATCAGCCCTTGTGTGCATTCAAGTTTGGGTCTTCCTTGGTCGTTATGGGCCGCATAACTGAAATAATGTTGACGCGATGTAAGACCAGTATACAATAAAAAGATAACCGTTGGCTCTTATGATATTTATTCGAAGTGCTCGAATAGTGAATGACCAAAAGCAATTAAGATTTTGCCATTTGACGTTAAAGGTGCTTGATAGATGTGATATAGAATAAATATGCCTTAGGAAATAATGATTCTGTACTGACGTATTCTACGGAATGAAAAATTGCTATTGATAGCTAATTTGGTCAGAAGATATTGCGTATATGCTTAGATCCGGAAACAAGCACATTTAAGGATTGATTAACATGGAGAAGCGGGTTGATTCGTGGTTCTCCGACGCCTGAAGAAGTCTAAGTCTTTTGTTCCTTCTTTCAACCCTAAATTCCCGAATTATTGTAGTGAAGCGATCGCTGACTCTTACAATTTATTGTGCAGTACTGGTGAGGAAATTGCGGAGAATTGATAGACGCAACTACTGACGTGATATGACTAATATCAAAGACCTAATATACATATCTATTAGGTCTTCGCTAATAAACATGTTTTTGGATCGTTTATGCAAATGTTGGAAAAAAATGAATTGTTATAGAGAACATGTCGGTATATAATCAGAAAACACAACTGATCAGTGTACGACAGTGTTTTTCCATATCGGATGTGATTTTCCTTTGAGAGGTAAATTTGCTCTGTTCCTTACAATTTTGGTAACTGAACCAAAAGTTTAACCTTGCTGCAAGGTGCCTATCTTTGTGGTCGGTTCCATAATTCGTGAAATAAGTTCAAAATGTATGCAATGTCGGATTTCTATAGATGGATCAGACGTTATATACAAATACATGCACATTTTTTACAATACTGTAATCGAGGGGGAAGGGGGGGGGGGAGTCACAAGGGAAACGAAAGATTTGTGGATATGGAGTTTATATAGAAAAGTATAAAGCGTAAAATATAACATTAAAGCAGTACATAGATGTAACGTCATATCATAGAAGAATACTCTTGTAAATTTCACAGTATTGAAGGTATATACTCTTTACTGGTCTCTGGCTTTGGCTGTATCTATTGGTGTATCTGGGTCTAAAGTTTCACTTTGAAACACAGGGTTGTGTCTAATGTAACCTCAAACCCGCTGTATCAAAAAACTTTGATATGTTTTCAGGTCGTTTCCGTGCATTTCCTTACTAGTTCCACCAGGTGATTTCCGTGTTTCCCTTTAAGTTCCGCGAAACGACCATGTGATTTGCACGTGATTTACATGTTTTAAATCACTGTGTTCATTCACAAGAAGAAATCTACTCTCGAAGTTAATATGTGTTAGCAAGGTTACTATGTGTTAGCGAGGTTACTATGTGTTAGCGAGGTTACTATGTGTTAGCGAGGTTACTATGTGTAAGTAGCTGCATGGTTATTTTGGTCAGAAGAATGGCGAATTGCGGTTCCTTGGCGGGTATCGTCTGTTATAACTTTACACGGACCTTCAAGGCGTAGCGATCCGGTGAGTTCGACATATTGCATATTCTTCACGACATTTTGCTTGCTGTTTGTTGTTAGAGTTGGTCATCTGTTTCATATAACACCAGTACAGACAGCAGATAAGCAGCCTCATAGAAAGCTTTGAGTGTGGTAAATGGTTTGTCTATACAATGAGTATTCTTCGTAGCTACCGAAATCGAGCGATGATACAGTCAATCAACTTATATTACATCTAGAATACACACATAAAAGTTCATATCAAAAATAAAGTTTTGTAAAAAAAATCCATATTCCACGTTTTCATTATATATTTTTATATACAAATTGCTGAGTTTGATTGTTCAATAGTTCGTTGCGTTTTCTTGTACAAAATCATCCATCTAAAATCTGCGTTGTAATCCATTGCCTGTAATGATAGAAATGAAAGTATTACTATGTTGTTGATGATGTTACGATGAATATATTTGCTGATGCTGCTGATGATAAAGAGACTAATTTCAAAAAGGGATAATGAAAAAAGTAGAAAAAAAACGACAATGATATTGAAAATGATAACAGTAATAATCATGGTGTAAAATGATGATAATGATTATATATGATGATGACGATCAAATTGATCATTATTAACTAGCATAAAATTGATGTTAAAAGTGATGATAATAAATGATAATGGTATTGACAAATGGTTATAAAAGTAATGAATACTAATGATAGTTAATATACAATAATGAAATAATTAAAGTAAAAGTAATGATAATTTTATTAGGGTTGATAATGGAACTAACAATTATAATGATTAAGGATGATAATATTGCTAATAATTATAACAGTAACAACAATTATGATAAAATTAACAGAAATAATGATAATTATACTTATGGTAATAGAAAATATGGTAATGATAATGATTTTAGTAAAAATGATTAAGAAAATAAAGATTTTGGGTAATATGTTTAAAATGATAACCACAACAGTGATAATATATGTTTTAACATGAAATAACATTAATAACAACACAAAACGACGCTTTTGCTTAAAGAGAGAGTATAAAAAACATACAGAATTTCAGAGAGAAAACTCTAAAAAAATCATAAAACAAACCTAAATATGTCGAAAGACATACTTCTGATTTGTTATGCATGTATATGTAAATCATTCTTACTTGTTCTCTGTGACTTTGGCAGGTAGGGAACACCGTATACTCCCCCACCAATATCATCGTCATTGTCATCATCAGAAGTCAGCCATGCATCAACAAGGGCATCTTTATTACGAGACACGGTCGTTCTAGCTCTGGTATTCCACGTGTTGTGAATACCAAGATCATCTAGCAGCTCATCTAGGGAGGTTGTATCTTCCTCTGGGGATTTCTCGGAGACATTTCCGCTTGCTCCACCAATCCCAGCCCCGGAAACCTCGGCCACTTGAATGACACGGACACGCCCAACTTTGTCCTCAAGAGCCTTTGCACCATCGCCAGCTACATGTATCTCACCAGCAACCATTTCGTTATCCTCAACGCATGGCATCATCAACTCGTTGGATATCTCCAGATTTCGACTCACCCTACCTCTTGGCGCCTCAGGTCTGTTTCGCTTTGGCCGTGCGTCGGTCGTAGGATCCCTGAATCGTTCCAGCAGTACGTCCACTGGAAGGTCGAAAAGATCCGCGGATGAAGATACGGTGCGCTTGCCTTTCGCGGCCGACGGCCTTTTCCTGCGGAGGGGAGTGATTGGTACGCTGGAATCCTCGTCTATGATGATGTAGGAAGGGATAACGGTAGAGCTTCGCTCGCCTTTAGCCGCCTGGGGCCGGTTCCTTTTCATCAGTCGCTTTATATCAGTGGGAACTTCTTGCTTCTCAACTGGGGAGTGACGTTTGTCCAGATCTTTGTCTTCTAATGCTTTAATCTCGGTGTTTATCTTTTCTTCTTGAGCTTCTTGGGTATTCTCCACGTAAAGCGAAGGCGTTGGTGTGTTGGCCTTGGCTTTTGGGATTGCTTTGATTGGTCCCTTTGCTTCCTTTGCGTCTTCATATCGCACCGTGATATCGGAACCATCGTCATCATCGTCATCGATTTCGCTTCTCGGGCTTGGAGCTGGGGCGCAAATACCGGGCCTCTTCCCACCTGGTCCGTTGACGTCCGCACTCAGGACAGCTAGGGTTTTCTTGATCTTGCTCAGCTGTTTCACGGAGACGTACTTGAGCTCGGTTGGAATATCATCCGGTTGGGCGACGATTCTTCGACCGTTAATGTAGATGTTGGAAGCCTTTTCGCGAACGGCGTACATCATGTTGGCGATCTTCTGACGCAGGAAGCTTTTCATCCGAGAGAACTTGGACTTTTCGTCGTTTTTCGCGTGGATCACGATGCTGTATTGACTCTCCGAAGAAGACATTTTTGTTTATTTGTCGTTTACCGTAACGTGCCGAAGCGTTGTCAGGTAACTAATGACGTTCAGTCGTGGAAACGACGTTTATGACGTTATAACGTAATGACGTCATGGCGTAACGTTCGTTACGTACTTCTACATACAAAATGATGATTTATGCGCACAGAATGCTTTACGCTAAATTTAAGATTCATCACAGGCTTGGAATCAATTTCTATGAGCGAAATAACATTTTGTCAGTTATATTTACAAATAAGATGAACTACATGTTATAGTTCTTTTTCGTTCATCAGCGCGGATGATAGACATCTACTCATTTAAAAGACAAGAATTATGTTTACCATTAGTCTATGTACAATTTGATACAAACTTTATTCTTCTCGTAAAATTATATTACAAATTCATTATCTTGGGCACAGCAGATCTATCAGAGAGTTTGCTATCTTAATTTGAGTTCTCCTTTTTTAGAATATCTTAATATTTCATTGGGTCTTTATGCGTGCATGATGGAAGAGGCAAAAACAAAAAAAAACAAAAAAAAAAAAACGATTGGACATATAGACATTTTGACAAATGTTTCATTTATTCAATCAAATAAAACTCAACGCCAACAAATCATTTGCATACAGAAATATTGCACTCGACGGATTTTTCACCTATTCATTTTGCTTAACATGTGATAACAAACCATTAGGGGGGGGGGGTCTGCGTGGCCCGGTGGTTAAGGTGCCGGACTTAAATCTCCTTGATCCTGACTTCGAGCCCCACCGCAATCTCTTGGCAAGTCACTTCAGAGCCCTAGCCTAGTACCGGTGGATCCAGGAAAGCCATTACATAACCAACAAATTATTGACACGACGTTTAACACCATACAAACAAAACAAACAAATGGTAAGACATCATCAAACTTCGCCATGACCTTTGACCTCGTTTGGAAATCCAACCCAGGACATCATGTCTAAAACGTCCGACACTTACCACTTGGATTATATGATCCTCAGTTGTGTCAATTTAAGTTTTGTTTAAAAAACTATCATACTACGTTAAGATATGTCCTTTATTTGGAATACACAGCCTTTAAGGTGATGAAATTTCAAATCAGGGTCCCTGGTTTGATCTTCATCAGTGCAGCTGGTTTTGGCAGCGTTCTTTTGCAAGACACTGCAGAGGTTTGGTTAAGTCGTGAAGAACCAGAGAAAGTCGTTATATAACTAATAAATCTTTGACGCATCATTGAACCACGTAAGAAACATTAGCTTTATACACTTGGTAACTGTTAAGAAGGACTATCACACAAATTGATATTTCAATATGTTTGAAGCAAAATGTATTCTACGAATGAAATGGCATCACAGACTTATCAAATTATTGATACACGTCAAATAACCTTTCAATTCAATTCAATTCAAAAGTTTATTGTATAATAAGGCCACCGACCCATACACAAAAATGAAACATAAATACAATACATTTTATACAGATATACATGTGTAAGAGGCTAAAATAATATAAAAGATCTAAAGGCATCGTTTTTCTTACATCTCTTGCTCTTTCATATAGATTTCTCTTCTTTTAAACGCAGTAAATAAAAATATTGCTAGGTTACGGATAACTGTATCATTTTTAGGTGCCATAATATCATAAAAAGGCATATCATTTGGGATAATCAAATATTTTTTGTCAATATATTTTTGGCGCAACTCTTCGTACAAAGGACAATGGAGTAGGAAATGTACCTCATTTTCGATAAAACATTCACAAAAAACACAAAACCAATTTTCCTTAGGTATATCATAAAGCCTACCCTTTTCAATCATGAGGGAGTGGGAGCCATTTCTGAATTTTGCAAGGCAAGTTCAAAATTTACTTATATCGATAATGCTTAAGTATTTCTCCAGTCCAAAAGACTGTTTGTAATCATAATAACTAAATAATTTGGAATTTTCAAAACCATTCTCCACTCTTGTTGATATTGGACTTTGAGCCGCTGTGTATATTCAAAAATAAAAAAAATGTCATTCAAGATGTATTGGTTTTCCCAAACATTTCCAAAACCGTTTCTATATAAAAGAATTTCGAACACATGTTACCCAATTGGCGTATCCCAGATTATCATTGTGTAATAACATATCATAAGAAAGCTTGACAAGCCAAGTTAACCTTTCGTAACCGGGTAGTGGAGATAGGCACATTTATGTTGCGAATTTAGGAAACCGTTTAAACGGTTTGTTTTGTAAGCAGTGGTCTCTCATTTCGTTTCTGCGACATAATTGAAACAGACAAAAGTGTTTTGTATCCAGATAATGAAATAGTCAACAATTTCATCACGCAATGCTAGCGTTTCTTTATCATTATTTATAGCACTTAAGGCCATCATGCCCGTTTTAGAATTATTAAAAAAAATAACAGGTGTTCGACATTTTTAAAATGTAGATAGTGATAAATGTCCTTTATTCAATGATAAAGTTTGTGTAAATCATCTTTCTACCATTTGTTTCTCATAAAAGAAATTCAGATAGATAGTCCCTTTAAAGGTACAAGTCTCGACATAAACATACCTGGTGTGTCAGAACGCATGCATACAACAACATACATACTCCACAGTATAACACGAACTTACGTATCTTAAGTCACAAATGATCAAAGTTCAACTTATTAACAGTAATTTGCAATCAGCCAGTTTTTCACAGACAAAGAAGGGCATCTCAATCAAACTCAATCGTTTGTATAGAATTATTAAAACCCTCTTTTAAGCTCTGGTATGTCTTTATACAGGTATAGAGATGAGAATCACATTGTTAATACCTTACTAGAACGACGTCAATGTTCAGATCAAACCAACTGTCCATACGGATTTAGCTTGTTCCGATTTAGTTCCCCAAATACCCGAATTGATGTTAGTGACCAATCGCTGACTGCTACAAGATATTGTGCAGTACTTGTGAGGAAAAGTCAGACTATACATAGGCGCAACTACATGTACTACCGTGATATTACTGATAAACATTTTATTGGAACCTTAATGCAAATGTTGGAACCTAATGCATTGTTAAAGAGAAGAAGCAAGTATAGAATAAGAAAATACAACTGACCAGTGAACGATAGTGATTTCGCTGATCAGATGTGATTGTTTTTTAAGAGATTAAAGTCCCCGGAAGTCAAAGGATGTTTTTTTAGGAACCTAAAAAACTAAAGGAAAACACATATTTTGATACTTCAGCAGAGAAACCAATAAATATTAGATGAATTTGGGCATTTTTCATTTCATACAAATCTGATGGCAAGACGACAGAATCTAAATATAGCATACTATTATGTCAAGCTGTAAATAACCGGTCACGTGATACTTAGCAAACACACTGAAAACACACATTCACACTCTTGCACTGAAGTGTTTACATCGGAATAGCCGGAAAAAGATACGATTGGCAATGTAGAACTTACGCAGAAAGAACAACAGGCTATACGGGCTTGACAACTGATTGCCATATAGTAGGTGTATCATCGAGTTAGATATCCCGCCATTATCTACATTCATTAAGCGATTTCGGTGACTTTATCTTTAGGAATATTTGTTCCGAGCATAGATGAATACCAAACACCAGTTCAATATTTAACATATTTATCTTTATTGTATGACGTCCGAGACCTTTAATTTGCTCGGTCCGTTACAATTTTTATAACTCAACCCAACTTAACCTTGCTGTAAGATACCGATCCTTTTGATCGGTTCCTCAATTCGTGAAATAAGTTCAAATGGTATGCAATGTCTGATTTATATAGATGGATCAGTCGGTAAATACAACTGCATGAACATTTTTTACAATGCTGTAATTGAAGGGGAAAACGCACAAAGAAGATTAAAAAATGTGTGGATATGGAGTTTTTATGGTAAAACATAAAGCGTGTAATACAACATTATAATACATAGTTGATACTTTATATTAAAGAAGAATGCTCTTGTAAAAAACACAGTATTGGAAGTATATACTCTTTACTGATCTCTGGCTTTGGCTGTATCTATTGGTGAATATGGGTCGAAAGTTTCAACTTGAAACACAGGGTTGTGTCTAATGTAACACCAAACTCGCTGTATCAAAAGACGTCTTCAGATCGTTTCCGTTCATTTCCTTTCTAGCTCCATCTTGTGATATCCGTGTTTCCCTTTTAGTTCAACCACGTGATTTCCACAAAACAGCCATGTGATTTGCACGTGGTTTTCATGTTTCAAATCCCTGTGTTCATTCACAAGATGAAAGTTACTATGTGTTAGCGAGGGTACTATTTGTAAGTAGCTGTTTGGTTGTTTTGGTAAGAAGAATGGCGATTTGCAGTTCTTTGGTAGATATCATCCGATTTAGCTGGACACGGACACTCAATGCGTAGCGATTCGGTAAATTTGACATACTTCATCTTCTTTGTAACATTGTGTTCGCTGTTGGTTGTTACGAGTTGGGCATCTGTTTCATATAACACCAGTTCAGACAGCAGATAAGCAGCCTCATAGAAAGCTTTGATTGTGTTAAATAGTTTGTTTATACAATGAATATTCTGCGCACATTCGAGCGATGATACAGTCATTCAACGTATGCAACACAAAGAATACACACATAAAAGTTCATATCAAAATTAAAGTTGTATATCAAAAATCCAGTCATCCACTTTTTCATTATAGTTCGTTTTAATTATCATAAAACGCTCCTTTTGATTATCCAATATTTCGTCGTTTTCTTTTCTTGTACAAAATCATCTATAAAACCTGCGCTGTAACCCGTTGCCTGAAATGATAGGAATGGAAGTATTACTTTAATGAGAAAGGTGTGTCCGTTACAATTGATTATGCTGCTGATGATGAAGTGATTGTATGGAATTAAAAATTTACATTTACAAATATGATGAACAAAGACGATAATAATGATAGCAATTATCACAACGATGGATAAAACTGATTTTAAATGATAATGATAGTAAAACGATGATAATGATAGCAAAAAGATAACAAATAATGATAATAATAATATTGATGAATAAATGAGATAGTCATAAATAATAGAAAGAATAATAATTATAACAATTATTGAAATATTGATAAAATCAAAAGTTAACAATGATGCCATCAAAAACAATAATGATGTTTATTTTAGTATTGATGATGCTAATAATTATGGTTTTAATGATAATGAGTATAATAAAAGAAATGATGATAATATTAGCGACTTATGACTTTCATTTATTCATTAATTATAACGACTTTAATGATAAGGAAAATGATGGGAAAACGATAAAATAAAAGAAAATTCATATGATATTAAGTATTAACTATTATTCTAAACATGTTTTCATAAATTAAAATTAAAAACAAAAATAACTTTGCTATCGGAGAGTATAAACAACATAAGGGATTTCCAAAAGAAATCTTTCGATCTATACAACATCTTTATTTTTTAAATCGCAATAGAAATTTGAAACTCCCAATTTGAACTATACTTAAGGTTATTTTAAGTTGCATATATATATACATGTATATCACATTCTTACCTGTTCTCTGTGACTTTGGCAGGTAGGGAACACCGTATACTCCCCCACCAATATCATCATCATCGTCATCATCAGAGGTGATCCATGCATCAACACGGGCATCTTTATTACGTGACACGGTCGTTCTAGCCTTGGTATTCAAGGTGGTGTGAATACCAAGATCTTCTAACAGCTCATCAAGAGAGGTTGTATCTTCCTCTGGGGGTTTCTCGAAGACATTTCCGCTCGCTTCGCCGATCCCAGCTCCGGGAACCTCGGCCACTTGAATCACACGGACACGCCCTCCTTTGTCCTCAAGAGCCTTTGCACGATCAGATATAGGTATCTCATCAGCTACCATTTCGTTATCCTCTACACATGGCATCATGAACTCGTTGGTGATCCCCAGATTTCGACTCACCCTACCTCTCGGCGCCTGAGGTCTATTTCTTTTCGGTCGTGCGTCGGTCGCAGGATCCCTGAATCGTTCCAACAGTACGTCCACTGGGAGGTCGAAAAGATCAGCGGATGAAGATACGGTACGCTTGCCTTTAGCGGCCGCCGGCCTTTTCCTGCGGCGGGGAGTGATTGGTACGCTGGAATCCTCGTCTATGATGATGTAGGAAGGGATAACAGTAGAGCTTCCCTCGCCTCTAGCCGCCTGGGGCCGGTTCCTTTTCATCAGTCGTTTTATATCCGTGGGAACTTCTTGCTTCTCAACTGGGGAGTGACGTTTTTCCGGATGTTTGTTTTCTAATGCTTTGGTCTCGATATTCATTCTTTCTGCTTGAGCTTCTTGGGTATTCTCCACGTTAAGCGAAGGTGTTGGTGTGTTGGCCTTGTCTTTTGGGCTTGCTTTGATTGGTCCCTTTGCTTCCTTTGCGTCTTCATATCGCACCGTGATATCGGAACCATCGTCATCATCGTCATCGATTTCGCTTCTCGGGCTTGGAGCTGGGGCGCAAATACCGGGTCTCTTCCCACCTGGTCCGTTGACGTCCGCACTCAGAACAGCCAGGGTTTTCTTGATCTTGCTCAGCTGTTTCACGGAGACGTACTTGAGCTCGGTTGGTATATCATCCGGTTGAGCGACGATTCTCCGACCGTTAATGTAGATGTTGGAAGCCTTTTCGCGTACGGCGTACATCATGTTGGCGATCTTCTGACGCAGGAAGCTTTTCATCCGAGAGAACTTGGACTTTTCGTCGTTTTTCGCGTGGATCACGATGCTGTATTGTCTCTCCGAAGAAGACATTTTTGTTTATTTGTCGTTTACCGTAACGTGCCGAAGCGTTGTCAGGTAACTAATGACGTTCAGTCGTGGAAACGACGTTTATGACGTTATAACGTAATGACGTCATGGCGTAACGTTCGTTACGTACTTCTACATACAAAATGATGATTTATGCGCACAGAATGCTTTACGCTAAACTTAAGATTCATCACAGGCTTGGAATCAATTTCTTTGACCGAAATAACATTTTGACAGTTATATTTACAAATAAGATGAACTACATGTTATAGTTCTTTTTCGTTCATCAGCGCGGATGATACTCATTTAAGAGACAAGACATATATTTACCATTAGTCTATGTACAATTTGATACAAAGTTTATTCTTATCGCAAAATTATATAATATAAATTAATTATCTTGGGCACAGCAGATCTATCAGAGAGTTTGCTATCTACATTTGAGTTCTCCTTTTTTAGAATATCTTAATCTTTTATGGGGTCTTTATGCGTGCATGATGGAAGAGGCAAAAAAAAGAAAAAAAATACTCTGGAACATATAGACATTTTGACAAATGTTTCATTTATTCAATCAAATAAAACACAACGCCAACAAATGATTTGCATACAAAAATATTGCACTCGACAGACTTTTCACCTATTCATTTTGCTTAACATGTGATAACAAACCATTGGGGGTTCTACGTGGACCAGTGGTTAAGGTGCCGAACTTAAATCCCCTTGATCCTGACTTCGAGCCCCACTGCAATCTTTTGGCAAGTCACATCAGAGCCCTAGCCTAGTACTGGTGGATCCAGGAAAGCCATTACATAACCAAAAAAGTATTGATACGACGTTTAACACCATACAAACAAAACAAACAAATGGTAATACACCATCAAACTTCGCCATGACTTTCGTCCTCGTTTGGATATCCAACCCAGGACATCATGTCTAAAACGTCCGACACTTACCACTTGGATTATACGATCCTCAGTTGTGTCAATTTAAGTTTTATTTAGAAAACTATCATACTACGTTAAGATATTTCCTTTATTTGGAATACACAGCCTTTAAGGTGATGAAATTTCAAATCAGGGTCCCTGGTTTGATCTTCATCAGTGCAGATGGTTTTGGCATCGTTCTTTTGCAAGACACTACGGAGCTTTGGTCTAGTCGTGAAGTACCAGAGTAAGTCGTTATATATCTAATAAATCTTTGACGCATCATTGAACCACGTAAGAAACTTTAGCTTTATACACTTGGTAACTGTTAAGAAGGGCTATCTCACAAATTGATATTTCAATATGTTTGCAGCAAAATGTATTCTACGAATGAAATGGTGTCAAAGACTTATCAAATTATTGATACACGTCAAATAACCTTTCAATTCAATTCAATTCAAAAGTTTATTGTATAATAAGGCCACCGACCCATACACAAAAATGAAACATAAATACAATATATTTTATACAGATATACATGTGTAAGAGGCTAAAATAATATAAAAGATCTAAAGGCATTGTTTTTCTTACATCTCTTGCTCTTTCATATCGATTTCTCTTCTTTTAAACGCAGTAAATAAAAATATTGCTAGGTTACGGATAACTGTATCATTTTTAGGTGCCATAATATCATAAAAAGGCATATCATTTGGGATAATCAAATATTTTTTGTCAATATATTTTTGGCGCAACTCTTCGTACAAAGGACAATGGAGTGGGAAATGTACCTCATTTTCGATAAAACATTCACAAAAAACACAAAACCAATTTTCCTTAGGTATATCATAAAGCCTACCCTTTTCAATCATGAGGGAGTGGGAGCCATTTCTGAATTTTGCAAGGCAAGTTCAAAATTTACTTATATCGATAATGCTTAAGTATTTCTCCTGTCCAAAAGAGTGTTTGTAATCATAATAACTAGATAATTTGGAATTTTCAAAACCATTCTCCACTCTTGTTGATATTGGACTTTGAGCCGCTGTGTATATTCAAAAATAAAAAAATTGTCATTCAAGATGTATTGGTTTTCCCAAACATTTCCAAAACCGTTTCTATACAAAACAATTTCGAAAACATGTTACCCAATTGGCGTATCCCAGATTATCATTGTGTAATAACATATCATAAGAAAGCTTGACAAGCCAAGTTAACCTTTCGTAACCGGGTTGTGGAGATAGGCACATTTATGTTGCGAATTTATGAAACCATTTAAACGGTTTGTTTTGTAAGCAGTGGTCTCTCATTTCGTTCCTGCGACATAATTGAAACAGACAAAAGTGTTTTGTATCCAGATAATGAAATAGTCAACAATTTCATCACGCAATGATAGCGTTTCTTTATCATTATTTATAGCACTTAAGGCCATCATGCCCGTTTTAGAATTATTAAAAAAATAACAGGTTTTCGACATTTTTAAAATGTAGATAGTGATAAATGTCCTTTATTCAATGATAAAGTTTGTGTAAATCATCTTTCTAACATTTGTTTCTCATAAAAGAAATTCAGATAGATAGTCCCTTTAAAGGTACAAGCCTCGACATAAACATACCTGGTGTGTCGGAACGCATGCATACAACAACATACATACTCCACAGTATAACACGAACTTACGTATCTTAAGTCACAAATTATCAAAGTTCAACTTATTAACAGTAATTTGCAATCAGCCAGTTTTTCACAGACAAAGAAGGGAATCTCAATCAAACTCAATCGTTTGTATAGAATTATTAAAACCCTCTTTTAAGCTCTGGTATGTATTTATACAGGTATAGAGATGTGAATCACATTGTTAATATCTTACTAGAACGACGTCAATGTTCAGATCAAACCAACTGTCCATACGGATTTAGCTTGTTCCGATTTAGCTCCCCAAATCCCCGAATTGATGTTAGTGACCAATCACTGACTGCTACAAGATATTGTGCAGTACTTGTGAGGAAAAGTCAGAGTATAGATAGGCACAACTACATGTACTACCGTGATATTACTGATATACATTTTATTGGAACCTTTATGCAAATGTTGGAACCTAATGCATTGTTAAAGAGAAGACGCAAGTATAGAATAAGAAAATACAACTGACCAGTGAACGATAGTGATTTCGCTGATCAGATGTGATTGTTTTTAAGAGATTAAAGTCCCCGGAAGTCAAAGGATTTTTTTAGGAACCTAAAAAACTAAAGGAAAACACATATTTTGATACTTCAGCAGAGAAACCAATAAATATTAGATGAATTTGGGCATTTTTCATTTCATACAAATCTGATGGCAAGACGACAGAATCTAAATATAGCATACTATTATGTCAAGCTGTAAATAACCGGTCACGTGATACTTAGCAAACACACTGAAAACACACAGTATCGCTCTTGCACTGAAGTGTTTGCATCGGAATAGCCGGAAAAAGATACGATTGGCAATGTAGAACTTACGCAGAAAGAACAACAGGCTACACGGGCTTGACAACTGATTGCCATATAGTAGGTGTATCATCGAGTTAGATATCCCGCCATTATCTACATTCATTAAGCGATTTCGGTGACTTTATCTTTAGGAATATTTGTTCCGAGCATAGATGAATACCAAACACCAGTTCAATATTTAACATATTTATCTTTATTGTATGACGTCCGAGACCTTTAATTTGCTCGGTCCGTTACAATTTTTATAACTCAACCCAACTTAACCTTGCTGTAAGATACCGATCCTTTTGATCGGTTCCTCAATTCGTGAAATAAGTTCAAATGGTATGCAATGTCTGATTTATATAGATGGATCAGTCGGTGAATACAACTGCATGAATATTTTTTACAATGCTGTAATTGAAGGGGAAAACGCACAAAGAAGATTAAAAAATGTGTGGATATAGAGTTTAAATGGTAAAACATAAAGCGTGTAATACAACATTATAATACATAGTTGATACGTCATATTAAAGAAGAATGCTCTTGTAAATAACACAGTATTGGAAGTATATACTCTTTACTGGTCTCTGGCTTTGGCTGTATCTATTGGTGAATATGGGTCGAAAGTTTCAACTTGAAACACAGGGTTGTGTCTAATGTAACCCCAAACTCGCTGTATCAAAAGACGTCTTCAGATCGTTTCCGTTCATTTCCTTTCTATCTCCATCTTGTGATATCCGTGTTTCCCTTTTAGCTCAACCACGTGAACAGCCATGTGATTTGCACGTGGTTTTCATGTTTCAAATCCCTGTGTTCATTCACAAGATGAAAGTTACTATGTGTTAGCGAGGGTACTATTTGTAAGTAGCTGTTTGGTTGTTTTGGTAAGAAGAATGGCGATTTGCAGTTCTTTTGTAGATATCATCCGATTTAGCTGGACACGGACACTCAATGCGTAGCGATTCGGTAAATTTGACATACTTCATCTTCTTTGTGACATTGTGTTCGCTGTTGGTTGTTACGAGTTGGGCATCTGTTTCATATAACACCAGTTCAGACAGAAGATGCACAGCCTCATAGAAAGCTTATATTGTTGTAAAGAGTTTGTTTATACAATGAATATTCTAAGCACATTAGAGCGATAATACAGTCATTCAACGTATGCAACACAAAGAATACACACATAAAAGTTCATATCAAAATTAAAGTTGTATTTAAAAAATCCAGTCATCCACTTTTAAATTATAGTTCCTATAAATTATCATAAAACGCTCCTTTTGATTGTCCAATATTTCGTCGTTTTCTTTTCTTGTACAAAATCAGCTCTAAAACCTGCGCTGTAACCCATTGCCTGAAATGATAGGAAAGAAACTATTACTTTAATGATAAAGGTGTGTCCGTTACCATTGCTAATGCTGCTGATGATGAAGTGATTGTTTTGAATTGAAAATTTACATTTACAAATATGATGAACAAAGACGATAATGATAGCAATTATCACAACGATGGATAAAACAAATTTTAAATGATAATGATAGTAAAACGATGATAATGATAGCAAAATGACAACAAATAATGATAATGATAATATTGATGAATAAATAAGATAGTCATAAATAATAGAAAGAATAATAATTATAACAATTATTGAAATATTGATATAATCAAAAGTTAACAATGATGCCATCAAAAACAATAATGATGTTTATTTTAGTATTGATGATGCTAATAATTATGGTTTTAATGATAATGAGTATAATAAAAGAAATGATGATAATATTAGCGACTAATGACTTTCATTTATTCATTAATTATAACGACTTTAATGATAAGGAAAATGATGGGAAAACGATAAAATAAAAGAAAATTCATATGATATTAAGTATTAACTATTATTCTAAACATGTTTTCATAAATTAAAATTAAAAACAAAAGTAACTTTGCAATCGGAGAGTATAAACAACATAAGGGATTTCCAAAAGAAATCTTTCGATCTATACAACATCTTTATCTTTTAAATCGCAATAGAAATTTGAACCTCCCAATTTGAAAATATACTTAAGGTTATTTTAAGTTGCATATATATATACATGTATATAACATTCTTACCTGTTCTCTGTGACTTTGGCAGGTAGGGAACACCGTATACTCCCCCACCATTATCATCATCGTCGTCATCATCAGAGGTGATCCATGCATCAACATGGGCATCTTTATTACGTGACACGGTCGTTCTAGCCTTGGTATTCCAGGTGGTGTGAATACCAAGATCTTCTAGCAGCTCATCAAGAGAGGTTGTATCTTCCTCTGGGGGTTTCTCGAAGACATTTCCGCTCGCTTCACCGATCCCAGCTCCGGGAACCTCGGCCACTTGAATCACACGGACACGCCCTCCTTTGTCCTCAAGAGCCTTTGCACGATCAGATATAGGTATCTCATCAGCTACCATTTCGTTATCTTCTACACATGGCATCATGAACTCGTTGGTGATCCCCAGATTTCGACTCACCCTACCTCTCGGCGCCTGAGGTCTATGTCTTTTCGGTCGTGCGTCGGTCGCAGGATCCCTGAATCGTTCCAACAGTACGTCCACTGGGAGGTCGAAAAGATCAGCAGATGAAGATACGGTACGCTTGCCTTTAGCGGCCGCCGGCCTTTTCCTGCGGCGGGGAGTGATTGGTACGCTGGAATCCTCGTCTATGATGATGTAGGAAGGGATAACAGTAGAGCTTCTCTCGCCTCTAGCCGCCTGGGGCCGGTTCCTTTTCATCAGTCGTTTTATATCTGTGGGAACTTCTTGCTTCTCAACTGGGGAGTGACGTTTTTCCGGATGTTTGTTTTCTAATGCTTTGGTCTCGGTATTCATTCTTTCTGCTTGAGCTTCTTGGGTATTCTCCACGTTAAGCGAAGGTGTTGGTGTGTTGGCCTTGTCTTTTGGGCTTGCTTTGATTGGTCCCTTTGCTTCCTTTGCGTCTTCATATCGCACCGTGATATCGGAACCATCGTCATCATCGTCATCGATTTCGCTTCTCGGGCTTGGAGCTGGGGCGCAAATACCGGGTCTCTTCCGGTCCGGTCCGTTGGCGTCCTCACTCAGAACGGCCAGGGTTTTCTTGATCTTGCTCAGCTGTTTCACGGAGACGTACTTGAGCTCGGTTGGAATATCATCCGGTTGAGCGACGATTCTTCGACCGTTAATGTAGATGTTGGAAGCCTTTTCGCGTACGGCGTACATCATGTTGGCGATCTTCTGACGCAGGAAGCTTTTCATCCGAGAGAACTTGGACTTTTCGTCGTTTTTAGCGTGGATCACGATGCTGTATTGACTCTCCGAAGAAGACATTTTTGTTTATTTGTCGTTAACCGAAACGTGCCGAAGCGTTGTCAGTTAACTAATGACGTTCAGTCGTGGAAACGACGTTTATGACGTTATAAGGTAATGACGTCATGGCGTAACGTTCGTAACTTACTTCTATCTAAAAAAAATTAATGATGATTTATGCTCACAAAATGCTTTACGCTAAATTTAAGATTCATCACAGGCTTGGAATCAATTTCTTTGAGCGAAATAACATATTGACAGTTATCTTTACACATAAGATGAACTACATGTTATAGTTCTTTTTCGTTTATCAGCGCGAATGATACTCATTTAAGAGACAAGACATATATCTACCATTAGTCTATGTACAATTTGAAACAAAGTTTATTCTTCTCGTAAAATTATATTACAAATTCATTATCTTGGGCACAGCAGATCTATCAGAGCGTTTGCTATCTTAATTTGAGTTCTTCTTTTTTAGAATATCTTAATCTTTCATGGGGTCTTTATGCGTTCAAGGTGGAAGAGGCAACAACAAAAAAACGAAAAAAACCGCTGGGACATATAGACATTTTGAGAAATGTTTCATTTATTCAATCAAATAAAACATAACGCCAACAAAACATTTGCATACAAAAATATTGCACTCGACAGATTTTTCACCTTTTCATTTTGCTTAACATGTGATAAAAAACCATTGGAGGGGTTCTGCGTGGTCCGGTGGTTAAGGTGCCGGACTTAAATCTTCTTGATCCTGACTTCGAGCCCCACCGCCATCTCTTTGCAGGTCACTTCAGAGCCCTAGCCTAGTACTGGTGGATCCAGGAAAGCCATTACATAACCAACAAATTATTGATACGACGTTTAACACCATACAAACAAAACAAACAAATGGTAATACATCATCAAACTTCGCCATGACCTTTGACCTCGTTTGGAAATCCAACCCAGGACATCATGTCTAAAACGTCCGACACTTACCACTTGAATTATACCATCCTCAGTTGTGTCATACTACGTTAAGATATTTCCTTTATTTGAAATACACAGCCTTTAAGGTGATGAAATTTCAAATCAGGGTCCCTGGTTTGATCTTCATCAGTGCAGCTCGTTTTGGCAGCGTTCTTTTGCAAGACACTACAGAGGTTTGGTCTAGTCATGATGAACCAGAGAAAGTCGTCATATAACTAATAAATCTTTGACGCATCATTGAACCCCATAAGAAACTTTACTTTTATACCATTGTTAACTGTTAAGAAGGACTATCTCACAAATTGATATTTCCATCTTTTTGAAGTAAAATGTATTCCATGAATGAAATACCATCACAGACTTATCAAATTATCGATACACTTCCAATAACCTTTCGTTACCGGTTTAGTGGAGGTAAGCATTTATGTTGCGAATTTAGGAAACCGTTTAAACGGTTTGTTTTGAAAGCAATGGTATCTCATTTCGTTCCTGCGACATAATTGAAATAGACAAGAGTGTTTTATATCCAGATAATGAAATAGTCAACAATTTCATCACGCAATGCTAGCGTTTTTTCATTATTATTTAAAGCACTTAAGGCCATCATGCCCGTTTTAGAATTATCAAAAATTATAACAGATTTTCGACATCTTTAAAATGTAGATAGTTATAAATGTGGATTTATGCGGATTTAGCTTGTTCCGATTTAGCTCCCCGAATCCCTGACTTGACGTTAGTGACCAATCGCTGACTGCTACAATATATTGTGCAGTTCTTGTGAGGAAAAGTTAGAGTATATACATAGGCGCAACCATATGTACTACCGTGATATTACTGATATTGGAACCTTTATGCAAATGTTGGAACCTAATGCATTTTTAAAGAGAAGACGCAAGTGTAGAATAAGAAATTACAACTGACCAGAGAACGATAGTGATTTCGCTGATAAGATGTGACTGGTTTTTTTTTTAGAGATTTAAGTCCTCGGAAGTCAAAGGACTTTTTTCCGGAACTTACGAATATAAAGGAAAACAGATATTTTGATATTTCAGCAGAGAAACCAATAAATATGAGATGAATTGGGGCATTTTTCCATTTTATACAAATCCGCTTGCAAGACAACAGAATCTAAATATATCGCACTTTTATGTCAAGCTGTAAATAACCGGTCACGTGATACTTAGCAAACACACTGAAAAAACACATTCACGCTCTTGCACTGAAGTGTTTACATCGGAATAGCCGGAATAAGATACGATTGGCAATGTAGAACTTAAACAGAAAGAACAACAGGCTATACGGGCTTGACATCTGATTACCATATAGTAGATGTATCATCGAGTTAGATATCCCGCCATTACCTACATTTATTAAGCGATTTCGGTGACTTTATCTTTAGGAATATTTGTTCCGAGCGTAGATGAATACCAAACGCCAGTTCAATATTTAACATATTCATTTTTATTGTATGACGTCCGAGAACTTTAGTTTGCTCCATTACAATTTTGGTAACTGAACCCAACTTAACCTTGCTGTAAGATACCTATCCTTTTAGTCGGTTCCTCAATTCGTGAAATAAGTTCAAATAGTATGCATTGTTTGATTTGTACAGATGGATCAGTCGTTAAATACTAGTACATTTTTTTGATCGCCCGCCAGAAGGCGGCGATCATATTTATAGAAGCTTTTGGTAAGTGCATATGGGGAAAGGGATGCTATATTAATTTTTGTTATCATTATTTTGAAAATAATTTATAACAAAGGCTTTTCTTCTTTTAGTCGTTGGCCTTTTCTCCTTTATTCATTGTTTCAAAAAATGTTCTCTGTTTGATTTTGTGTTCATAAAAGGTTTTAATTTGGAGAAATAGTTTAAAAGAAGATCCATTTCAAACAATAACAGGTCCATTTTTCAGCCTGTATCTCTTTTAGTTAGTCGTAAAATCGATTTTCTTTATCAAAATGATGGTACCGAGTGCCAGTTCAATGTGTAAAGTCCTCTGACGAGGTCCATTAGACTGGCTCTCTGATAAATATTCTAAAACCCTGTATTTTATAACATAATCGAAGAGATGACAGTCAATCAATTTGACCAATGAAATACGTCTGCAGGTGCCCGTATAATCTCCAACTGTCGAATCGCCTTGATATTGTTAAAGTACCTACCTTTCAAATCTATTCCCTTGAACATTTATTTTTAACAGCTTTAGCATTGATTGTATATACTTGTCTACGATTTAATAATAATTTATATATGCAGTATTTTAGTTTTATGTACAGCGCCTACAAATTCCATTTTGATCGCCGAAAATAACAAAATAAAACTGTAGCTGTTACGGTCTTAGTGCCGATAAAAATGCGGTTTTCAGCCTTTAGTCAGAATTATCGTCATTCTTTCCTTTAAATCACTCAATTTCTTTAGGTAAAGAAGCAGTCCAAAATCAGAAAAATTATATTTTTAGGTTTTATTGATAAAAATAAAAAGTAATTATCAAAAACGCTTCGATCTTGTTCCATTCGTCCCATATTACGTTCGTACCGTAAATTTAAGTACAAGTCACTTAGCTCGATAGTATCAACAACAAGCCTAAATGTGATGCGAAGTCTGTGTATAAAAAATGACATCAGTTAGAGATCTGTAAAATGTGAAGATGTGGTCTTTGTGTAGTTTTAACTAGGTCAATATAGAATATCCCACGTCCTGCTCTTTCGTAAAGTTGTTATATGTAATAGTTTGTTTTGCCATAAGACAAATGTGTCTTCTGTACAAAGTTGGTGCACATCACTTTACTTGATGACACATTCTAAAAGGCTTGGATTGATTAGTGCTAATACTCACTTAAAAGCTGTAGTGTGTTATCAGTGCTGTCTCAAAGAAATGAAGTTATAAGTAATAAGTAGACAGTTTGTTTATTGCTTTTCTTTTGCTATGGTTTCAACTAACCAATAATGCAATTGAAATATTGTCTTCATATCTTATTAATGATACCTGTATTTATGTTCGTCGTTCTTTAGAATGAAAGATTATTGCCTCTTTCCCCCATATTATGCATTGTTGATATACATTACTAACATTCCTAACCCATTACCAAATAATGACGACATTTTAACCACTTTGTTGCAGACGACTCTGGAAAATATTGTGGGAAATGGAGATATTCCTCGCTAAGAGCAATTTCTCCTTTTCCCGCAAGGTTTTCTGCTCTATCTGAAGAATATTTTACAATTTCATCACTTTTTGGAATGTCGTCTGCAAACTCTTTCAATTTGGGACAGTCGAAAATTTGTCGTTTGGGAAAGGGTTAAAAGACATATCTAATTAGTTATCTTTAGTAATTTGCCATACATTTTTTACCTTTTCCTCAGTACTATGTCAATTTTGAAAAAAAAACTCATCATAGGGTACATCTAAGGTTATAATTAAATTGATTGTTTTATAAAAAAAAAAGGGGGGTAACATGTGTAAATAATAATGGGAGAAATGTGCTTCATTATAAGATGTTTCTTCTCCCATCACAATGATTTCCCAAACTGTCATAAAAATGACAGGTTTCAAGTTTATCTGTTTAATCATTGTTGGTAGACATTTAAACAAAAGGAACACTCGTACCGTTTCCATGACCATTTTCATTGTGTAGGCTTTATTCGTATATGAGATTATAAGAATAATCAAATTTGTAAACTTAAGCTGACGACAATTACAATGTATTACAAATGAGACACAGAAATTGTTTGAATTGAATTTTTTTTTCTTCTTTCTCCTTCTAGATTTTGATGCAAGAGTATTATCATGTGTTTGTTTGACATCGGTTTCCAAATTCAATATCATTAAACAAGCAGTTTTCAATACATAGTTTGTCTTGGCAAAAATTGGAACAATTAAAGACAGCTTTCATTTCATTTCATTTCATTTTTTTATATCGTTTTAAAAGTTTCTGGTTTCAGAAGCTTTAAAACAATTAAAAGAACGAAATTTATTAAAGCATGAAAGCAAGATTATAAGAAATAATCTCTTAAAAAGCAGCGCCTGTCTAACGCTCCTTCAACATATGTTGACTAGATCTGATTGTCTTTCATCAGGAGTCGTTTCAGATAAATTTCTTCTACCTTTGGTGAAACAGGCAGCCACAAAACTATGTTTAAACTTTGTGACAGCTATTCCCTCGGCAATTGTTTTCATTAGCCGAGTAACAGGCTCTTTCTAATGAGTTTGAATGACGAGATATATTCGCACGTATTATAAATACATTTTTATTTCTATTCTTTTAATGTTATGTTGGATGTTTTGTTTAGGAAGACAAATCATTTTTTTTGCGGGCGACTTTGAGGCTTGCATCAATTTTCTCTTGTACATTGCTGTAATCGAAGGGGAAAAGGCACAAGGAAGATTAGAAATGTGTGGATATGTAGTTTATATAGTAAAGCATAAAGCGTTAAATATAACATGAAACTACATAGTTGTTGTGTCATATGAAATAGTACTCTTGTAAATACTAATTTTACAGTATTGGAAGCATAAACTCTTTACTGGCTTCGTGCTTAGGCTGTATCTATTGGTGTATATGGGTTAAAAGTTTCAACTTAAACACAGGATTGTGTCTTAATATAACCTTAGACCCGCTGCTGTATCAAATAGCTTTGATACGACTTTAGATCGTTTCCGTTCATTTCCTTACTATTTCCATCTTGTGATTTCCGTGTTTCCCTTATAGTTTCACCATGCGATTGCCACGAAACGGCCATGTGATTTGCACGTTGTCTTCATGTTTCCTATCCCTGAGTTCATTCACAAGAAGGAAGCTACCCTCGAAGTTACTATGTAATAGCGGGGTTACTATGTGCAAGTAGCTGCATAGTTGTTTTGGTAAGAAGAATGGTGATTTGCAGTTCCTTGGTAGATATCATCCGATTTAGCTGGACACGGACACTCAAGGCGTAGAGATTCAGTAAGTTTGACATATTTCATCTTCTTTATGACATTGTGTTCGCTGATGGTTGTTAAGAGTTGGTCATTTGTTTCATATTACACCAGTACAGACAGAAGATGCACAGCCTCATAGAAAGCTTATATTGTTGTAAATAGTTTGTTTATACAATGAGTATTCTGTACAGCTACCGAAATCGAGCGATGATACAGTCATTCGACTCATGCAACACATACACTACACACATAAAAGTCCATATTCCACTTTTTCATTACTCTTTTTATAGACAAATTGTTGTTTTTGATTGTCCAATATTTCGTTGCGTTTTCTTGTACAAAATCATCTATCTAAAGTCTGCGTTGTAATCCATTGCCTGAAATGATAGAAATGAAAGTGTATCTATAATGGTGATGATGTTACAATGAATAGATTTGCTTATGCTGCTGTTGATAAAGAGACTAATTTCAAAAACTGATAATAAAAAAAATATAAAAAAAAACAATAATATTGAAAATGATAACAGTAATAATTATGATGTAAAATGATGATAATGATCATAGACAATAATTACAATTAAGCCAATCAGTAAAAACAAGCATAAAATAAAGTTTAAAGTAATGATAACAAATGATAATAATATTAACAAATGATTACAATAGTAATGAATACTAATGATTGTTAATATACAATAATGATAATGATGTAATTAATGTAAAAGTAATGATAATTTTATTAGGGCTGATAATGAAACTAACAATTATAATGATTAAGAATAAATATAAGAATGACAATATTGTTTATAATTATAACGACAACAACAACTATGATCAAATTAAAAGAAATAATGACAATTATACTTTTAGTAATAGAAATATGGTAATGATAATGATACTAATAAAAATGATAAAGAAAATGAAGAATTTAGGTACTATGTTAAAAATGATAACAACAACAATGATAATAAATGTTATTACATAAAATGACATTAATAACAATAAAAGCTACAACTTTGCTTTTGGAGTGTATTAACAATAACAGAAACTCCGAAAGATAACCTCTATCGATACGGACGACACGACATCTTTTTCCCTCTGAAATCGTAAAACAAACCTTCATGTATCTGAAGACATATTTCAGATTTGTTATGCATGTACATGTATATCACTCTTACCTGTTCTTTGCGACCTTGGCAGGTAGGGAACACCGTATACTCCTCCACCATTATCATCATCATCGTCATCATCAGAAGTCAGCCATGCATCAACAAGGGCATCTTTATTGCGAGGCACGTTCGTTCTAGCTCTGAAATTCCAGGTGGTATGAATACCAAGATCTTCTAGCAGCTCATCTAGGGAGGTTGTATCTTCCTCTGGGGGTTTCTCGGAGACATTTCTGCTTGCTTCACCGATCCCAGCCCCGGGAACCTCGGCCACTTGAATCACACGGACACGCCCTCCTTTGTCCTCAAGAGCCTTTGGACGATCAGATATAGGTATCTCATCAGCTACCATTTCGTTATCCTCTACACATGGCATCATGAACTCGTTGGTGATCCCCAGATTTCGACTCACCCTACCTCTCGGCGCCTGAGGTCTGTTTCTCTTTGGCCGTGCGTCGGTCGTAGGATCCCTGAATCGTTCCAGCAGTACGTCCACTGGAAGGTCGAAAAGATCCGCGGATGAAGATACGGTACGCTTGCCTTTAGCGGCCGACGGCCTTTTCCTGCGATGGAGAGTAATTGGTACGCTGGAATCCTCGTCTATGATGATGTAGGAAGGGATAACGGTAGAGCTCCGCTCGCCTTTAGCCGCCTGGGGCCGGTTCTTTCTCATTAGTCGTTTTATATCAGTGGGAACTTCTTGCTTCTCACCTGGGGAGTAAACTTTTTCCAGATCTTTGTCTTCTAATGCTTTAATCTCGGTATTCATTCTTTCTTCTTGAGCTTCTTGAGTATTCTCCACGTTAAGAGAATGTGTTAGTGTGTTGGTCTTGCCTTTTGGGCTTGCTTTGATTGGTCCCTTTGCTTCGTTTGCGTCTTCATATCGCACCGTGATATCGGAACCATCGTCATCATCATCATCGATTTCGCTTCTCGGGCTTGGAGCTGGGGCGCAAATACCGGGCCTCTTCCCACCTGGGCCGTTGGCGTCCGCACTCAGAACAGCCAGGGTTTTCTTGATCTTGCTCAGCTGTTTCACGGAGACGTACTTGAGCTCGGTTGGAATATCATCCGGTTGGGCGACGATTCTTCGACCGTTAATGTAGATGTTGGAAGCCTTTTCGCGTACGGCGTACATCATGTTGGCGATCTTCTGACGCAGGAAGCTTTTCATCCGGGAGAACTTTGACTTTTCGTCTTTTTTAGCGTGGATCACGATGCTGTATTGTTTCTCCGAGGAAGACATCTTTGTTTGTTTGGCGTTTACCGTAACGTGCCGAACCGTTGTCTGGTAACTGATGACGTCAAGTCGTGGAAACGACGTTTGTTATGTTATAACGTCACGACGTCATGGCGTAACGTTCGTTTCGTACTTTTGATGATATTTGCGCACAGAAGGCTTTGCGCAGAATTGAACATTTATCACAGGCTTGGCATCTATGTTTTTGAGCCAAATGACATGATGACTTTTATCTTTTCAAATAAGTCGAACTACATCATATAGTTACTTTTCGTTTATCAGCACGGATGATATCCATTAGAGACACATGACATACGATAGCATTAGTTGAAAACTCATTATTTTGGGGAAATAGCCAAGCAGATGCTGGAGAGGAATGCCGAGGATAACCGATGGGCAAACGCGGAAGAAGCTAAGTGTTTGAACTGTTGCAATCGGAGAATATAATAATTTATAATTGGAACATTTCTCTCCTCTAAACCTTCAAAAATTCAAAACATAGATCATATAGTAAAATCATTACTATATCATGGAGAAACAAAGACGTAATTATTACAAACTTCGTAATATACATCATTTGAACTATATTATATTAATAGAGATCTATAAGAGAGTTTGTTATCTATAAATGAGTTCTCCTTTTGTAAAATAATTTCAATTTTCATCATGTCTTTAAGCATTAATGATAAAATAGGCACAACTAAAGCACCGCTGAGACATATAGACATTTTGACAAATACGTCATTTATTCAATCAAATATAACACATCGTCAACAAATCTTTGTAAACAAGTATATTGCACTCGGCAGATTCGTCATTGATTCATTTAACTTAACAAACCAATCGACATATACCATCTGTCTTTGCAATGACTTTCGTCCTCTTTTGGAAATCCAACCCAAGACATCATGTCTAAAGCTTCCGACTTTAACCATTTTAAAGAAACGATCCTCAGTTTTGTCAATTTACGCTTATGTTTAGAAAACAATCACACTATGTTAAGATGCTGTAATCATTTTGATGTGCGGAACACAGCCTTTAAGGTAATGTCATTTTAACTCGGGGTCCGTGGTTTGATCTCTGTCACTGGATTTAAAATTGGTCTTTTGCCAATACACAGCTATGGCATAGTCCTGATGAACCAGAGAAAGTCGTAATTTAACTTATAAATCGTTGATGCATCGTAAAACAACGTTAGAAACTTAAGCCGTATACAACTGTTATTTTAGAAGGACCATCTCACAGATTGATATTTCAATCAATCTGTTTAAAATAAAATGTCTTCTACGAATGATATGACACCACAGATCTATCAGACTATTGATACACTTCTTATCTCCTACCATAAATGGGTAGTAGAGATTAAGAATATTCATGACGTAGATTTAGGAAACCGTTCAAACGATATATTGTGTAAAAAATATTATTATATTCCTATCAGTGAAATACTGGGATTTCTCAGTGTATTAATTTTCAATTTTGTCACAGTGAATATCGTCACAAGTGATGATATCAAAAAGCCATATCATCACTTGTGATGATATCAGTTTTGACGGAACTACTTTTTTACCATTCCTTTGCATTAAAGTCATGGCTTCACTTTTGCACACGGCACTAAAATGATTTTATTCTTAAATGTATCCATACGCGTGAATGACGTCATAGGATGCAAAAATGACGTCATGGGCGTTGTTAGCTGCTTTGCTCCTCCCATTTTATATTCCATTTTGCGTTTATGGAGGTATTTTGGCAACGATTCTTTATACAGTGGAATAAAATAAATAGAATAACCAACTCCATTCGATTGGTATAAAAAATATGTCGCTTGAATAAGTTGTTATCTTGTACAAAAAACTTGTTCTTTGAACTCGTTTTTTCAACCTGATAACAACCCATTCTCGTGACATATTTTTGATATCAATCGAAGGAGTTGATTATTTTCTATTTCTTTCATTTCTGTCCTGCGACACAATTGGAACGGTTAAGAGTATCTTGGGTCCAGGCTATGAAATGGTCGACTCTCTAATCACGCGATGCTAGCAAGATGCGTCCTATATATTTATATTTTCATTTGTGTCTCGTTCATATACAATAGCAAACGTTTATACAAATAACTTAAACATATAAAACAAGTATATGATCATTCATTTGAATTTAAAGAGGGATTACACAACTTATTACTATTTATAAAAGTCCCTTTTAATCCTTTTTAATGCTCGTTTAAGAATTAATCAATGAACACACGGGCTTTTCAGCATCTTTCAAATGAGGATTTTGAAACGTGTCCATTGTCTAGAGATAAGGTTGTATAGATGTATATCATCTTCCTAACGTTTGTCACCCGTACACGAAGTTCTGTGAGATTGTTCCTTCAAATTTATCAGCCTCGACAAATTACATCTGACATGTCCGAACGAATGCATGCAACAACATACATACTCCACAATATAACACGAAATTACGTATTTAAAGTCACCAATCAACAAAGCTCAATTTTGATCAATACTTTTCATACGGCTAGTTCTTCAGTACTAAGAAGCGAACTTCAATCAAACTCGATCGTTTCCATGTATAGTCAAATTCCTTCTTTAAGACCAAAAAGATCTTTA
The DNA here is from genome assembly GCA_947846245.1 of Cerastoderma edule. Classification (NCBI taxonomy): domain Eukaryota; kingdom Metazoa; phylum Mollusca; class Bivalvia; order Cardiida; family Cardiidae; genus Cerastoderma; species Cerastoderma edule. The sequence continues at coordinate 5,625,044 of OX401409.1, read as the reverse complement.
TAAAAGTACGAATCACATTGTTAGCGCATTTTAGAACGATGTCGGTATTCAATTATATACAACTCTCAAAACAGATTTAGTTTGTTCCGAGTTCACATTGATTACCGGCGATAAAGACGGAACGGGCGCCCAATTCAGATTGACTATCGATTAAATAGACAAAGAAAGTGTCAAATCCACACAGTTCACCGGCTATTTAGGCAGGAAGCCCACCGAGTCACATTGAATGGCGGTCATTCATACAACCCAGCCTTCAAATTCGCATTTGATATCGGCCATTTAGACAAACCACCCGTCAAAGTAGCATTGAATATCGAATATTTTAACAAACCAGGCGTTTTTCATTCTCATTGTATAACGTCTGCTTAGACAAACTAGACATCTGAGTCACATTACACGGTCATTTAGACAAACCAGCCGTCCGTGCCGCATCGAATAACAACCTTTGAGATAGACTTAGCGTCCAAGTCACTATATATACGGCTCATGATTTAGACAAACCAGCCGCCAATTTCACAACTGTACACCGGTCATACACGTCACATTGATTAGCGACCATTAAGACAAACCAGAAGGGTTCAAATCACACTGAAAACTGGACATTTAGACAAACCAGCCGTAAAATTCACATTGTATATCGACCATTGAAATAAACCAGCCGTCAGATTAACATTGTATGTGGCCCATTTCAACACATTACAATCATATTAATAATAAGACAAACCAGCCGTCAAATTCACAATAAATACCGGTCATTTGGAAAAGCCAGTGTCAAATTCACATTGTATAACGACTATTTAAACAAATCCGCCGTCAGATTCACATCGTATACATGTATTGATCATTTAGACAATTCAACTGTCCAATTTACATAGTATACCGACTATCTAATCGAACGTCCGGTAGTTGTTTCACCAAGGAATTAAGTTTATCGTAATTCTGACTCGGAATCACAATCAGAATCACTATGTACGCCACGATGGTCCCAACCAAGTACAACCAAAACAACAACCGGTCTACGACGGCAGCAACGCGTTGCCACTCAGCAACGATCAACTTCCGGTAGAACAGTTCGCTCGAAGGATTCCCCACTTCCGGTTTGTAATTATTCAACAAAATGTTCCCCTTTCGCTTCGGCTTTTTGTGCTCGGCGTCGGACTTGGCTCTTGATTTACCAGATTTGATGAGTTTACCGGATTTGTTCCGGGAGCTCTGTGTTGTCTTCACGTTGTGGTTCAACTCGGAATTGCAGGAATCCGGCTCCTCGATATCGAACGTCAGACTCTGCGGACGACTGCTCTGCTCCTCCCGGAAGTCCTCACGGCGCACCCATATCACTTCTGGTTCTGGTTCCACTTCCGGTTGCGGCGCCTGCACAGTTGCAGTGAGCTCGATCGTCTCTTCTGGGTCATGATGGTGGTCGTTGCTGTTGATACGCCGCCGGATGGTTGCCTGCCTGTGAAGCGCGTACTCGTGGATAGAGGAGAGAGCTGATTCCCGGCTTTTGCGTAGGGATTGCCCGCGCCTGTTTCTGAACGAGCCCCCTTTGGTGTCGGTTTCGGCTTCCGTATCCTGAAAACGTTTAGATAGAAGTATAGCAGTCAATGAAAAGAAAGTTGTCGCAAACACCTTCCGAAATTGACCAAGATACCTTCAATGTGTGCGCTTTGATGCATTAGAATAAAGCCAATTTGCTCCATATACTTAAGCTCAAGGAAAATACATTGACAAGATTGTCGCTTGTACGCGACATAATGCACAGAAAGAACAATACTTGTTGATTCAGTTTTTAGAGTTAAATGATTAAATAATTAAATGAATACCCCATCAAATGTATCGCCTTCAACATCCCCTTAAAGTAATAAAGCAAATGCAGAAATAACAATGCTCACATTATCACAATGCATTGCAAAGAAGAAACAATCTCTGAACAACATAATTGTTTACTAATGGCATGATACACACGGAGAACATTGTCACAATTCGATACCTCATCCCAAATAAAGCCCCATCGGTTTTCAAGGTTAAAATTAGTTGACACTTTGCAATGGCACATAACCGAAAACCATCAAAACATGTTGTTCCAATGCTATTTACGAAGAAATCAAGCACTTAGCAGATTTATCTTCTGGACGACCCTTTCGATGTCATGGTGTATGTACAGAAAGAACGATATTCACTTTATCACACTTGATTACTAAATCACAAAAGACACGACAAGAAACATGTTTAACTGAAAATTTCGAAAGAAGCACACACTTACCAGATTGATCGTCTGCACGACCCTTTCGAGGTCATGGCGCATGTGCAGAACGAGCGAGAACCATCTCAGCAAAGGGACTCTGACCCAGAGTGGTGCCCGGCGTGTTTTGGCGCCCTTATTGTACAGGTTGATCACCATCACCGCCATGATGACGGAGAGCGAGGTCAAGGTCATCACAACGCAAAGGTAGATGCCTGCAACAGTGCAAAGGAATAGAGAATGTCAAGGTCGTTTCTTATTTATATCACCATGCAAAGATGGATACCCGCAACGAATAGAGAATGTCAAGGTCATATCTTATCCATTTAACCAGGTAAAGATGAATGCCTGCAAACGAAAAGATAATGTCAAGCTAATTTCATGTTCCTATACCCAGACAAAGATATGTGTCTACAACGGAATAATAATGTCAATGTCATTTCCTGTTCATATAACCACACAAGGATGGGTGTCAGTAATGAAACGACAAATGTAAATGTCATTTCATAATGATATAATCACACAAAGATAGATGCTTGCAACGAATCGAGGCAAGGCCAATGTCATTTTTTATTCATATAACCACACAGCGATAGATGTCTATAATGAAATTACAATATCAATTCATAGTATTTATGTTCATTTGTCTTTTATTTTGTTTCGTCCAGGGGACATTACAAAGGTTTTCAGATTTGAAAGTACTTAAAACTATCAAATAACATTGGATGAAAAACGTCATGGGTTTATCTATATGCATTAATAAATCGCTGAATCAAGATATGTATTGTGCGATCGTGTTGGGCAAATATGCCTTTTCCCCCTATATTAACACACTTCTATGTAATAGAAAAGGAAACCACTTTTATTGAGAATGACGTATTTACAGACATGGCTGTGGAAGAATAGAGAGATAGACAGACAGTATGGACAGATGTACAACAGTACATTTAGAACATTTGTTTAACCTATAAGCAGAGCAGCTTCGGAAGTTGCAGGCACCTGCGATCAGCAAGATTTACAGAGAGAAGTTCCCGAAAACAAATGTGGTCATGCACAAGCAACGGAACGGACAAAGAAACACGCTGACGGAGTGACACTTCTCTGTGTAAATACTTATGTACGTGTGTAGTTACCTTTAAGCGGAACAGCTTCTGACGTTGCAATAAGTTCTTCCGAGATCAACAACATTAACATAGAGAATGCTAAGTACAGTACATAAATATGTCCATACACGACATGAGAGACGGACAAAGAGACGGAGGGGCATAAACGTATGTACGGATGTGTTGATTTACCTATAAGAGGAACAGCTTCCGACGTTGCGGGCACCTCCTCAGCGATTAGCAACATGAACATCGAGAATGCCAGGAATACGGACAGACCCAGAGTTATCTTCTCACCGGAAGTGGGCGGTAACCAGAACGTCAATAACGTCAGGATGGACAGCATGATACACGGTACTATAAATAGAACGGAACATGCGGAATGTAACAAAAATAAAGGAATGAATGAAGAGGAACTTTGCGGAAAAGAAAGGAGTCAATTGTTTCTATTTACTTTAATAACGGTATGCTGCTTTCAACAATAAGTAAGTTTAGTCTTATCGAAACAACAAATATATTACGCACTACAACAATAGCTTTGTTTACGTTTTTGGATAACGTTGAGGAATTTAATCATAAGCAGAACCCTTTCCGCGTAGGATCGCATAACAATGATTCAAAGCTGATTGTGGCATTCAAAAGAGGATGCCTCTCGGTTCCGGAAGGTCGATCTTTTTACCCTAGTGTTTGAAACAATAATATGTTTGGTAATTGATAAATTACCCATTACATTTTAAACATATTACCTATGCTTCCTGTTGACTTGCGGAATGCCGATGTTTGACCAACCATTATGAGCTGTTACGTTTGGGGTCTTTCTCCAATATTATGAACAAGGCATCACAACATAACTGATTAACTGTTGACGCGGCGATTTAAAATCCGTATAGAATAAAATGAATTAAACGTAGTACCGATAATATTGAACGTATTGACGCGATAAAAATTATATTATAGAATATAATAAATAAACCAAGCATATTACCGATAATGTTGAATATAAAGACAAAATAAAACAAATTAATGAAGCACATTACCGATAATGTTGAATATATAGTAGAAGGTTTTCCGGCGGACGTGGAACGTGTATGTGAGGTCCGGATAGGGATCCGTACAGCAGGAGTGTGTCCGGTTGTTCTTGGTCAGATCCACGGACAGCAGGTCCCACTCGCTGTTGTTAACATAGGACGAGAGTTCGATACCCCGATCGGCGTACATCGTCACAAAGTCCATCCAGAGCCCACTGTAGATCCAAGAGCCGAACCTGCAATATGAGAGATTTGTTTCGTTTTGGTGGCTGCAACATTTTTCAGATTCTTTTTTGACATAAAAAGAGGTTCTGTGAATTAATGTTTTTTCTTTTTCATCTCGCATCGACACTGTATCATTTCTGTTGTACAAACAACGATGTGTCAGTTGTATTGCCCTATCTTGACCGTAATTGATTGAACATTTAAAAGCATACCTCTAAAATGGAATTTCTAAGAACCATAAGCTTTTCGTTATTCAGTCAGGGGACTTACTCCCTTTGACGAGAACCAAATTCTTCAAGGCTCGGCATTTGAACTCATGTAAAGGTGAACTCTTACCTTAAGAAGCAGATCTGATCGTCGAAGGGAAAGTAGGTGATGTCAACTTTGCACGAACTCTTTAGCTTGACAGGAACCGGCCACACGACCGTTCCGCTGTTGTTCACAAGGACGTAGGTCCCGCGCATGAATCCTGTCGAACCACCGTCCGCGCTGGAATCGAAATAAGGTCATACGCCTGTTACTTTTAAAATCTTAAATTCATATTGACTCTGATGTTAGTTTAAACATGTTTTAATCAATTAAACTACACTGAATATATGAAATATACATAAATATCAAGTTTTACAATACAGATAATATAAGTAAGAACGAAAGTATTCCTTATAAAGCTCTTTTGCAATGCCCTTAGCGGATACGTTATGGTGTGTGTATTCATGCTAAAAAAGGACAATTCTATAAAGGAACATAACAAAAATAAACAAAAAAATGATTGAAAATTACAGGAAAAATTAATTAAGGTTTTATTCTTTACCCCGATGTTAAACCAGGTATTTTCAAGACTCCTCTGTCAGAATTAAGAAATTTGTTTTCAACCCATAGCTTTATGCTGACACATGTATTCTCAATAACTCTAATTACATGGCCAACTCAATCGTCCTAATATACGGGGCAAAATGCACTAATACAGTCCGAAAATCAGTGCACAAGCTATCAAGTCTGGCCGAGGTACATTTGTGTTCATACATCCCAAACAAATAGTCCTGTAATAAGGCAATCAACTTTTGAGAGAATTCCAGGACTATCATCTATACAGGAAACTCATCAGTATTCTACCAGCTTATCTCTTACAAGCAAAGGTATGAACCTAGTAGTCGAAACTCAAAATTTCTAAAGGGGACTACTTTTGGGTATTACGATCAGGAAGTACTTCGTAAGTGGTGTGAGACCATATACATTACAATAGTCGTTAAAACGTTTAAAAGTACTATATAACAGATCGAGATTTCAATCTTTCAAAAAAGATAAGATGTCGTCTACGGAAAAATGGCAACGATTATCTATACAGTTGCAATAAACTACATTTCAGATTTGTTTAGAAACCCTGATAAAACTGATTGATTAAGAGATAGCTCGTCAATCTTTGAAATATAGTAACTTATTCAAACTACTTATTTCATTACAATGATCAAATAATTTCCGGCGTGCGAATTCATCACTCCCTAGTCGGCGCGAGTACAGGTTATCTATCATGGAGGCAGACTTGAGAGCGATTAATCTTAGTTATAAGAACTTGTTTCACAATCCATGTAAAATAAATAAGTTTAAACTAAACTAATTAAAATTGTTAGGAGCGTCAGGATGACAAAATACGAGATGTGTTAACACATCAATCATGTGACAGTTACAATTTTCTTCAGAGAGCAATAAAACTGTGTTTATTTCTTTTTAAATCTTGACGCTTTCCCGAATATCGTGTTATACAATGTGTCGAAGTATGAACTTTAAAAAGAAGAAAGGAATGATACACTGTTATAACTCATTGTGACTCAATGAGCAACATCCCTTGTGAGACACTGATTGCAATTTTTATTAACTACACTCACTATGTTATGATATGCATGTATGTTGTTATTTCGTAGACGTTACTGTTTTCTTTTATAATAGATACTGCGAATTACTAAGAACGAGGTCTTGGAAAAAAATTGCAATAAAAGAAATAATCGTTTGGTCCATTTTGTTTGAATAGTGTATGTTGTTATTTCGAGGACGCTACTTTTTTTTGTAACAGATGCTGGGAATTACTAAGAACGAGGTCTTGCTAAAAGATATTGCAATTAAAGAAGTTATCTTTTAGTCTAGTCCATTTGTTCGAATCGTTTGGTATGTTTTATCGTGCTACGCTTAACGCATCACCAAACAATAACGACATTTGACTACTTTGTTGCAGACGACTCTCGTAACGAGCAATTTCTCCTTTTCCCACAATGTTTTCTACCCTATCAGAAAATTACTTTCCAATTTCATCACATTTTGAAATGTCGTCTGCAAACTCTTTCAATTTGGGACAGTCGAAAATTTTACATTTGTTAGAAGATTAAGGCCTAAACATAACCTTATCTCATTGCAACATAGCTTAGGAAAAAGATGCATTTTCATCTTCAGAACTTCTTTATATACGCTCTAGACCCTATATTGTTGGTACTCATTAGAATTGTTTTGCCGAGAGGATTCTGGTGATTACCTTATATCGGGTTCATTTAATGAATTTGGAAACATTGCATATTAAAGCGTCTGATGCTCTTATTTTAACCCTTTCCCAAACAATAACGACATTTGACCACTTTGTTGCAGACGACTTTAGAAAACATTGTGGGAAAAGGAGAAATTGCTCGTAACGAGCAATTTCTCCTTTTCCACAATGTTTTCTACCATATCAGAAAATAACTTTCCAATTTCATCACATTTTGAAATGTCGTCTGCAAACTCTTTCAATTTGGGACAGTCGAAAATTTGGCATTTTGTAAATGGTTAAGGCCTACACATACTCTGATCTCATTGCAACATAGCTTAAGACAGCGTCGCACTTTCACCTTTAGAACTTCTTTAGTTCCGCTCTAAACCCTATATTGTTGGTACTCATTAGAATGGTTTCGCCGAGAGGATTCTGATGATTACATACCTCTAATATCGGGTTCATTTAATGAATTTGGAAACATTACATGGAAAAGCAGCTGATGCTCTTATCTTAACATGCAATTATGGTGTTATGTTACAGACATTGATTACGCGGAACCAGACATTCAATAGGCAATAAGTGGTGTTTTATGAGGCAGTCATAAAAGTTCTATATATTTTCTATATCTGTACAAACAAAACGTCGATAACAAACCAATGGAGCAGTATGATATATCAATCCATATTCCAACCAATACGGCAGCAGACGATAATCAGAACATATGAAAATTACTGCCTTTGATCACTTGTTTGTTTGTTTTTCTGTTTGTCGCCCAGAATAAAATGAAGGAAAGACACATGTCTGTTGTATTCGGAAAAAAACGACTCTCGTCTTGAGCAGGTCCTCCTTTTATCAGAGTTGTTTCTGGAATCTAATTATTAATAGCCTTCAAAATGAAAACAAAGTGCATCAAGTGCTCTTGAACTTGATGTAAGCCGACAACATTTAGATTCGAGATAACAACTCGTCTGACAAGCGAAACCCTGAATTTTCAGACATAAAAGAATAATCAAGATAAAGTATTTCTTATTTATATACTTATATATCTACCAGTATTTCCCTTGGTACCCTGGGAGTGCGTTGCAAATACATCAAACGTTATTTGATGGAAGTGATCGACTAAACATATTGCTGATGTAGATGTTGCCTTGGTCTTTAACTTGATAGATGTTAGTAAATGATGTGTATCTTCAATCATTCTGTGAAATGTTTATTTTATATTCGTTCGAAACGCTATCTATCTATCTATCTATTCCTTCTTTACTATCGTTTCTTTGTACGTTGATGAGAGAGGTTGTTCAAAAAAAGTTTTCTGTCTTAGTAGAAAAGAAAATAAGGGTTATTTTGTAAACTTTAAGTGTTCAAGTCACGAAATAAACTTCTGTTCTGTTCTGTTCTCTTATACAAAAGAACAGAGGCTGTGTTTGTGTATACCTTTGTATGTGATACTAATTGAGTCTTAAAACAAAAACACAGTTGTTTTGATTTAGAAGATGTATCTGAAGAATATTTCACAATAATTGCCTAATATGATTCAAACAGACACTTAAAACCTGTCTGTTTTCAGACTTTAAAAGAACAGGACTAATTGAACTTAGACTAGTTATAGCTGTTTCAAATACAATTGTTCTAAGCCCAAACATGAAATACTTGACTTATATTCAGCTTAATTAGTGACTTTATGTTCTACTCGGTCACTTTCTTGGTAAAACCTTACTCCATAATTCCCCTCTCAAGCTATTCCTCTTCATAATGTTGTGAATCCATTGTTACAAAAGGATAGTTTGATCTTAAAAAGCAATTTATCATTTCGTCTAAATGGTTCTTACCCAATACATAATATCTATTCATGATATATATTTGTGTGGCTGTGTTTTGCAATATGCGGTTTCTTCCAGTTCGGAGCAATCACGAATTCTTTCTTGAGGGGAACTGCTTGCTTTTCATTGCACCTTCTAATTTGAATCATACTTCTTATATTGTTATTGCCTCCCTTTTTTTAGATACGTGCCATATGGGTGGAACTGTTCCAACGTTACATAACAAATCTAGAAGACTAGTGAAGGCGTTTAACCATAAACTGTCGCTCATTACCTCCAAGAAGAAGGTTGCAGGATAGATGCAATAGCAAGAAAACGACCAATGAAACACCATTTCGGAACGAGGGGAACACCGTTACCTTAGCAACATATCCAGAGGAAGATACCCACTTCAGGGTAAGATGCTTTGATATAGTTTCGCTCGTCCCAGTAGCTCTTGTTGAAATTTATTGATGGTGACATATAGCAGGTTAAATTTGTATATATTTGAGACGTGCAATTCACAATTTTTTTTAAAACCCGTACTTTAGACATTCGTAATAAAACGTCAAACGAAAGGCACAAACTCCTCACAGTGATCTCCCTGTATGGGGATGATCACTGCCATCACAAATGTCACGTGACCACCTACTTAGAAACAAAAATGGCATAACAAGATGGCGGAAAAACCAAGAAATTGTAATCCATTAGTGCTTTATTTAAAAACAAAACCGATTTTTTTCAACTTAACTGGTCAGAAATCAATACAACAAGAAATTGTTACTAAATTAACTAAGATATCCGGTAATGTCTTAACAAAACAGCATCATTTGAATTTCATCCAAATCTGGATGAAACAATCTTGTGGTGGCAGTGGTCGATGCAGCATAGCAGGGGGAGATCACTGTGAGGAGTTTGCGAAAGACAGTGACATAACACAATCATAAAAACCAAAAAAACGCATTTTACCCTAGAACAGCCCTTAATAAAATATTGGAGAAATATTTCATATCTATACCAAAACCGGATGTTAAAATTCCGATTAGTCGTTCCTTTGTCTTAACTGCTTCTCCGTAAAGCTCGTAAATGACGGTTCTTTCAACGTAATTGGTGGAAATAACGGAATTTTTATGCGGCGAAATGACAAAGGCATCTTTTATGGAACTGTAGCACGGTGCATGGTGGTAATAAACGAGCAGAATGATTATTTCGGAAAGTGTTTCGCTCTCGAAGTTAGTTCTTTATGGTAGAGATAAAGGGAAAGCTTGACAGTATCGAATATATACTCTCTCAAAATTGCTTCTTATTCTTTGAAATTCTGTACCCGATTCGACTTGAGTCTGTACTTTGCTTATTGTTTACAAATCCATTGTAAACCCAGCCGTTTTAGGGTGATAACGTTAGATTTGAGAAAATAATGGCCGCCGAACCCTCGTTTCGGGTTTTCAAACAGGTACATCTTCCTTATTACTTACTTGTTTTTTTTATCGGATAACTGAGATCATTCATGGAGTGTTTCGCAATTTACGGTTCAAGAAAACACGAATCACTCCAGGACTTATCTCAGCTATTAGGCCATCCAGAGGAAAATTGTTGAGACTCGCTGAAACTGCTTCCGAGTGGCCGTATGATAGGCGTTGTCCGTTGAAGAAGAGTAAGTAACAATGACGTTAGAATGTATTCTAACGAAATAGTATAGATAGATGCACAGGGGGCATGAATGGTTGTATACAATCGTATCCAGTAGGTTTAAACTCGAACAATCTCTTCCTTATTATATATAAATATATCTTTATCGTTTAGAAGCTAATCATAACTTACTTATTGTATATAAACGTATCTGGAAGCCACACATTTTCGGCTGGAATCCTTAGCGATTGAATGTTGTTGAAATCCTCTGGGTCCCAGTTCAGATTCTCATCTACCCATTCCTGTAGAGAAGTCATAACATCGCTGTTATTGTTTTGAATCATCGTTATTTGTCATTTGACATCGCTTCAACAGTTTCTTTGAATAAACATGCACTTTAAAACCTTGCTGATAAGTGATGGAGGGAGAAATGTTTTGAAATTACCCATGATAGCATTAGTCATTCTGCTAAAGTAATTAGTCTATCAAACTTCTCAGAGCGCTTAGTTCTACAGAATTAACATGACCGAACTCATGACCGCTATATAATAAGTCAGACACACTACAAACTAAGCTAATGCGGTATGACTATGAATAACGAGCCATCGCTTGGTCATGCCTGTGCGACCCAGTGGTAAGCGCTCAGCCTATGTGACAAAGGACCTCTAGGTTCAATCCTCGCTAGGGTCAGTGGGATTTCTCGTGGGAGGGTCGTATGACAAGCAAATGCATAGCTTGGCATAGTTCATGTAATATCCAGGAAAGCCGGAAGATAACTAAAATACTGCTGACACAGTTATAAACCCAATAATAATTTAATTAAATTGGTGTGATGCGAGAAGCCAAACTCCGCGCAGGGATACTTCCCTTCGCTACACTTCGGTACAGTAACACTGCCTTCATAGATATCACGTGACGATGGATACTGTCATGTGACCCAAACAATATGGCTGAGACGCGAGAGAAATGTGTTTTCTGTGCTTAAATTGAACCTGCATTTTTTTTTTTTGAAAATGAATGATGAATCAAATTCATGCATTTCTTTGACAGTTTCGCCAGTATCGTGAATCATGACGATGTAATTTGTTTTGAAAATGTGTTTTATAGAATCCACCTTGAGACGATCTTTTTTATGACGAAAACACACTGTTGATGTTCGTTACTTTGAGGGCATGACGCTATGTACTTATTGCTTCTTTACATCGAATAAACTTTTCCTGGGTTGGCTGTTACGGGACCTTGTTGCGAACAAACAAGGAAACAAACAAGGTTACGAACTGGTTTGAGTATAATTTCTGTCAGTTATTTACATACAAATATAGTTTGCCATTACTTTTTTGTATTGATTTGGCCAAAGAAGTCAAACTTCTCAAACTGAAAACATGCTGTATTCAGATTTCGATTCAAAATTTATGATAAAAGAAATATAATCCTTTCAAATCTTGGAGGATTTTTTCTGTGATAGCAGAGAGCTCCTTACCAAAATGAAAAGGGAGATCACTGCGTAGCATAATGGCGTGAAGCAATACCCATCAATCAAACGTATGTGAATAATGGATGTTATCGAGACAAGCCTTTTAGGAAAATTATTCATAAAGTCCATTATTGATGGTAATTACTGCTCTAGCTCTCGCGTACGCGTTTTTCTGTGTTGCTAGATTGCAAACCTACCAGATACTCCATATAACGTTTAGTAGAGTGTCAATAACTGGAAAGAAAACCTTGAAAGATGGGACAAATACCATTTCTGTCTGAGATAAGAAATGAATCATTGTAACAAAAAGAGAAATTGCTCATGGTTACCGTGGTCTAGCGGTAGAATGTCAGTCTCGCGACATGAGGGTCGGGGGTTCGGATCCCGTGAGTAGTGAGAACCACATAGCGACCTTTCATTAATTTACATTCTGCGCGAGCGCTGGTTATGTATCCAGGAAGCAGACTCGAGAGATAATGACATTAAATGTAAGAAATTGTTTCACAATCGATGCAAAATGAATAAGTTTAAACTAACAGTCTTCCTTTCTCAAAAGCGGTTTGATGGCTAATTTAAGAAGGATTTGGTTTAATTTGGGTTTTATGTCTTTTCAACACTATTTCAGTAATATCACGGTTGTCAGTGCAGCTATCAAAATTAACTTTTCTTCGTCACTAGTGGAGCGTTTTCCTTAACATTTGATGTTAAAAAAATGCGTGAGTACAAAACAACATTCATTCTTATTTAAATATTAACATAAGCAACACTGCATTGTTACATGTCATTGGAAGCGTCTCGTCGAGACGCTTCCAATGACGTGTCATATTACAATATTATAGTTTTGTTTGAGATAATACCAATACTATAATTTGATTTCAACTTTCACAAAAAAGCATTTGATAAACAATACCCCAGGGTACCATGTTACTAAACAATTTTAGGAAACTATTTGTGTAAGTCAAAAATGATGAAGATGAAAAGAATCTTAGATAAATGTATTGCAATGCGATAGATCATCGGAGAGACGATTCCAATGATGTGTTACTTGCAATATTGCTTAGCCAAATATTGAACCAAGAGAGATCGTTGTTTTAAACTTACGCAAACCTTAAGTACGCGTATAAAATGTTTAGTAAAACGGTTCACCAGGGTACTGTTTTACTAAACAGTTTACGCATAAGATTTGCGTAAGTCTAAAACAACAATTCCTCTTATTCCAATATTGGATGAAGCAATATTGCAAAGTGACACATCATTGGAGTCGTCTCTCCGAGACGCTTCCAATGACGTGTCACATTGCAATATTGTACTTTTATTGAAGATACTATCCGTGTTTATCAGTTTTAACTTACGCAAATATTTTCCGTAAGTTGTTTAGTAAAACGGGCCCCTGACTGTACCACATCCCTTTAAAGCTGTTGACTGCTTTCCTACATTAGCATTATTATACAGTGTTGAAAGACACATACATCATTTAAGGTGGAATCTGTAGTCAACATTTAGCAAGATTTGAGATGAGTGATACCATGCCTCAGTTACGTAACTCTAAATCACCGCCTTGGGACTCTGCGTAAAACAGACAGAGATTGCTTCCTGATTTTAAAGGAGTTTTAATATCGGTGATGGTAAATTCGAACTTTCATGAGAGGAATGTTCTGACTGTTTTACGGAATACCAAATGTTCTAACCGGACTGATCGGCCGTTGTGTGTTGTTAAAGCTGCTTGTTCACAGATGTAAGGAAACTAACATATCATTTCAATTCTCTTTAAAACTGTATAACAGTTGTATTGTTGAATGTAACGTACCCGAGAATAGGTGTAGATTAAAAAGAGGCAGTATTTAGGTATCTAGAGCCTGTTTACAATGTATAAATATGTATAAATATGTATAAATATGTATAAATATGTATAAATATGTATAAATATGTATTCAGATATAAAAAGCATTGGAACGATATTAAAATCAATTGCATACCGACTGTAATTCTTGCATGTATTGATACATTTTGAATCATTTTGCGTCAATTAGCCTTTTTTTTATCACACTGCAAAACAAACACTGTATCGTTTCAACGACATTCTGCTGTGAATTGTAATTTGTCCCATGTGTGAACAAGCACATTTAAGCCTGGTGTCCTACTCCATCTTGATTGACCGGATGTCCAAAATTGATTTGTATACTGTTAACGCGATGTAAAACAAAAACCTATTCCTAATGAATTTCCAGTTATTTAGATTACACAATGGCGCAACTCGGAAGACTGTTAAAGGGACACGTCGCTCTCGTGTGGTCTTTAACTGGTATACTGTGTTATCATATTCCAAAATGCTCAGAAAGGCTTTCTCCTTTACACCAAAATGACCACGGCCATCATGTTTAAAATACGGATGGAATTCCCATTTTCCAAATACATGTATTACCAGTAGTCATTTAAGTTTTTATCTGAGTTGATTTCTTCGCCATACTGTCGGCATTTCACAATATCATGGCAAAATATAGTGCCATGTGACTTCCTCGATAATACCTGTTAACGTAGTGAAATATGACATTGACCAAATGTGGAGGTCAATTGAATAAATTATGTTAAATACCTGATCGATGAAGACGTTCGTAGTTAGAATCTGGTGTCGCTCGTCCTGTAGGAAAGATAAAAACAATCTTAATTGTAATAAGTAAATTTAAACAGGAGGAAAATCACGTGACCAATGTTGACGGTGATATGTCCGCACAAGATGGCTGCGCCGCAAGCACTTTTGCTTTTTCCACATACTTATGTCAATGATTGCTACATGGTGTAGCCCGCAGAAGTGAAAAAGCAAACATTTCTGTTCCGTCATGCGCGCGGCTTTCTTGTTCGGAAATAATATGGTAAACATTGTCACGTGATTTCCCCGCCTGTTAATGTTGGATGTTTAAGCTGTGTGGTGGGTCCTTAATTCATGAATGTATGAAGAGAATCAAGAACAGATACTCGTACACCGATCAAGTTTGCAAATAATTAGTCATGTTCCATTCGTTTCTTTGCTGCATTCATCTTTGACTTATTATAAGATTACACACGAAAGACTGCGATAGGCAATAAATATACTATGAGATAAATATGGCAAATCATAAAACTGTTGCGTGATGTTTTTTTATGCACAACTTCAACAGTATTCCGTTTACATCGCGATGAAATATGAAATGTTGTATGCACAGATTTATGCTCTCACTCAGGGATCATAGACAACATTTTTCAGAGCTATTGCCTAGATTTTTCCATATACTTAAAAATTCCTTTCCTATCCATAGCCATAAAGAAATTGATACTTGTACAATTAATGGAAGAGATGAGTGGAGAATTAGTTAAGATTAAAAAGACATCATTGACGATAGAAAGAAGTATTCGTAACGAAGGCCAATCTGAGAACCGAATACAATATGCTGGTCACGTAGAAGTTTTCCAAACGTCCGGTCTTATGAATAGGGTTATAATCCGGTTCTAAATCCCCCATGATGTGTCAAATTAAGTGCAGAGGGTATCTTCGATTACATTTCTTTTGATTCAGCTATGTGGACAAATAACAAACGATTGTCATGGGTTATTTTCAAATGATTGGAGAAATTTTCTTAGAACACCATTTTGAAATGTTATTAACATTTGTTATTTTCAAATGCTTATTCACTGAAGACAAAATTTGAAAGTCAAAATAAAATGTTGAAACAATACCGTTATTGTATCGGTGTTTGATATACAATATAAGGGGCTTTTGTGAACATAATTAGTTCAGGAAACATTTACTTATCTATGTATGTACAGTTTATATATCTCAAAAGCGAGAATTTAAAGAATTAAAACTGTATCATAAACTGAATTAAAACTGTAACAGTAACGTTTTTGTGTAGTTTTAAAGAAATTGCTTTTTAACTTCCTAATGCCTTTGAACAAGCAAAGAAAAGCAAGTGTTCGTAAATGTTCCTTTTCATTTTTTTCTATGTATATATAAATCAGGATCTTTTAATATCCAGATGTTCTTAGGTACCTTGCGTTTCCAGCCTACTTTGGTGTTAGGACGAAAGATTTAGAATGCTTCAAATCAAGTGTCTAGAATTTAAATTTTCTAGTATAACTTCGTAGCATGTTTACAACATAAAGCCTGATTGAAGTGCTTAGAATATTTGTAAGATCCCGAGAGGCCATGAATAATACAGGTTAAATTTAGTTTTCGTAGATTTTAAGAGATTTTGGGGGAAAGCTCTCAGACAGTATGTCGGGTTTCTAGAAAACACTTCAGACAGGCTTGGTGTAAAAGTTGAGTGCAGTAACATAAATTTCAGGATTGATATAAAGCGTTCTAAAACTAGCTTAACCCAACCTCGATCTCAACATCTTTTTTGCTTTGTTTATATGGTGTAACATGTACACGCCGAATCAGCAATTTTTCAGTTGTGGTACGGCTTTCCTGGATCAATCAGTACTTGGTATAAACTTATTTATCTAGCATCGAAATAAGTTCTACCCCTGGGGCCCGTTTTACTAAACAGTTTACGCTTAAGATTTGCGTAAGTCTAAAATAATAAGTCCTTTTATTTCAATATTTGGCAAAGCAATATTGCAAAGTAACACATCATTGGAATCGTCTCTCCGAGACGCTTCCAATGACGTGTCACATTGCAATATTGTACTTTCATTGAAGATAGTATCCATGTTAATCAATTATGACTTACGCAAACATTTTCCGTAAGTTGTTTAGTAAAACGGTACCCTGGACCGACCACTGTCTTCCACAACTACATGTACTAGGCCAGGGCTCTGATGTCACTTGCCAAAAGTCACTCCCAAGAAACCAGAGGTGTCGATGGGGCTCGAACCTTGGACCCCCAAGTTCTAAGCCTGCCACCTCAACCATTGGGCCACGCAGGGTCCTCATAAATGAATGAAGCCTGACTGAGCCCTAACTCCATTATATCTTATCGTGAGGCATCTGCTCCGTGCAAAAGACGGCTTTGATTTGTCTCTATATGGCTCGTGTACATGAGCAATGCTACACTCCTCCGTATTTGTCAATTTTTGTTATTATTGCAAAAGGGACAATATCGCGTAAACAGAGGTTAGTTAATGACGGGGCTCGAACCCAGAGTTCCTTATTACTGAGTCCATCAATTCATTTTAACCACTGGGCTAATAAAACCATTTATGTAAACATGGTTACTACCTAAAATACGGCGTCTATTGTTGCATCCCTTTTGGATCAATCAAATATCGTTAAGCTTTGCAATGGTTTAAACAACAAAAGATATATCTGCTAAGCAAAGACCCGATCATTGGACCGGACCTTAATGCTCGGTTGACAGGCGGGAGGTCAAAGGTTTATAACACCATTACGAGCCTTAGACTTCTGCTGTCTTGTGTCTAGATTTAAGAACTTGTAATAACATTGCCCAATTCTGCATGGGTTCAAATCCTTGTGGTGGTGCTTAGATTTTCATGAGATATTCCAGATTGACTTACAGAATGCCAAATGTTAAACCAGGCCTGACCAGACCTTATGGGTATGGGATTTTTTTTCTCAGTCATCATGAATCGGATACCGCAACTGACGGACTAACGGAACGCTGATGGTCCTACCAGGCTTCGTCAGTCTTTATTGGCAGTAGAGTATGAGGTTTTCCTTTATCAATACAAAGTAAATGTCATCGGCTTTGCGACCATAAGCTTTATTTTGTTTGTACCTTTCTCAAAGAGATTGGAATTTATGATAAATGTTGATTCCTTACTCTTTTAAAATATTCATATATCAATATCATTTACTCTTTACAATTTTTACTAAATATCACGCACTCATTACAAATGATCTATTTACTATTGTTAATTCTTTACAAATTTTCTTTTTTTTTATCATTCAATAATTACAAATTTGTATTTTTTTTTTCTTAAACTCTATTCATTTTAACCTGTAAATAATTCAAATTCGTCTATCCACATCATCACAGTGCGCGCTAAATGACCTTAGCTGTCGGTGCGCCCTAAACACCATTCATTCTTTTTTGCTTATAAGTATTTGAGGTATACGACACAAACCTACATTTAACAGCGTCTGCGACATAATGTAATCAAACAAGACACTCCTCTCTTTCTCCGATGTAATTATGTTTGGATTTTCTCCGAATTGTGTTCGCCCGACAGCGTATTCCTTGGTAATTTCGACCTCATTAGCGCTTACCGTCGATCCACTTATGCGGTATTGGTTTTTCTCTCGCTATATCTTAACAACGTCTCTGAACGTCAATACACCCAGTCCTTTAGTACGTTGGTACACAGGTGGCATGTATGCGATTTCTTTTTCTCGTTTTCAGAGTTAGTAAGTCGAAATAACGCGATGATTGAGTCGTTATTTCGACTTAGTCATCTCGTTATTTCGACTTACTATCGCGGAATAACGAGTTTAAACAAACGCATACATGTCACCTGTGTGCCACCGTTCTTTATGCAAAGAAACCTCAGTTTTGTTTTATTCAACTGACTCTGGTAGAGTTAATTAAGTCGAGTGATTGAATAATAAAGACAATATTCTTTGGGTCATGCGTGGCTCAGTGGTTAAGGTGACAGACTCAGAACTCGAGGGTCCCGGGTCCGAGCCCAACTAGGTCTTCTGATTTCGTAGAAGTGGCCATTGACAAGTCACTTTAGAGCCCTAGCCTAGTACTGGTGCATCCAGGAAATCCGTTATAGAACTGGAACATTTTGGTACGACACTGACGAAGAAGACCCATATGGGACCTGTGTCAGTAATTTACTATAACTTTACATGTATTACCATGGGTCCAGATAAAAGATATGTTTGTTATAATTACAGTTTCTAAGTTATTTGTTATCTAGCCGTGTTGCCGCTCGCGAGAGTATCAACAATAAAGGTTTTAAAAAGTTACCATGCCGTTAGAGGTGCTTGTTCACAGATGTGAAGAAATTTTGAAGTAATTTAATTTCTTTAAAATGCACGACAGATGTAGTGTAATATGATACACACTGAAAAATAGTCATTGAAAGCAAAATTAGAATTTTTTTATCATTCTAAGTATGTATACAGCAACTTAACTTAAATTTAAGCCAAAACCTTAACATCGCTGTTGAGATCAGCCGCATTTGAACTGTACATACATAGATAAATAGACGCTTCCTTAAACAATATTGTAATATTTTACTACTTTTTATTGTATATTAAACAACAACACAAAACTGTTCTGTTTCAAATACATATTATTATGACTTTCGAATTTCCTCACATCTGTGAATAAGCATCTTTAATAGAGTCAGCACACGAATGTTAGAACGTGTAGCCGATCTCTTATTAGGGTAACCAGATCGAATTATTTCCTAACATTATTCAAAAGCTCATGGCGAATTTACAACTTTTTGTGATATCACTTACACCACTTGCGCTAATAGTGGTTGATAGACAATGACTCACAATTGATACATGTACCATGTACTACTGATGAGGAAATATCAGAAGCTTGGATAGGTGAACTGCCGCCGTAAAATGTTTGGAAACTTCTTCCACGTTTGTCAAATAGTTATCAGTCTGAGTGGCGGTCTTCGTTGAGTCGCAAACATTTTGACACAAAGAAGACATCCGAACAAATGCACCAAGTAAATGTTTATCTTCTTCCGTTAATGTACCTGACTCATCCTATTGCATTATCTAACATATTTCCTACTTGGACTATGCTAAGAAATAGCGGCAGGCACAACTACAGTTTACGGGCAACATAACGATGTTTGTGCTATTAATATTGCGTATTAATTTAACAAGTATGATAAAGAACTGTTATCCAAGTCAACAGAATCATCTTAATCAAATTGCCGCAAATATTTGGATTCGAACCGAGGCACAAGTAGTCCAGTCGGCTTTGAAGTCCTCGACGCTAATCACCTTACTAATGCGGATACCAACTTTGTCTATTAAACAAGAAAACAAAGGGTCGCGATTGGCCTTTTATTTATGACGATGGCATTGGAACACTGTGGTTCCGGGCCCAATCCTCTCTTGCGCTGCGGATTTCGTGGTCCGTTAAACAGACACTACACAGCCCTAGGCTAGTACTGGTGAATCCAGGAAAATATAACTTAAAGATTGTTGACACAGCGTCAAGCCCCGTTTATATTAACCCTTTACCAAACGCCAAATTGTCGACTGTCCCAAATTGAAAGAGTTTGCAAACGACATTTCATAATGCAATGAAATTGAAAAATAATCTTCTGATAGGACAGAAAACATTGTGGGATAAGGAGAAATTGCTCGTTAAGAGCAATTTCTCCTTTTTCCACAAAGTTTTCCAGAGTCGTCAGCAACAAACTGGTCAAATGTCTCTATTGTTTGGTAATGGTTTAAGAGAAAAAAATAAAGGTAAGACAAAGAGTCGATCAAACTTACCAAGCCAATGATCTGGTTTAGATGAAGCGCGAATTTCACGGTGAGAACCTCGGATGAATTGACGACGGGGCGAACCGATTTCTCGTATCCGTCCATCAAACTTTCGTACAATCTCTGTTCGTCCGGAACCACATCGCTCTCGGATCTCACATGTGAACCTAGCAGATGGAAATTAATGTTTATTTTATTGTTTGTTTTACATTGATTCATCTAACCGAACGCAACATACAACACAACACTGCTGATAGGCGATTTTAAAAGTGTTTGATAAGACAGATTTGCAGATAACGATTTAAAAGGAGAGAAATTGCTTAGAAAGAGCGAGGAAGCTGTACTTTTTCAAGAATTGACTTAACAATCAACAGTCACTTAATTAATATAACAATTGCATAAATGAAACATGTTTCCTTTTTCAAACCATAATTTCAAAAAGGAAAGTCTGTTTGAAATACTTCGATTCTTCTTTGCAACGCAGCAATTGTAGAAGTGAATTGGGTAAAATAAAAAGAATAAAGGGCGATTTTTCCTAAAAGAGGCTCCGTTCCAATGTGGTTTGAGTACCGAACTTGGAACCAAGCGGTCCCTTTCTGTAATAGTCTTTAACTCGTTAGGGATTTATTTGGATTTCCATTCTAATGTTTGACCTTAGAAAAACTGATTTCATTGGAATACTGGATCTACCCGACTGGACCACTCCTTTTAGGCAGTTAAGATTGTGTCTTTCTTGAACTGAAGGCCGGCCATCGTAATGTAACGAAAAGCGGTAACAGTGTAACATTTCAATTCATCAAACACGAGCCGGGTATCTTGATATAACTGAAACAGGTGCGAAGTAAAACTTAGCAACAACACATAGCAGACACAAACAACTCGTTTGGAGCACACATGTGAAATCCAGCGGAAAATGGGCAATAGTATTATTCATAAGGGAATTCTCAATGAATAGATCATTATTGTAACAATATGCATACAATGACGCGATCAGGTTTCTTCACGGCCTATTGAAATGATATCGAAAATGACATGGGTTTGTTACGATATGGGAATGCGTGACTAGTCCAAATCAGAAGCAAAAGCATACGTTCAAACTAACGAGGCTTTAATGCATGTTGGATTTTATTGGCTAGAGACCATTGCAACAAAATGAGAAACTGTTCACCATTGGACACAGTGATTTATTATTACATTTGCAGCGGCAGATGGTTAAATGTAATTATGAGGTATTCTGGGGGTAAAGGTGGTGTTGTTTTAACCCATTACGTATGCAGATTAGTCTGCAATAAACTGGTCAAATGTCGTTATCGTTTGGTAATTGGTTTAAGAGTGTACCTTTGTCAAAGTGGTAATATGTTATTAATCTTTTTACACTTACCTTTTGAGTGCTGTTTTGGTTCGGTTTAACAAAGCAAGTAATAAATATCGCTATGTTTTGCAAATATTATCTTAAGTGCTATTTTAAGCAAATACAATTTTTTCGTTTTAAGCAAATAATCCCTTATCGTCCTTTTCGAGATAATATTTTGTTCATATATTGCTTATTTTCCTCAACCAAAAAATGTCTTGTTCACAATGTTCACAACATGCTAAATCTTAGATTATTCTTAAGGGACATGGACATAACAGTGTAAGAAAACCAAGGAATTTACATGTAAGCGTAAAATGTCGAAATTCAAACGATATGATCAGTATATTCTTTTGTCACAGTTGTTTCTGCAGTGGATGTCAATAGGAAGTAAGCAACACATGTAAGTGTAGTTACCTTACCTAAGCCAAAACGTTTGTATTCACAATGCCTGCAACATGTTCAATATTAAGAAATTTCTATATGACACGTTCCTAAAAGCTACTGGAAACCAAGGGATATTATGCGGGAAGTGTTCTAAATCGAGCAATGTATTGTTGACAAGAAACAATGTACTTAAATTACATGTCAATAATCATAACACCCTGTCCTGTATTCATGAATTTACCGCTACAATTATGAATGGCTTCTAACAATAATTGGTCGATATTCATCTAAGTCGCAGCAAGAGTTATATGTCTAAACGTTTTGAACAAGAATTAAGAAAATGAATAGGATAATAACAAAAGCAGATCACGTACCATTTTGGGATAAGCAGTATCCGATGCTTAATGCAATAAACACGAGATTGCTTCGGTGTAGCGCCATGACAGCTGTAAGTTTCCCTCTTCACAACTGGTTCCGCCGTGACGCATATACATACAATCAAAGTCACACAGACGTTTGTATCGGGCTACACGAAGCTCTCCCGTGAATGTTTCGATCAGGACGCTCTTTCACAGCATCACAGACAAGCTCCCAATTCAAGTACCAGTTTGAAAGCTCCAGCTTTTCCCCGGAATTTCTCCCGATATTTCAAAGAATATGCAGCTTTTCTCCGATTTTCCGATATTCAGCTGACTTGTGGAATCTGATCCCGTACTTGGTTCTTGTCTTGTTTATACAGATCGCCCGTGAACAACGAACGGTTTCGGCTCTTGTCGGAATACCTCGGCTATTTCCGGAACTCCCCGTTTGTGCTTATTGAAACTTCCCGGAATTTCACGTCCGATTGTTTATTCAGTGCGTTGGTTTCAGCTTATGTAGGATCACCTCGGCCTTTTTCCGGAACTAGTCGTCGGTGCTTTTCGAAACTTCCCGGAATTTCACGTCCGGTTGTTTATCTAGTTCGTTGGTTTCAGCTTATGTCGGAATACTTCGGCTATTTCTGGAACATCGATTCGGTGCTTTTCGAAACTTCCCGGAATTTCACGTCCAATTGTTTATCCAGTTCAGTGGGTTAATAGCTAGGTTGACGCCTCAGCCTGAATATAGAGTGAAAGAGATGAAGACAGTGGAGGTGGGTTTTATAGAAATAGATGTAGGAACAAAATCGATCTCGCGGGCCCAATATTGGCTGTCCGGCACAAAGAAATAATAGCCACCCACGGGAAACGGCACAATGCTAAGAGCGTAAAAAATCTACGCCGTTATCCAATTTTCCTATTCAGTATACTGCGTTTTAATTATATTCTTTTCTGACGCTCTTTGAGAAAACGATTCGGCCAACCCTTATGACAAAAGAGGCAATCTTGTCACTATAATTTCTAACAAAAGACATAAGGGCGAGATAATCCAAAGAAATCGACCTTAAAGTCAACTCTGGAAGTTACAGAAATGCCAACAAATATGGCTTTGATGGAAACTGATTTTTATTTGCTTGGACTTATGCTGAATGCCAGCCAATATAACAGCAGCCTATTAATGCAACTGATTCAGAACCAATCTTATATAGAGTCATTTAACCCTTTCCCAAACACCAAACTTTCTACTGTTCGAAATTGAAAGAGTTTGCAAACGGCATTTCAAAATGTGAAGAAATTGGAAAATAATCTTCTGATTGGGTAGAAAACCTTAAGGGAAAGAGATAATTTGCTCGGTACGAGCAATTTCTCCTTTCCCCACAATGGTCTGCGACAAATGACATGTTGTTATTGTTTGGTGATGGTTTAAAGCCGTTTGAAGAATGAAAACCCATTGACCGTTGACTCAAATATCGATTACTCGAAGCAATCAAACTGTTGATCTCTTTACCTCGGACGAATGTTTTTGAAACTTTCAACCCACAGTTCCCATACGGTTTTAAAGTAGGGAAAAATTCCCATTTTGAGTGACATTTTTGTAGGATCTATTTTAAGTAATGTGCTTTAAACTTGATAAATATAAGTAATTTTCAATTGTCTTTGATATATGAATTACACCTTTGGAAAGCTTAGGTTTTTGTCTTTCGAGATATGCAAAATATTTCTGGACATTTTCTTTTTTCATCAAAATGACTTAATTTTAAATGATTCGAAATCAAATTAACAAATCATGTCTAAGTTGTTCCTAACCATGCAAAATGACCGCGAATTACATGGATATTCACGACTTTGGCAACTCTGCTTTTTAAACAATAAACTACCGACAAGTGTTTACCTCTTATCAACATAACATTGTAAATTATGAACCACTAGAAAAGAAGTACATCAAACAGTGCGAGATAACTTAGAAATATTTATAGAGAGCTACGTAAGACTTTTTCGATGTGTCTATTTAACTTCGAGGTATGGATATTTCATTGAAACAAATTGTAGAAAATGCATGTTGAGATTTTGAGGAAAACAAAGCTACCAAAAGCAATAAGCTTCAGAGACGAGACGGTCAATTTACAACTTGTTTTTTGAAACTCATTCTTTTGCCGAATGAATTCGGTTGTTCTCGGTATACCTCGGTTTGGGCCGGTACTATTTGCGTTGAACCGAAAAGTACCGGCCTAAACCGAGGTTAACCGAGAACGATCGCAGTAATCCGACGACGGAATGAGTTTCAAAATGGTGGACTATGGGTATTCTACCTTAATTAAAAGGGATGATGTCAGCCAAAAAGCAAAAATGACTTGTAAAGGAAAAGTTGGTCAGTATATACTCCATCAAAGTTAGCACCTTTAGCATATATGAATCAATAGTGTTTATTATTCAGCTCTTGCAGTACTGGAACCGAATTCATTCTTATTCAAACAGGTTGGATCATGACCAGCCATTGGCGGCTGGTCTGTGATCTAACCTGTTTGCTACTCTGAGTATCTTTCCTCGTCAAAATTAAGTAGATATTTAAGGTTTTGGGAAGCAGACGCCCTGAAAATCTACTTTTCGACTATATTACAACAAGAGATGCACATTATCCCGATTCCAGTGCGGTTAAATGAATACGAAAATGTTTGCTTTATACGCTCTTGTACTGTTTGTAATTACAGACGTATTACTTAACGACTCCCGGCGGGAAAATACCGAATAGGGGAAAACAGAGAACACCACTTTATAAGGAATTATAAAGATACGGTTCGTCGGTATGCTATCTATTGATTCATCGTGTCTCTTACAAACGAATAGTTTACATGGAAAACTGTATATATTCGTTACAAACAACAGAAACTCTTTTTGAATTTTAAACATTTGCTACATTCATGCAATTTACATGCAATAAAAAGAACTAGATATTTACATATTCAAAGTTACAAAATGATCTAGAAATATCTGGCTTTAATAGTAAGAAAAGCGCCATATAGTCTCACATATAAGTAAAAGACGATGACTTATATTCATACATTGAAAGTAAACAATTGGAAACAGACGTTTACGTAACTATTTAGCAAAAAAACTCAAAAAGAGTTCCACCATTGAAAAAATATATATATATAAATATGAAAATATGAAGCCAATTAATCACACACGCTAACGGTAAAAAAAATTACACCATATGTCTAGAAAGTGAAACTTCATCAGCAAATATGCAGGTCGAACCTTATATGTTTCAAATAACGTATTCCATACTAAAACATTGGTTAAGATCTATATTCGCCCTCGAGGCCCCCACCTCAAGATTGGTGCCCTATCAGTTCGCCGTAACTTTAATTAAAAGTTGTGTTTTTATATCGATTCACGACATAATATTTTGTTACAGACGGAAACCTGCAAATATTTCATTGATTTGCATCCTTCGGCTGTTTGTTACCTACCTTGAATACGCGTGCATAGATGGAAGCATGTCTGGCTCAGAACATTTAAAAATAGGTTTAAAATGTTAGCCATTCCCTCATAGTTTTAAATGAAATCAACACACACTTGTTTCCAAACTACTTCTGAGCAATGTTGTTCATGCGAAAAAGCCCTTTGCTTGGAAATTGTATTGTGCAGTATTGATGTTGATAGACAAAGATTAATTAAAGCTGGGTGTAACATAGGTGCGCTGTTGTTGAAAACACGCTGATTACCATCTGATTTCTATACTGAATTGGTATAAAAAGCATGACCGTGTGTGTCTTTACATATTACTCATTTAAGGTTTTTTTTTTCATTTTGTAAGCCATGCCCTATGTATCTAAACTTTTTGGTGTTCGATTTATCTGTTAGTTTCACACTGCTTTTGTGTTCAAGACTATATGCCAATGTATGCATTTGTATGCTCGTCAGTTATGTCCAGGTTTTCCAAGGGAGCCTTTACGGACAAACGAATCCTTCCCGAAATTTACTATATAATCAGTATATGGACAGGTTCAGTAGCAGAGCTATTATTCACATACAAGTACATGTAAAGCAAAGGTCAGATTTGGTCACCCTGCTTCTATGCTTCACACACAACTCTTTGCCAAACGGACCCTAGTTAATGTAGGTATGTGTGTTTGGTTTATTATGTCTTCATCATTCGTGAAGCGTTTGCTATTTGTTTTCCCTCTACGTATTGCACCTTCGGATTCTTTGCAAGTTTATTTGCGAACGCGTGTACATAAAAATATAATTGTATTGGAACATAGAAAAAGTGTGGATGACTTTGGATAGACTTTTCACATGTAAAACTTGTATCATTCCAGAACTGATATTCATGATAGTATAATTGTCCCGTCAGGCACGAATATAAAAAGAGTACAAAATATATTATTCGAATCAAAGTTTATATTAAACCGCAGGAAAACAGACGCACAATGGTGCGGGAACGAAATAATGGTATTGATGCTATAGGGACAGGTTGTATCTATAGGGACGGGTTGCATATTCAATACTTGTACCACACCAGAACTGATGTGTGGGATATCGTCATTTTCCCGCCAGACGCAAATTTGTGCGGTTCTAGTTAACGCTGAATTAATTCCATTTAATTCGGTGTCAGAATCCGTTAGATACACATCTGTCCATAGCGTCGGGTTACCCACAATTCAATAATCGTGGTGAAACCCCCATTCATTACATGACAATTCGATAGGACATGGGAGAGATAGAGAGGGAAAACGATGTTATTTACCCTAAGAATGCTTGGTTATTTTCTTAGAATAGATTTCTGTGTCGTCTGCTTTCCAAAACCTTAAACCTCTGCTTTATCTTGACGATGAAAGATACCCAGAGAAGCAAACAGGTTATATCACAGGCCAGCCGCCAATTTACTTGGCGGCTGTCCTGGATCTAACCTGTTTGCAAAAGCATGAAGTTGGTTCCAGCACTATAAGGGTTAATGCAATTACATCAATTGTACGACAATTGTACGACAATTGTACGACAATTGTACGATGGGAAAATAACGAATGTATTGATCGTTTTGGACTCTCAAAACAACTGGGTCATGTTCAAAAGAGTATGCGCTCGTAAGCGCACTTTTGTTAACATCATTGTTATGCTATATAGTTTAAAAACAAAAAGACATCTAAAGTGTTGTGTATATTTAGATAATGCCAATCAGTGTATCCATTAAGACACGCCTACTTGCTATGCAATGCACACCAATACCCCGCCCAGGTCATACATATAATGCATGTTGACCTCTGATCTTTGTTAGTTATATTCTACACGTTAAGTAGCTACATGTAAGTCATTGATTGGGTGTGTTCCACTGTAATAAGAGTAGCCACAAAACTTATAAAGCTTGCCTCGTTTGTTTACCCAAACACAACATAAAGTAGAGGCAGTACTAGTCAGAGGGTCCTGCGCGGCCCAGTGGATAAGGTGGCAGACTAAGAATTCGGGGTTCCGTGTTCGAGTCTCATCAAGAACTCTCGTTTCGTAAGGCAAGTTTGGCAAGTCACTTCAGAGCCCTGACCTAGTACTGGTAGATCCAAGAGAGCTTTAAAAAAAGCTTAAATAATGTTGACACGGCAATAAACACATACAAACAAAGTTCTAGTCTAAATGATTCAGACGCTAAAATTTCATTTTACAATGTAATACTATTAGAGCTTGGATCATCCCAGTGAAGGAAGTGCCCGCGTAATAGAAATTATCGCAACATTCCGAACGCAATATCGCTCACAACGTTTGTGGAAGTGTTCGAATGAATTTCAGTCATTTCTACAAACTTCGTTAGCGAGTTTTCGTCCGAAATCTTGTCGGGTCAATATACCGATACTTTTTCAAATTATGCATGTTACGGAGATCTGACTATCGACAAATTAAGTATCACCCGACAATAGTGTTACTTTAAGCATTCACGAACTGTTAGAAACCGGAATTGCGTTCGTCATCTCTACAGAATTTGGCCCCGCCCCTTTAAAGATATAAAACCTAACGGACAATAAGCTTCAAGGTGGCATATACAGCAGGAATTTTGGGAAAATCAGAAATAATGGGTTACTTTGTGAAACTTTTCATGTAGCTATGCCAATTGGGAATATCATAAGTACATTTGCTTATCAAATCACTCGCTGTTTTATTTTTCCTGTCTTGCCTTCCCCCAGGAAGAAATATTTTTGCCGAAAGATTCATCTTGAAATCATTGTGACAAGAGAAGATTTACTCACTATAACGGCGCTTAATGACCTATGCTGTCGATGCGCCTTAAATCATCATTCAATCATCCATGCATAGTTTGAAGGGAATATGTTACTTATAAGAACAAACCGAACGAATTTGGAGAATTAACTCGTTTACAATTCTTGTAGATCGTCTAAAAAACAGATAAGATAACTGTTGACTTAATATAAGCAAAAGTGACACGTCGTAAACCCTATGGGATTTAAAACTGCATATACACAGATGCAGGTACATTTGAAAATAAAAAGAAAATCTTTAAAACCGTACAACAGTAACAGTTTAACTGTTTACCCTTTCTCAAACACAAAATCTTCGACTGTCCCAAATTGAGAGAGTTTTCCGACGACATTTAAAAATGTGATGGAATTCAAAAATAATTTTCTGAAAGGGCAGAAAACATTGTGGGGAAAGGAGAAATTTCTCGCTAAGAGCAATTTCTCCTTCTCCCACAATGTTTTCCATAGTCGTCTGCAAAAAGCTAGTCAAGTGTCGTCATAGTTTGGTAAAGTGTTAAACCACTGTACTGAAGAGTAATCAGTGAAAGATTGGGTTACTTTGTGAAACTTTTCATGTTGCTTTTTCCATTGGGAATATCAAAAGTACGTTTGCTTATCGAAACACTCGCTGTTTTATTTATCCTGTCTAGCCTTCCCCCAGGAAGAAATATTTGTGCCGAAAGATTCATCTTGAAATCATTGTGACAAGAGAAGATTTACTCACTATAATGCGCGCTTAATGACCTAAGCTGTCGATGTGCCTTAAATTATCATTCATTCATCCATGCATAGTTTGAAGGGAATATGTTTCTTATAAGAACAAACCGAACGAATTTAGAGAATTAACTTGTTTACAATTTTTGTAGATCGTCTAAAAAAACAGATAAGTTAACAGTTGACTTAATATAAGCAAAAGTGACACGTCGTAAACCCTATGGGATTTAAAACTGCATACACACAGATGCAGGTACATTTGAAAATAAAAAGAAAATCTTTAAAACCGTACAACAGTAACAGTTTAATTGTTTACCCTTTCTCAAACACCAAATCTTCGACTCTCCCAAATTGAGAGAGTTTTCCGACGACATTTCAAAATGTGATGGAATTCAAAAATAAGTTTCTGAAAGGGCAGAAAACATTGTGGGGAAAGGAGAAATTGCTCGTTACGAGCAATTTCCCCTTCTCCCACAATGTTTTCCATAGTCGTCTGCAAAAAGCTAGTCAAATGTCGTTATTTTTGGTAAAGGGTTAAACGACTGCACTGAAGAGCAATCATTGAAAGACTGGGTTACTTTTGTGATACCTTTTCATATTGCTTTTTCCATTGGGAATATCAAAAGTACGTTTGCTTTTCGAATCACTCGCTGTTTTATTTATCCTGTCTAGCCTTCCCCCAGAAAGAAACATTATTTCCAAAGGATATACCTCAGAAAACATTGCGGCAAGGGGAGAATTTACTCACTTTAAGCGAAATCTTCACTTGCCTCTCTTTTGTTTCAATGTTTAATATGAACAAATGTAATAGTTGCATCCATTTCTTTTATAATTGGTTAAAATTGTATGTCGGCAAGTGCAAATAATTTCAGGATAGAAAGAGTTAGAAATGAAATACCGATTTGCCTGAACACAGAACAGAGAAGTAATCCGAAGGAGCGATAAGAGTGAATCCCCAGTGAGTAGTTTTTAATCGGAACACATTATACGTTTATGCTAATGACTGAGTCGCAAGTCCTAACCCTTATAGTGCTGGAACCGACTTCATGCTTATACAAACAATGTCTATGTGAAATGTTTTGTCGGGAGGTTGCTTGTCTGCTCTTTGGTTAAACCATTACAGTCTAACTTGTCTTAAGCAACCACCCCTTTAAGCAGCCATCCTGTCTTAAACAGCCACTACAGAAAGTCCCATTGTTAGATTTATAGTGTAAAGTTTGTGATTAGCACCCAACCTGTTTTAAACAGCCAATTTATTCTGTCCCATAGACTGGCATCTTAACACAAGTTGGACTGTATCAGTGTTTTGTTTGATGCAGTTTGTTGACTGGTCCCTTGGCTAACGGTTGGACAATGGCGTATTATCCGAAAGAATTAAAAGTGATACTTTTTTTCCATTTTTACTGGAAAAGCTATTTGTATCCCGAAGCCTTTATGTTTTGTTGTTTGTATTATTATAAACCGAAATCAAAATACTACTTAGTATGTCAATAGCAAGCTGTTCGAAAACCCAAAAGCCAGCTCTAGTCATATATTGCTTTCATGTTTTAGTTGTGATATCAATCAAAAGTTATGGAATGCGGAAAAGGGACGGAACTAGTGCAAAGCATATCTTCACCAGTCTTTGCTTTAATGATCCGTCCAAGTACATAGAGGTATAATATAAACGTTCAGTTAATTTGCTTTTATTGCCGGATATCGTAGGTATTTACTTGTAATTGGCATTTTAATGATGGGTTAATTACACTACGCATGCATTATCTAAAGCATGTTTTATTTTCATTATCTTTTTTTTATTTTATTTGTTTTGTTAATGTTGTGGATACTCGGCCGTTCGTCCAGGGTTCGATTCCTGCTCTGGCTTGATGATTCACCGAAGACTGAGTCAAAAAAATGGTAATATTTCTCGGAAGCATAACTAAACGGTCATAATATTGAACATGGCAGAATGCAAAACTGATGACGCGGCATTGAAAAAATGAATTAACTCCCGCTTTCACTGCTCTATATTGGGCATGTTACAAGTCCATTTGAATATCAAATAACAGACTATTAGAATAAAATAGTTCTACTTGTCGAGTTAATATGGTAAAACAATCTTTTAAACTGCACACCACTTGTTCTGTTAAACCATACGCACTGAAGAAAAGACAATATTACCATTAGCGAAATTAAAATATTACTTAGTATGTCAATAGCAAGCGACTCAAAAATCTAAAAGCAAGCTCTAGTCCTTTGTTCCTTTAGTGTTAAAATTATAATACCAAACACGAGTTATGGAATGCGGAAAAGGGGGAGGACTAGTGCAAAGCATTTCTTCACCTGTGTTCATTTTATTGATATCTTTAAGTGCATAGAGGTATAAATATAAAAACGTTCAATTAATTCCAGATATTGTAGGCTTTTACTTGTTATTGTCACTTTAATGATGGGTTAACGACATAACGTCTGCATTATCTAAAGCATATTTTATTTTATTTTATTTTAACATTAGGTTAAACAAATTTTTTTACATCGATTGTTAAATAAGTTCTTACAACTTTGACTAACCAATCACGGTTCTGCTTCTGGATATATAACCAGTACTTGTTTCGAATGTGGATTAATGAAAGGTCGCAAAGTAGACCCCGCTTCTTACGGGATTTGAACCCATAACCCTCGTGTCAGGAAGCCGACGCTCTACCCCTGGTCCTCCGTTTGTTTAACGTTTTGGATTAGGGGCCGTTCGTTAAGGGTTCGATTTCTGATCTGGCTAGTTGATTCACCGACGACCGAGTAAGACATGGAAAAATTTCACGGAAGCAAGAATTAATAAACTATCACTATAATAAACACGCCAGAATATAAACTGCTGACGCGGCATTAAGGAAATCAATTAACTCTCGCTTACATTGTGCTATACTTGACATGATACAATGTCAAGAAGGCAATCATTTGATTGATAAACAACAGAATATGTAAATGAAACAGTTCTACTAGGCGAGTTACTAATTACTAATCATAACGCGCGCTTAATGACCCTAGCTGCGTTGCGCCTTAACCCATTACCAAAGAATAACGACATTTAACCAATTTCTCCCAGGCGACTTTTGAAAAGATTGTGGGAAAAGGAGGAATTGCGCGTAACGAGCATTTATTTTTTCATTTTCTACAATGTTTTCTGCCCTATCAGAAAATAAATTTTCCAATTTCATCGCAATTTGAAATGGTTTCTTCAAACTCTTTCAATTTGGGACAGTCGAAAATGTGGCATCTGGTAAAGGGTTAAATCACCACTCATTCATGCATAGTTTGAAGGAAATATGTTATTTGTAAGAACAAATCGAACGAGTTTAGACAATTAGCTAAACGACGCTTACAGTATTCGTAGATCGTCTAGGAAACACAAAAAAGTTGACTGTTGTCGTAATGTAATTAGAAATCGAACGCTAGTGGCATGTCGTTGATTCTACGGGATTTAAAACTGCATGTTCACAAATGTGAGTACATTTGGAAATAAAAATAATCTTTAAAACTGCACAATAGTTTTACTGCTAAACGATACACACTGAAGAATAATAATTGGAAGCAAAATCTACGTAGTTTTAATTCTTTGAAGTGTGTATGCAGTGAATAAACGTGTATCTTAAATCCAAAAGCGTGATATCGCCTTTGAGATTAACCACATACAAATTGTCAAAATATTGACGCTCCATGAATTAGTGGTGCTTTATAAAGCTACCTTTAATTGTATATCAATCATCAATTGACATTATTTTTTTGACGAAATTTAACTTTGTCTTTCAAATTTTCTCTTCTGTGAACAAAGACCTTTAACCATTTTAGTGCTGGAACGAACTTCATGCTTATGCAAACAGGCTAGATACAGGTCAGCCGCCAAGGTACTTGGCGGTTGGCTTGTGATCTAACCCGTTTGCTACTCGCCTGTGATCTAACCTGTTTGCTACTCTGAGTATCTTGTCTCAACAGAAATAGGCAGATATTTAAGATTTTGGAAATAAAAATATATTTCTAGAAGATAACCCAGCATTCTAAGGATTAACAAATAAACGCCCACACACACCGCACAATACATTTTTACATGGTACGTAACCGATGTTAAGTGTGTGGAATACATTATTTCTTCTGTAAAAACCGCACGAACCAAGATAGATAGGCACTCAAGAGATCCAGAAATAGAGAAACAGTTCCGTATGAAATGATAGATGGGCGTTCACGTTTTATTTAGACGTTCAAACTATTTCTGTTGAATCTGAAATATGTCTTAGAATGATTGGTAATCTTCTAAAAACAGATTTTTGTGAAGTTTGCTTTCCACAACCTTAAGTATCTGCTTAATTCTTATGAGGAAAAGTATTCAGAGTAGTAAACAGGTTAGATCAGAGGCCAGCCGCCAATTTACTTGGCGGCTGACCTTGATCTGAACTGTTTGCATGAGCATGTAGTTTGTTCAAGCACTATAAGGGCTACTTATACGAAAGATTCTTTTATGGATGGCTTGTGTAAGATTTGAACTCATTACCGCCGAACGTAAGGTTATTAGTCTTCGAGCATGATCTGTAACTGGTGGTTTGAGTAACGATATTGAAATCACAAAGTCCCTCGTTGTGTGGGTTTAAATCAC
The DNA here is from genome assembly GCA_947846245.1 of Cerastoderma edule. Lineage (NCBI taxonomy): Eukaryota > Metazoa > Mollusca > Bivalvia > Cardiida > Cardiidae > Cerastoderma > Cerastoderma edule. The sequence continues at coordinate 5,590,942 of OX401409.1, read as the reverse complement.
GGAGGCGCTTGATTTAAATCTTGATGAGAATAATTCTCTCAGACGAGTTACGGAATGATGACTGTTCTACTAGGTTTAGACTTAAGAATGGTAATTTTCTAAAAATATATCATTGTGTCGTTTGCTTTCAAAACCTTAAATAACTGCTTGGTTTTGATGAGGAAATATACTCAGAGTAGCAAACAGATTTTATCAGAGGTCAGCCGCAAATTTACTTGGCAGCTAGCCTGGACCCAACCTGTTTGCATAAGCATGAAGTCGATTACAGCACTATAAAGGTTAACAAGCCCAAATTGGAAGACTAAGCTAATACATTGTGAGTTAGAGTGGCAATGTAACGTTAGATAAAATGTTGACACAATGTTAAAATCTCAGAAAAACTTTGATATCAAACTTTTACTATACATGGCCAACTTATAACAAATATAAACTTTTAATGAACAGCCAAAAAAAGAATGTTTTATGCAAACTTGGAAAATTTATTTACTTAGCTAATACTATACGTGACTCAGAATATAGCGATGTCACACAAGCCTCCATGATTGTATGATTATTGATAAAATTAACTTACTTAATTATAATCATGATAATAATAATAATAATAAAAATGATAATAATAATGATTATAGATTGTATGTGTATGTTTATGTAAATGTATGTATGTATGTATGTAGCAACGACATGTAAATGTTATGCTAATAAAATGTTTGAACTTTGAACTTTGTTGAAATCTAAAAAAACAAAAAACAGTCCTACATGAAAAACAAACAAACGGTCTGTTATGTATCCAACTTGGAACACAAACGTCCATGGTTTGAGACTTGGATCGGCCAATATTCTTTTGATGGTTAATAAAGTCTATACGAAATTATTTATATGCCTGTCGCCACTTCACAATTATATATTTTTCACATTTAGGAAAGCAGTCGGCAAATTTGAAAATTAAACATACATATATCATTCGGTACTAGTTAGGAAACAACGGTTAAAAAACTGCCGCAAAGAAACAATGTTCGATTCCAAATCATTCATATTTAATGTTGTTACACCAAAGACCTAAATTTGTTAGGTCTTTGTTTACACGTATCAATGTTACATGTTTGTGCAACTGGTTTGCTGAGATAGTTTTGACTTGTTTTGCTGCAACGGTTTTCTTTGTTGACGCCAGAAAATCATCCTTATACATGATTGTTACAAAATATGTGTAAAGTATAAAGTTTCTAACATACAAGAGGCAGTGAATTTTGATAGATAATCAGAAAAAGCACTATACAAGCACTGTGTGTTTTAACATTTATAATACTTAAATCTCAACTGAAACAAAATACATTGCAACAGAGGAATAAGTTGATAAAGAAAAATATCTGCTTTTTTCTTATTGATAGCAAAGACATTTATAAAAGATACTTCTTTTGATCGTTTCTAACGGCTTTGTTTTTCTTTAATTTGATGGTGATAACTAGAATTCGAGTTTTCGCATGCTATTCATTTCAGCACAAGGCTGAAAGAATTTCGCTCTCAGACAAAGATTTCATCGGATGCTGTTAGAACTCGCTTATATCAAGAGTTTGAATCCCTAAATACCCATTTAACCTTAAAAGAAGCATACATACGCCCTGGGAAATCACATCCATTTTTACTATATGATAGCAAAGCAGCGATTTGAAACGAAAAGTACACATGGTCGTTAGCTTGGGTAATCACTCAAATCTTGTTTATCATTTCATCAGTTGGCAAGCCCTCTGAGTGTATGCACTTAAAACAGTACAACTCTCTAACATTTCATTTGAAATTGGTTAATGCGATTAAATCATATTTTCGGCTAATATTTAAGCACCCGCCAATGAAGCGTTTGCAGCATATAATTTAGAGAAGTGTATTATCACTTTTAAACAAAATCGAAAATGGAGCACAGTTGTGTTTAGTTGAAGCTCATTTATTTTGCATCGATTGTGAAACAAGTTCTTCCAACTTAGATTAAGCATTCTCAATTCTACTTCCTGGTTACACAACCAGTACGCGCGCCGAATATGGATTTATAAAAGGTCGCATGGTGAATCCAGTTGGGATGCGAACCCAAGGCCCCTTGTCCCGAGGTCGATTCTCTTCGCCCGCACAACTGTCCTCCACATTTGCCCCCGCATTTGTGTTTGTCTTTTTGCGAGTTTGATTATCATAATGAAGCATTAAGCCGAAACGTTGAAACATGATGATTTGTCAAAGACGTGTTGCTTTTAACTTCTTCCAACAAATTCTGAGGCCATATCAAAGACCACAAAAGTCAGTATAATCAGTCTAACTTAAATAAAAGCATTATACTTGTCCCGATCATGTTATAACTAAAAAAATGTTGAACACGACAGTTAACCTCATGCAAACATAATCGAATGCTCACACGTTGTTTGACGGCTTTATGTTCATGAGGATCATTCAATTGGAATCATTCGGTGATGATTGCAAGCAACAGTACGATATGTGAAAGACCTTGAGCTACCCTTCAAAATGAATTGACAAGCTATATTTTAGAAGAGCCTGATTCAAACGAAAATCAACAGTGCTCTAAAAAGATTAAATTTTAATTTTCTTATCGATGACGATCGTCTTATTTCGAGTTTCTATGTTTAGTCGAATAACAAAGAAGGCAAGAGAAGTAACTTCTTTATAATGCAATGAGAAAGATCAGAAAGGAAACGAACAATAAAGAATGAAAACAAGAAAAGGAAAAAAAGAACAATAATGGAACCAAGATAAATACTCATAAGAATATGTATACGAATATACATGTACAGTAAGAAAGAAAAACCAAATAACCATCACTCACTGCAATAATCAACTCAAGTTCACGTATAATCCCGTTTATTCGATCACGTCCGATACATTCCGAATTTTATGAAAATATCGCTAATTACCGCGGGGAGATGCGAGATCTCGGGAAAACGCGCGTGCTCCTATCACTTCTGCTAATCATTTCTCCGCTGCTTTATATCAACAAACTTCTTGGATAAATACGCGGGGATTAAACGAATTACGCCATGTGTAAATCCGCCTCACTGACCAAAATATTGGCAGAGGAATATTATATATACATTTTACGTTAATGTTCCACTATTTCATCGAGAGTGTTTTGTGCATCTTGGCCTGTCAATTGCTTCAAAGTATTATCTTTTCCTAAAACACATACGAATAAATGTCAACTCTGCAAGTCTTCTAAGTTGTGAGCACTTGTGGCCAGACCCTTTTGCCAAAGTTGATGGTATTTCTACCAACCGATGTTGTTTACCGTGTATTATATGCTCAATTATATGGCAATAACATATGTTTAAACTAACTCTGCAAGTCAGACTTACATGTAACGAACCCCAGTTGTTACATGCATGTTGTTATATGTGATTAAAAGTCGAGTCATAGTGTCTCACGATTGTTACGGATAATTCCGGGTCGTATAGTCCCATTTAGAAATTTTAAGTTCCGATTTCTGGTGCATAGTAAGAGATGATCAGGTAGAACACTTGTTTTTCATGTAAAGATGAAATTCATGCAATGCTCTCATAGATTGTTTTAAGAACCTACTGCAGGACTATTTGTTTGGGATGTATGAACAAAGATGCCGGTACCTCGGTCAGATTTGACAGCTTGTTCACTTATTTTCGACCGGAACTAGCACACTTTGCTCCTTAAAAAATGTTAAGACGATTGGGTGTCAATTTTATTGTAGTTCTTGAGAAAGTAATGGACCAGTTTGATGTTTCTGTATATAGCTAAGGGTAGAAGACACTTTTCTTAACTCAGCAACGTCTTAAAAATACCTGATTTAACATTGTAGTCGATAAGCGTTTAACGGTTCAGTATTTGTTAGTGAGGCAGAAACAAATCCGAGTGACCGTTGGTTGATCGTGTATGCCATTGATAACGTTTATTGTCCTTTTTTTATGCAAAAAATGCATTTTGTCTAACTGTGCAATGGTTAATACTTTGTAGAAAAAGATTGAAACCTCAGTCAATAATCAATATAGTGGGTGTTTTGGCCTTAACATTAAAAGATAAAAGAACAGCTGTTGTGCAGTTTTAAAGAACTTCAGTTTCAACTTCCAAAGTTCCTCACATCTGTAAACAAGCACCTTTAAATTTACATGGGATTTTCTAGAGCTGAATATTCACTAATGAAGCACTAGCTATTTACTCGGTACATTGGATGGTTACTAGTTGCCATAGAAACCTTTTAAGATACATTTCGCTCGTTTGATTTTGATTTAAGTCTTAATCTCGTCGAGAACAATTGTTTTCCTCTAACTTATCGATCCAATCAAACCGCTTGCATCCATTTCTCGTGAAAAATAGACTGGTTTCTACGCATTTGAAATTAAAACACCGCTGTTTCAATGAGAGGTTTCATGGATATCAAGTGGAAACGTGACACCTTGATATGCATTCGGAACACCTCGGCCATTTCTTAAAATAACCTCGGAGGTAATGGGGAGCCATCTTTGAAAGTAGGTCAGTAACGAAGGGCATGTCCGTTTGCAATCGTATCTACTCGGAAATCCCCGGTACAAGCCGTTGATTGCCGAAAAGAGCCGATTGACAAAATATGAAACAAAGATGTGTTGATATGATCATCTTTAATGAAAAGGGTAAAAACAAACATTCAATTGTGATATTTAACCAATTTGTGTGTATTCAAAAACATATTTAGTGCCTGTGTGCATTTTGCGTTATCCGCCGGAAAGAAAGGCGAATGACACCAGGATTTCTGGTGTATTCATGTACTGCTTACGAGGTATATCTACCGACTTGTTACGGGGATTGCCGAGTAGATACGATTGCTTGATATGGTGATTATTTTAGCGTACTGCATTGTCTTAAAGTTCATAATTTTATGATTTATAACTAGATCTACACTAGAATCGGCTTTAGGCACCATTGTTTTAACCCTGATAGTGCTGGAATATCATGCTTATGCAAACAGGTTAGATTGAGGCCAGCCGCCATGTAAATTGGCATCTAGTCTGTGATCTAACCTGTTTGCTACTCCGAGTATATATTTTCATTAACATAAAGCAGATATTCAAGGTTTTGGAAAGCATACGTCAAAAGATATATTTTTAGAAAATTACCCAGTATTCAAAGGGTTAAGCAAAGATATTGATTTCAAGGAAACATTTGACAGTTTAATATATTTATTAGAGCTCATTTTAGAAGATATCACTTGTCGTATCTGGAGGCGATTGTTCACAGATGTGACAAGTTGCAAGTCAAAATAGATTTTGTTGATACTATGCAGTTTTTGTAGTAATTAATGGTATACAATTAAATGTATTTGTGGAAAGCATTGTATTTTATGTTATGATCAATGTATTTATTATGTTAGTATGTACGGTCTATAAATGTGGTAGATTACAAAACCGGTGTTACCTATTTTTAGAAAATGTTTTTAAATTCACTGTGATACAAACTTATTCTGATTCCGTTGGCTTTTCCCCAGTACGCATCATACAAACGTACTGATGATGTAGCCTTTTTGATTTAAAAATTTCCTCACATCTGTGAACAAGCACCTTTAAAGATTTCACTTTTTTCTGCTCTCATTTTGAGCTTGTCTTAAGGTCTCATTATGATTTGTGTTGTAGATAGTCAAAGTCAAAGTCAATTTAGCAAGTGTCATTGGGTTAAATGGATACCGGCTTGAAAAGATAATACAATCACGTATGGCTTGAATGTTATTTGTATTACCTCCTTTGGTTAAATAATCGCATTCACAGTGGCATTCCTTAGAAAAGAAGATTGAATATGGAGCTAAGACAATCAGGGTTTATAAATCAATGAAAGAATACATGTGTTATCCAATGCGTGAAGAAAGTAATGTCGTGGGCTCATAAAACACATAGTAAAGATGTCGTGGGTTCATAAACTACATAGTAAATATATAACTGGTTCATAAACTACATAATAAATAGATCATGGGATTATAAACTACATAGTTGATATATCATTGGTTCATAAACTACATGGTTAATAGATCATGGGTTCATAAACTACATGGTTAATAGATCATAGGTTCATAAACTACATGGTAAATAGATCATAGGTTCATAAACTACATGGTAAATAGATCATAGGTTCATAAACTACATGGTTAATAGATCATAGGTTCATAAACTACATGGTAAATAGATCATGGGTTCATAAACTACATGGTAAATAGATCATGGGTTCATAAACTTCATGGTAAATAGATCATGGGTTCATAAACTACATGGTTAATAGATCATAGGTTCATAAACTACATGATTAATAGATCATGGGTTCATAAACTACATGGACGATAGATCATAGGTTCATAAACTACATGGTTAATAGATCATATGTTCATAAACTACATGGTTAATAGATCATAGGTTCATAAACTACATGGTAAATAGATCATGGGTTCATAAACTACATAATAAATAGATCATGGGTTCATAAACTACATGGTAAATAGATCATGGGTTCATAAATTACATGGTAAATAGATCATGGGTTCATAAATTACATGGTAAATAGATCATGGGTTCATAAACTACATGGTAAATAGATCATGGGTTCATAAACTACATGGTAAATAGATCATGGGTTCATAAACTACATGGTAAATAGATCATGGGTTCATAAATTACATGGTAAATAGATCATGGGTTCATAAATTACATGGTAAATAGATCATGGGTTCATAAACTACATGGTATATAGATCATGGGTTCATAAACTACATGGTAAATAGATCATGGGTTCATAAACTACATGGTAAATAGATCATTGGCTCATAAATTACATGGTAAATAGATCATGGGTTCATTAACTACATGGTAAATAGATCATGGGTTCATAAACTACATGGTAAATAGATCATGGGTTCATAAATTACATGGTAAACAGATCATGGGTTCATAAATTACATGGTAAATAGATCATGGGTTCATAAACTACATGGTAAATAGATCATAGGTTCATAAACTACATGGTAAATAGATCATGGGCTCATAAATTACATGGTAAATAGATCATGGGTTCATAAACTACATGTTAAATATATCATGGGTTCATAAACTACATGGTAAATAGATCATGGGTTCATAAACTACATGGTAAATAGATCATGGGTTCATAAATTACATGGTAAATAGATCATGGGTTCATTAACTACATGGTAAATAGATCATTGGCTCATAAATTACATGGTAAATAGATCATGGGCTCATAAATTACATGGTAATTAGATCATGGGCTCCTAGGCTACATAGTAAGAAGTTCACGGGACCTTAAACTGTACAGCAAATATATCATGTGCTTATAGTGTACACAGATAGATAATTAGACATCTTGATGGGGTTAAACGTCGAGTCGATAATTTTCAGTTATATTACTGGGTACTGTTTTACTAAACAACTTACGGAAAATATTTGCGTAAGTCATAACTGATACACATGGATGGTATCTTAAATGAAAGTACAATATTGCAATGTGACACGTCATTGGAAGCGTCTCGGAGAGACGATTCCAATGATGTGTTACTTTGCAATATTGCTTTGCCAAATATTGAAATAAAAGGACTGTTGTTTTAGACTTACGCAAATCTTAAGCGTAAACTGTTTAGTAAAACGGTACCCTGGTCTCCTGAGACTCATAGGTACTAGAGTAGGACTCTCAAATGCACTGCGACACTCCCAAAAAGTTAGCGTTACCGCTGGGGATCGAAAGCTGGACCCCCCCCCCCATGAGTTACAAGTTCGTCCCATTGACACCGCATGAAATACCAGTGAGAATTTTGTCATTCATAGACTTAGTCAGCGTGTACACAAGGAACTCCTTTTTAAAACATGATAGATAGATTGACGTGTGTTGTATTACGTAATTTCAGAAAATGCTTCCTTGTTAATGAATAGACTAGACGACCCAGTGAAGCATTAATGAACTGCCTTATCTATGTATTTTAAAACATGTTGAGTATTTATCCACTTACACCATAATAGCTTATAAGCAGCATCTGCTGTATCAGACTTTAGAAACCATTGTGACAAAAGGAAAATGTGTCCCTTGTCGGGGTCCTGCGTGGCCCAGTGGTTAAGGTGGCCGAATTAGAACGCGGGTTCGAGCACCATAGACAGCTCTGGTTTTATGGGAGTGGTCCTTGGTAAAACACTTCAGAGCCCTAGCACTGCCGGGTCAATAAAACATATGTTTCTCTTTTCTTATTCTTTGTTTTCTGCCCTACTGGTCATTTCATGACAAGCCCGAATTCCGATATGAGGGAATGGATCGAGATTAACCTCTTAAGATTAACCTTTTTTTTTTCAAAGATTTATCGAAAGACATTAACCGAATTCTTTCAGAAAGCCCGCAAGTTTGAAAACAAAATAAGTTTAAAGAAGGAGTTCTATTCATGTATTGGAAATTCCCTTGATTATTCCAAAGGCATTTGACAATATGCCCATAAAAGGAAAAAACCTGATATTGCATCATGGTATAATACATGTTGATTTCATTTTCCGCCTGCCTGATACCTTTTGTTTTGACATATCAATAATGCATCAATATATTGATGATAATATGCTATGCCGTGTTGATGCAATTCGATCTTAAACCTGATAGTGCTGGAACCGACTTCATGCTCATTCAAACAGGTTTGATCCAGACCAGCAAGCCAAGTAAATTGGCGGCTGGCCTGTACATAACCTGTTTGCTTCTCTGAGTATCTGCTCTCATCAAAATTAAGCCGATATTTAAGGTTTTGGACAGCAGGCGATTCTAAAATATATTTTTAGAAAATTACCAAGCATTAGATGGGTTAAATGTAATATTATTCGTTGAACCTATGATTCATAAAATATCCATCGAATATAATGTTGCGTATTTATTGTCTTTGCTTAAGGAAACACTCGATTTTTTAAGAAGAACTGTATAGAAAGACCATGATCAAATAAGCAAAAACTTGGTCATAAGGTCTTAACCATGTAAAGTATACATGTTTTCCTTGAATGAATGCCAATAATAACATTTGTGCTAGATTAATTACAAGACCCATGACCAATTTTGCTTACTTTGCGTTTTAATTAAATCCATACGGTTCGATTTGTACATTTTGTAGTATCTCACCATCAAACACATGAAGTTCTTATTTCGAAAATAGGGATTACAGCTGCTCGTTCACAGATGTGACGAAACTTGGATGTTAAAATATGATGTCTATTTAATCATGCACAATTAGAAGTTTTGTATAATACCCACTGATAAGTAGCCATTTGGAGCCCAAAAGGTTTGTATTTACATATTTAGAGCATGTATGTATTGGATTAATGTATTTATTAACCATTTTTCTTAATTCTTAAAAGCATTTCAACGGCATTAAGATCAACCGCTTTGTGGATGTATGTTCTTAAATGTATCAACACCTTCTCAATTAATTTTACGTTGAGAAGTATTTTCTTCGTTTGATATTATACAACAATACGCAAAACTATTGTTGTTTAATCCTTTCCCAAACAACAAATTTTCCACTGTCTCAAATTGAAAGAGTTTCCAGACGACATTTCAAAATGTGATGAAATTGGAAAATAATCTTCTGATAGGGCAGAAAACTTTGTGGGAAAAGGAAAAATTGCTCGTTCAACGAGCAATTTCACCTTTTTCCACAATGTTTCCTTAAGTCGTCCGCAACAAAGTGGTCAAATGTCGTTATTGTTTGGGAAAGGGTTAAATGGCAGTTTATTTCGACTTCGGCTTGTTCTCATGAGTGAACAAACACCTTTTATGGTAGATTAATGTGTAGTTCTAATAATAAAGTATAAGGAAATACTGACAACCCGTCATTAGACTAAAACCTGATGGGAGAAAATCGATTAATTAGATACGAAAGAGTGATTGTTTTCTCTCTCAGAGTATTACAAGTTACATGTTCTGGTATTTTTAAGGGCGCTCTTTCTCTTAATCGTTTTAGTCTTCTTAACTTTCTTAAGGCCTTTTTTCACCTAAATACATTAAGTATTGTTGTGTGTATGTGTGAACGTGTGTATGTAGGTGTTTTGTGTTTTTTTTTTTACATGGGTTTTACATCACATCAACATTATTTACGTTATGTAGCGATAACTGACTCTTAATGATGGAGGAAGACCCCTTACTCAACTGCCCATGAGGGCTGGTCAAGGCGGGTAGAACCATCGGCATTCCGTAAGTCAGTCGGGAGACTGCCTCTCATGAAAATCCATATCTCTCTCAGGATTTGTATGTAGGGGGGGGGAGGGGGTGTATGTGTGTGTGTGTGTGGGGAGGTGCGTATGTATGTATACCATTCCTACAATTGTACGCGAAGATGAATTTATTGTTATATTCTTTGTCAACCATGAGCTGTATATGCTTCAGTTGAAATAAAATGTTCTTCTATATATAAGATGTCAAAAGCCTATTGGGCTAACGTAGCTTTGCGAAAGTCAGAAAGCCCTCTCGGCGTGGGTTAAGATATCGGAAGTGATATGTTAGAAGTTTAATGAAAGGGTTTCAATTGCCAAACTGACTAATATAATTCAAATGGTTTGGACGGGGTCCTTCCCTATCTACAGGGGACCTCCGTGGACTTCTTGGACGGGTAAGAGTTCAGAACTTGGAATCACGTTGCCATTTGCCGCGTAGGTTCAAGTTATCGGTGACGGATTTTGAAGTTCCATGAGGTGTAGTCTCCACATTGATTAACGGAATACCGATGAATATAGCCGGCTTGGGCAGTTCAGATTGGAGTCTTCCTTCACCATTTACAGTCGGGTATCGCAGCAATACTAAAATAATGTTGCCGCGATGTGAATACTTATTATATATAATTCAATCATTTGATATCTATATATCGCATTATAACTGAACAATCGTTGATGCGATGTAAAAACCAAATTAAATAAACAATGCATCCGTCTATCTTCTACGCATGTGTGGGTTCAAATACCGGTGACGGCCTTTGAAATTCCTTGAGAGTGACAGAATTGCTTAATATCGATGGTTCTACCCGACTTGACCAGCCTCGATGGGTACTTCAGTTTGGGTTATTTCTCCATTATAACGTGTCCGTATCGCAACAATACTAAATTAATGTTGCCTCGATGTAAAAACTCATATAAATAAATCAATCATCTATGCTGATAGGTGGTTGCCGCGATGTATAAACTCATACATATATTAATAGATCAAAATCTATGATGTGCCGGGTGTCGCAAATATAACTGAAAAATCGTATATGCGATGTTAAAACCAAATTGGACAATTAAAATATCCGCTTATCGTTTACGCAGTATTTCCCTTAACCCTTATTGTGCTGGAATTATCTTCAGGTTTATGCAAACAGGTTAGATCAAGGCCAGCCGCCAAATTAATTGGCGACTGGACTGTGATCTAACATATTTGCTTCTCTAAGTATCTTTCCTCGTCAAAATTATGCAGATATTTAAGGTCTTTTTAACCAGGCGACACAAAAATCTACTTTTAGAAAATTACCCAGCATTATAAAGGTCAAGACAGGTTTGTGAGTAATTCATTATGACGCATGTCACAATATAAACACTTAGCCATGAATGATGAATGACGTAGTTCGGCCATTGACCGAATTCTAACGAGGAAGTTTCTCTAAAGGAATTGCATTCGGAACACCTCGGCCATTTCATAAAATAACTATTTATCTACCGACTTGTTACGGGGATTGCCGAGTAGATACGATTGGTTACGGGGATTGCCGAGTAGATACGATTGGTTACGGGGATTGCCGAGTAGATACGATTGGTTACGGGGATTGCCGAGTAGATACGATTGAAAGAATTGTTGATAAACATAAGGAAACCCGAGCTGTTTCGAACTCGGATGGTACAAGATGTTATTGTATTACGTAGAATGAAATATCTACGTCTCGACCCATTTTGGCCTATGCAGCACTTACCTTTTCAATTCTTACCATTGCTCAACTCACAATATCGCTTCACTTACAACATTAGGTTACATTATTTGTTACATTTACATATTTTCTTCATTTGTAAATTATCTTTTTACTTCACAATATTTCACATTTTACAATATTTCCCCCAGTTTTTTTTTCAGATATATTTGTTTTCGTTTACAATTTTTCAATAGTTTCGCGTTTTCAATACAATATTATTTAATCTTAACATGTTTCAATTAAAAGCATTTGTTCACTTTTAACATTTTCTTTCCTTTTCAATATCTTTTCCATTTACTAGTATCTTCCCTTTGCAATTTTTCCATCTACAATATTTTTCAATTTCAATATTCTTTTCTTTGCACATTGTTTTTCATTTACGAAAATCCGTCAATTTACAGCAATCAATGTTTATTGTCGAGTAAGCCATTGAAGCCAATCTGTCTTGAGGCCTAGTCTTTCCAGATTATCCCATTACCAAACAATAACGACATTTGACCAGTTTGTTGCGGGCGACTCTGGAAAACATTGCGGGAAAAGGAGGAATTGCTTAAGAGATATTTTTCCTTTTGCAACAATGTTTTTTGCCCTAACAGAAGATTATTTTTTCAATTTTATCCTATTTTGAAATGTCGTCTGCAAACTATTTGAATTTGGGACAGTCGAAATTATGGCGTTTCGTAAAGGGTGAAACGGGCTAAATGTTCGGCATACACTTTCTTAATTTGCGACAAACAATGATTTTATTACTCATTATAAATATATGTTATGGAGTAAACACCGTTTGTCCTATTGCGTCAGTTTAAGATATTGCTTCCTGATTGCGAATTAAAAAATGTAAACAAGCAAAATGTGCTTACGTGCATATGCACTCGAGATTTTGTTATCGTTTTGATCTTCAGTGCGAATTCATTGACAAGATAAATAAGACACTTTTTCCGTCTTATTTAATGTGTGTTTACAACAAATACGAAAGTTAAAACTCACAACAATTTGTAATGGGGGAATTTTAGACCTTTAACCCTTTACCAAACGCCAAATTTTAGAGTTTTCCAAATTGAAAGACTTTGCAGACGAAATTTCAAAATGTGATCAAATTAGAAAATACTCTTCCGGAAGGGTAGAAAACATTGTGGGAAAAGGAGAAATTGCTCTTTAAGAGTAATTTCTCCTTTCTCCACAAGGATTTTCATAGTCGTCTGCAACAAAGCGTTCAAATGTTGTTATTGTTTGGTAATGGGTTAAAATAAATATAGCGTACTCCTATTTATTGATTTATAATGATGTTTACATTGCGTTACCTGTATTTATAAGGACTCTCTCACAGATTTGGATTTTAACCTTTTAAATTAAATTGTCTTCTACCGATAAAATGATAACGTAGACATCTTTATGAACATAAGAATAATTCATTTACAGCTTCCCAATCCCTTTTATGACCGTACAGAAAATATGTAGATCATTTGTGTTGCGGATACTGCAAACCGTTGGAATGGCTTTATTTTGTAAACAATGAGCTAAATTTAGAATAAGATGTGCCATTTTATATACCATCGTCCCGTGGGTCTTCTTCTACCGGTTAAAGGCACATTAAAGGAGATTAATGCTATATCAAACTACATTATTTGGTAAACTGTTGGTCAGATTCACAAAGTTATCACCAAACAACCCCATCAGCACAACTTAAACGTGAAAGCCAGCAAGTAATAACCCTGATTAACCAGTTTAATAATTCAGATTCTTGACCCCTGACCTTGACAGTTGATACACAAATGTTTGAACCAACCAATGATTAGAATTCGTTATTTTGAATATGTAAACAAACAATTTGTTGATAAACATGATTGAATTGGAGACAACTATATTTCAAGCACAAAATAACTTATGTTAAAGGAATCTATTTAATAGGGTATAAATGCATTCGTAAATCAATTCTCTTGACGTTTATGAACATAATAAAAGAACTACATATATTGTTTCAGTAATTTCTTTGTACTCATCTCCTTTTATGTGCCTTTAAGTAGTTGACTCAATAGAGAGCGTTATACTACGGCGTGACGGTCAGGGTTTAAAAGCCAACAGGGCAATATTTACAACTAAAACAATTAAAACCTAAGTTCCAGCTACGTCTACTGGAACTCTGACTAGCCGGAATGCTACTTCCCCCCCCCCCTTAAATTCTTCCAGGGAACAAGTTGTGTTGCAGCTGGCGGAGGCAAGCTGTTCCAGTCTCTGATCATTCAAAGTCTACTTGTATACACCCCGGTTTGGAAATATTTAACCGAGCATAGCAAGGTGTCCGAGAAGTAATGACTGAGTACATTTATAATCCAGCTTTCCCTTCAAAGCGCTGACAGGTGATATGGTTCACTTCACATTATTCAACGAAATCACAGATTTCAGCAACTTAGTAGTTAAATAAGTCAAATGTGGTATTTAAACTTGCTAACCTCTGCCTTTAGTAAACTTTTCAAGGCGTGTATTTCACACGAAATGTTCGAATTTAAAGTAAAATCCATAGTAGTCGCCTGTTATTTGTTGTCAAACTGACCTAAAACTAAATTATATACCTATAAAACGTACATTTACTCTCACCACCGTGTACTTTATATATAAAACATAATACGAACGTAAATGCGGCTAGCTTTTAGAGATTAATGGCGGATTCAGATTGTAAACACGTTTGCAAAGTCTTCAAAGTTTATTCAAGGTAAGGTTCAGTGAATACTGACCACCCATCATTGCAAATGATAACTAAGAACCAGTTGTTAGAATACGATATATGAATAAGTTTACCTTGTTTACAAAACCCTCAACTGTTTATCAAATTCATTTGTTTGAAAGTGTGGGTGGGGTAGGTCTAATCATATGATTCCCTATTAAGTTATCCACATAGGTTTCAGAGGCAATGATTCAAGAACTGAGTTCATAAACTTTGTGAAGATAAAAAATGGCCATCCATGAGCACAAAGTTGTTCTGGAACAATGTCATGGACATCAAAAAAATGTTCATCAATTTCAAGTGTATGATCATAGATACATTTATGAACATCCTCTTAAAATTCATTAGCATGTTGTTCAAAAACAACTTTGTGTTTATGAATAGCTATTTTTCGTTCATGTCTGATCATGAATTTCATGAATATTAATACAGCTCTCCAATCATTCACAGGGGATATAGGTCAGAACCAATTTTCTCGTCAAGTAGTTCTTCTGAAATACAACTATGAATTTGGTAAAGAACTTGAATGAATGTGGAGCAAGACCCCTAATAAGGTTAGACATACAGTCAAACTTGTGTTAAGAGGCCAGCCTATGGGACAGAGTAAATTGGCTGCTTAAGACAGGTTGGCTGCTTAACACAAATTGATGTTCACTGTAAATCTAACAATGGGACTTTCTGTAGTGGCTGTTTAAGGCAGGTTGGCTGCTTAAAAGGGTGGCTGCTTAATACAAGTTAGACTGTATATGTTTTCGATGCTAGCTTCTTTCCTTTTACAACTAAAACCCTATCATGGTCATACACCTGTTACTTTTGAGATCTTGAATTCCCATTGACTCCAATGTTAAATTAGGCATTTTCAAGACTCTGCTGAGTGAAGAATAGTGTTTTTTACACTTAGCTATATACAGGAACATCAAGTTTGGCCATTTAACTCTCAGAAACTGTAATAAAATGAACACCTCAATCGTCTCATTTTTTTTCTACGGAGCAAAGTGTATTAGTACCGTCCGAAAATCAGTGCACTAGCTGTCAAATCTAGCCGAGGTTCCGGCATTTGTGCTCATACACCCCAAACAAATAGTCCTGCAATAAACAATCAAAACAAACTTTGGGAGCATTGCAGGACTATAATCTATACAGGAAAGCACATCAGTGTTCTACCAGCTCATCTCTTACCAGCAAAACTATGCACCAGAAGTCGAAACTCAAAATTTCTAAATGGGACTACTTTTGGGTACTACAACCCGGAAGTACTCTGCAATAGGTACGAGACCTCATACATGGCAGATGTAATGACACTTGTATTCTCTCATGCAGATAGAGTTTGCAGTAGGAAGGTTTTTAAAGTTAGAGTTTAAAGGTTTCATTTAGCCAGTTTTGTAATGAGGCTTGATTCTTTTTAAATGCCATCATCCTGACTTTCAATAAACTTAAGTAACAGTGAATGATTAGGATCAATTGCCCATTATAAGTAAAATCTCCATTTGTCGCAATATTATTTTCCAAAACTAATTTCAACAATATTCATCAATATTTATCAATGTTGTATGCTTTGTATTTCAATTTAGGTAAGTTTGTAGATCGAATATCTTTTAATAAGTTAATGATTAAGAGAATGATATACACATAAGAGAGAGTCATATTTGTATAAAACCAATCAGAGGTCATGGGAATTGCATGATATACATTAAACAGTCCCATACTTATTTACCGTTAGTTTCAATTTACAGGTAACTGCCTTTGTAAAGCCTTAATCATAAAAGTAATTGGAAAAAACGAACTTGACTTATATCTGGTCTGAAAGCTGTTGGAAAAAACGAACTTGACTTATATCTGGTCCGAAAGCTGTTGGAAAAAACGAATTTGACGTATATCTGGTCCGAAAGCTGTTGGAAAAAACGAACTTGACTTATATCTGGTCCGAAAGCTGTAATACAGAGAACCAAATTGTTAACCCTTGCATGGGAAATGCTGTTAACCCATTACAAAACTATAACGACATTTGACCAGTTTGTTGCAGACGACTCTGGAAAACATTCAACGAGCATTTTCTCCTTTTCCCACAATGTTTTCTGCCCTTTCAAAAGATTATTTTCAATTTCATCACATTTTGAAACGTTCTCTGCAAACTCTTTCGAAAGTCGGACTGTCAAAAGTTTGGCATTCGGTAAAGGGTTAATTAATCACAATGAATTAAGTGGGAAATAATGTTTGGCTTCTTTCCGAACAGCAGTTTTGTTACTTTGGAAAAGCAGACAGTGCCTTGGAAAGATATAAAGAATATTGTGCAAAATACATAAACATGCATGATATGCATGACAGATGTTGTGGTAATTTCACTTATGTTATGTATATATATAATTTTTATATAATGTTTTAGACCTCTAAACCCTAGTTTGTTGTAATAATTAAAAATGAATGTACTGTATTTACAGGTATCTCATCTGGCCACATGTTGAAGGGAATCCTTTAGCTCCAAAATCTTTGAGAGAAACTTGCGATATCAAGAACATTGGACTAGATTTGAATGTTTTAAGATGCTTCTTCAAGTGATGCAATGTGGTAAGTTTAAACTTTTTCTTGTGGTATAGGGATTTTCTTAATGAGCCCTGACCTTTTGCAGACCGCACTAAAAGCTTTTTGTAAAGCTTTCGCAGCGGAAGTTGTTTTAAAACATTTTGAAACAAGAGTATTTGCACTTTCTTTTAGCAAATAGTTGTGTCAAAACAATTTTGAATTTTATGTTTATTTACAAACTAATCCCTTACTCCATAATACCATTTGTTGCAAAAACTTACAAAGAAGCTTTTGACTAAATAATTAATTCCTGCAAATGAGCAATTATCAATTTGTCTCAAAGGTTTCTATCCAACATAATAAAGGAAATGTTATTTTGCATTCCATGATTTGCCATCTGCTAATCCTTTCAGTTTTGAACAGTCCCATGTTCTCCAATAAGAGAATTGATTACGCAATCTTTAATTATTAAGATTTTGTCTGAATTTACTCTGTAATAAAAAATGACCATAATGCATCATTAAACAATAATTCTTTAACAGAGTATTACATAAAAGACATATTCAATGTCGATGGTTTAAGCCAAAGAGAACTTTCTAATAACAAGTGAATTTTCCTTGTCATTATAATCACTTTCATCTTCTTACATAAATACCATCCTTTTTAGCTAGACTATTTGAAGAATAAGGAGAGCTATGCAACTCACCCGGGCGTCTGCGTTGCAGTCTGCCTCACATCTTGGTTAAGTTTTTACATGCAAGTCTGTACCTCATGAACAACTGTATGAAATGGAATGATAATTCACACACTGTGTTCAGTGTCATTATGTAAGGTCTCTGTTCATGTGTCATATTATTTATATTAATTAATGCAAATTTTGAGGTCTTTTGTACTTAAAAAATTCATGCTGATGGTTCTACCCAACATGACCAGCCCTTATTGACATTTAAGTTTTTGGTCTTCCTAATTCATTATGACTCCAGTGATCCAATGATTGCAAAATAATTGGAATTGTGTTTATGTTATGTAAAAAGCCCTTAAAATTATTTGTTTACTTTGATACCTATTTTAGGTATTTGTTTATATTTTGTTTATCTTATGATTTCTATTTGACTTTTTAATGTTAAAAAGAAAACTGCTTTATATTGGCAGTTATTTGTTTTGCGTAATCATACCAATTAGCTGATACCAAATATTTATGATGGAGACTACAAAGGATATATACAACCATTAGGACCTAAGGAATAACTTTATGGATTGCATAAATATTTCATAAAAATATATATATTTTTTTTTATCGTAATAATTTATATCCGTGGTTTTACATCCATTTTGTATTAGCCAATTCAGGCTACTCACAGGACGGGACCTCAAGCAAAAAAAAGTGCAAACCAAGCAGATAACACTTGCTAAAGATCTGTGGTAGATTAATGGTTAGGATCACGGACTAGAGCCCGGCCAACCAAGGTTTGATCCTCCATGACTATCATCCATTTCTATAAAGAATGCCCTTGTGCAAGACATATTTCCTAGGCTAGTACTGGTAGGCCATCCAGGGAACATGTATTATAATGCTCAAGAGTACACAAGCACTGTACATTGATAGGTAGAAGTAGAGGAATTTAGGATTTGATTGTTAACAGAACTTTGATTAGTGTTCTTTCAGGCACAAAAATAACCTGGTGGTTTTGTCTTGCTATCCCAGTATCTTAAGCCAATTGATGACCACAGCCATTGGAGAATGTGGAAAAGGGAGGAGCAACTTCAGTTGAAAAGGTAGTTTTTGCTGAAACAACATAAAAACCCATATAAATGAATAAACAAACAAGTTTAATGGAATTTGGTCAAGGATAAAGTTCACTGTTACTTGGCCATAGCTTAAATCCTAACCTACCACATGAATTTAAAGCTTTGGACCTAAATTCTTGAAACTTCATAGTGTCACGTATTTGAATATTTATCAACCTCCATTTATTTCAAAATTATTAGATCAAGTGTAAAAAGTCTCAACACATGCATTCACTTGGTGACAGGTTAAATTTTCCACATGCATTGAAAACTTTTGGACAAAGGTTATTAAAAATTGATTGTTTCATGTATTTGAATATTTATCAACCTCCATTTATTTCAAAGTCTCTTGATCAAGTGTAAAGGACTCGGTCACTTGGCCATAGATTAAATCTTAACTTTAAACATCCATTCAAAACCTTTGTTACCTAGCCTCTTGAAACTTCAGTATCATGTATATGAATTCATCAACCATGAATTGCAAACCTTTGGACCTGTTGATTCTTGAAACTTCATTGAGAAATGTGTCTCAATGAAATCTATATTCCCCATTTATGTCAAGGTTTGTCCATCCAAGGCAAAGGTCACCTTCACAAAATCAAAGGTCAAATTTTGACCTTTATCATAGATTTAAAACAATTGAGCCTAGGTTCTTCAAACTCTGTGGTTGAGTACAAGCTTCCTTTACCCATTACCAAACAATAATGATATTTGACCAGTTTTTTTGCAGACAACTCTGGAAAACCTTGTGGGAAAAGGAGAAATTGCTCTTAAAGAGGAATTTCTCCTTTACCCACTATGTTTTCTGCCCTATCAGAAGGTCATTTTTCAATTTCATATCACTTTGAAATATCGTCTGCAAAGTCTTTCAACTTAGGACCGTCAAACATTTGGTGTTTGGTAAAGGGTTAAGCTTTCATTTCCATTTTCTCGTCCTCTTGTTCGCTGAGGGTCCTGTCTTGCCCAGTGTTTAAGGTGTTCAAGATTCCAGGTTCAATCCCCAGCAGTGGCACTGGGATTTTTTCTGGGAGTGTCCTTGGACAAGACACTGCAGAGCCCTGCCTTGTTCTGGTGAAATCTAGGATAACCTTCAAACAACTGAAAAACTGTTGACCTTGCATTAAAACACATGTAAACAAACAAACAAATCTGGATGGCTGAGCAAATATTCTTTCTGTGGTTAAATTTATTCAATGAGAGATGACATATTTTTCTCTCACCACTGATAAATAATGTTCATGAAGGAAAGCAGTAGGAAACTTTAGATCATGCATGGCCCAGTTGTTAAGTTGGGGGTTCCAGGTTGGAGTCCCAACTGACACCTCTTGTTTCACAGGAGTGACTTTTGGCAAGTCACTTGAGATTCCTAGTACTGGTGGATCTAGAAAAGCCGTTTCACAACTGAAAAATTGTTGATACAGTGTTAAACATCATACAAACATAAGAAACTTTGAGAGAATATTGTGCAAAACAAGTGAGGAATTAAACCATGAGTATGGTTGACTGCTCTTGGTGAGCAATACATTCTTTTGCCACAGTGTTTACTTCAATTGTCATTGATGAAAAGCTTAATATTTTTCATTATATTGTTGTCGTTGTCTGCTGTTGCTTTCAATTTGGACCAGATATAATACTCATACAGGGGTAAAGGTCAAGCAAAACACATTGTATCTCACTGGGTCGTGTTATGCAAGATACATATTGGTTTACTTTGGTCTTTACAAGTAAATCACAATTAATGTAATAGGAAATGTGACTTCAATTATGTTTTCAGAAAGCAGAAATATAAATGAGCCGCGTCATGCGAAAAGGGGCACTCAGACATATAAAAAAAAGCACTGACTCAGCTCTTTCTTAGCGCTATTATTCCAGCATCTAGTCACGACAGTTATCATTTGTATTTATTTAAAGGTAGAACTTGATGTCCTCTAAGATGGCAAACAGTGTAACCCCAGACCAGCCGCCACGTCAGTGACGTGGCGGCTGGTCTGGGGCTACACTGTTTGCTATGTCCGAGTGCCCCTTTTCCCGTGACGTGGCCCAAATTTTGTTAGTCTACTTGTGAATTTGGTTAAAGCTGATTAGGACAATTTGGATGAATTCAAGTAGAGCACTGACAAATTATTAAACAACACTGCAGATCTAATTTGATTCCAGAAAAAGGTAGACTAGAATATATGTTTCTCATATTTATAGCCTATGAAAATTCTTAACTAATTTCCTAAATGAAGTATAATTATTTTGATAGGGAGATATTTAAAACGGCAATTTCTTCTCAAGATAATTATCTTGAGACAAAAAAAGCAGTTTTAAATATTGAAAACTAGAATTTGCGATATTTTCTTGAGTCTACCAAAGTATATGTAATGTTTCTATGCTTTCACTGTGTGTAATATTATGAACGTATTTGTATTTTCTTTTCTTCGAAATCAATTTTAAAAACAACAATATGAATTCGTACTTTACAAGAATCAGAGCTTTTTTTCTTGTTTTCCTTAATTTGTACTTAATATGAGTGTATTGACAAAGCTTGTGTAAAAGGTTTACAAGCCCACATTGACAAAAAGGGAGAATTGCTTAACGGAAGCAATCTCTCCTTTTTTAAAATGGTTTTGAACCATTTGTAACCACAAAATAATCTACTTTTTAAACTTTCAATTTCTTTCAATTTGGAACAGCGGCAAAATCAATTTTGAGGAAATGTTAGTACATGTGTATATTTGATTGATTTTGCTAATTAATCACTTTGTGCATTATGAAGGCTAGTATTTCTGTTATAATCTATGAATGTTCTAAACCTTATAAGCTAAGAGATTTGTTTGATATGCAAACAGAATTCAAGGGTTCAGTGCAAAAATATATGAAGTGCTTCATGTTTATGAAGCACTAACTATAGTCTTGCACTTAAATCTCTTATTGCATTTGACCATGTAAAACATTACTAATTTTAAGGAACTGTTTTCTACATTACAATTGTCAAAATATTGAGAAACTCTTAACTCTGCAATCAGTCATCATATTTAACATATTGCAATCATCTGCTGATATAATTACAAAATGTATGGAAAACAATTTGTGCATAATTATGTGCCTTGTAAATTACTATATAAAAACTCTTTCTGACCTGGGTACCGTTTTACTAAACGATTTACGGAAAATATTTGCATGTACCGGTACATGTAATTACAGTATCTCAAACAAAAACACAATACATGTATTGCAATGTGACATGTCATTGGAAGCTTAACCCAATTTTGAAATAAGAGCAATTGTTGATTTAGACTTCCACAAATTTTAAGCGTAAACTGTTTAGTAAAACGGTACCCTGCTGTATATGAGAAAATGTTGTGGCAAAAGATCATCTTTGCATTTTACCTGCATTTTCTCTCTTTGGCACAACATTTTTATCTTAAAGGGTATACTTCCTATCAAACCTACTGTCTCTTTTACTGCAATTCTGCAGTCTTATATATCTGATCACAATGAAACATAATGGTCAAGCATGAAAAGTTGTTCAATTAACTTTTTTGAAGCTTTTCTTCATACTTAAGAACAATTAATGCATTGAATACTACATGTTTTCATTTTATTACAGAACACAGATTATCCAAAAATTAAGCCTATACTGGTGTTTTTTATGCATGACAAGTGTGCTGTATAAAACTAAGAGCTTTTCTTTGTTAAGCCAGGGTTCTTGGTTGGCCGAGTGGTTGCAATGCTCGACTTGTCACTGCAGTGTTAATACAGTGGACCCGCAATAATCCGAACGTCGTTTATCCGGAATATTCACCATCCGAACAGAATTTTGAGGGAAAGGATCTTACCTTCATCAATTTAACTGTTTAATGCGGAAAATCCGCGTTCCGGAACCGGACAAAAATATTCGGGAACCAACAGTCACTTTTCATAGTATATGCGTATGGCTAGTCCGGAAACCAGTAAAATCGTTTATTTTGCGGTTACAGTTGCGAATGAAGGGATCGGTCTTCTGTTGTAAACGGCATTCACACGTTTTGCAAACTGTCACGTATGCTTGACCATAACATGTCACCTAGTGTAGTGTACTGGAAGGTGTTGATTGTTTGTTAATCGGTCATTCTGTCAGTTGATTGGTCTTAAATTATTGTAATTACGGTCGCATGTCGATAGTTGAGTTTGTATAAGGTGTTGATTGGCTGATTGGCTGCTTAGACAGCGATCGGGAGACAGTGTCTGGCAATCATTTTCAATTATTACTCAATCGATATGCTCCTTTTCCCTATAAATAAACTCTCGACAATCCCTACCTATCTCATTTCTCGATATTGAAATAAAAAGATACAACTTGAAGATGTCTACACCCACAGCCAAACGAAGACAGTTCTTTTCAGAGCTATCTTAAGGAATTTTAACTTCTTGAAAGACATTGCTTCAAATTGTCATTTTTTTAAAAATCCGTTTTGACCAAATTAACACTTCCTTAACACACTTTATATTTCCCTTCAAAAAAAATAATTGTGTATTTCTTACTTCATAGTAATGATCATGATACACCGACACCGTGTAGAGGTAAACATTTCGCTGTAACTCGCATATTCTTTATTCCGGAAAATTCGTTAATACGAACATTTCTCCTGGGAACGAAAGTGTTCGGATAAACGAGGGTCCACTGTAGTTAGATTACCACTGCAATGCGATTACCTTGTTGGGAGTGTCTCTTGGCAAGACACTTAAGAGCCTAGCCTAGTACTGCTGACTCCCAGAACAGCCAATTTATATAGTGGAAAACTGTTGACATGATGTTAAACAATATACACAAACATTATTTGTAAATATATACTCCATGTTTAGTTTTTTTCCTTTATGAAAATTGGTTATTTTCCTCTTCCAAATGTGATATGGTAGAAGTCTCTCCCATCACTCTACTCATTCATTCAATTATTCATTCATTCATTCATTCATTCAATTATTCATTCATTCATGTATGTATTCATTCATTCATTCATTCAATTATTCATTCATTCATGTATTCATTAATTCATTCAATTATTCATTCATTCATGTATTCATTCATTCATTCAATTATTCATTCATTTATTTATTCATTCATTCATTTGTGTATTCATTCATTCATTTATTAATTTGTTCCAAGTATAACACAAGTAGTACAAAAGGTATAACATCATAGGTTAATGAAGCTTGACAAGCGTAATTTTGTGCTCAAGAAGGGTTTCAAAAACACTATTTGGAAGAATATATGAGTTATTGCCCTTTATAATTTTACAGACTTAATAAACTTTGTCCAGAGTATAGCTTGTAAAGGATATGGGTTTCAGCTTGAAATTTTATATGTAAATAAAATAAAACGAGAAGTGCAATGTACATTAATAATAGACCTACTGATATTAAATTGGTGAATTAGTTTGTCTTTGCATGGGATTTGTTTACATTTATATGAACTATAACGAATTCAACAAATTTCTTTTTTAAAGCTTTAATTCTAGTCTCCAACATAATTTTTTTCTTCTACCATACACATAAGGCAGAGGATGGCTATTTAAACATTGATCTTGCTTATGTTGATGTCTTTAAAAAGACCTTGAAAAGATAATCTTTTTTAAAAGTTGAAATATTGCTTTTTGATGCATTTTTGTATGTTTTATATTTTTTACTGTTTGTAATATTCATTTTTATGTATTTTGTTTAACCCATTACTACATCAACAAAACAATGTATACTTTCCCAGAATCAAGAGTTGCTATTTCTAAATGAACCTTTATGGGTTTTTTCTTTTACACTTTTTTATTTGAGTATACAGTTTTGCTATTGTCTTCATTGTTTCTTCTCAATACATTAGATAAATCTGTTTTTGATACTAATTGATTGTCGTCTTCTGTTTCTCTCAATTTTTTTTTTTTTTTTTTTTTTTTTTTATGGGTTTTACATCACATCAACATTATTTCAGTTATGTAGCGATGCCCGACTCTTAATGATGGAGGAAGACCCCATACTCAACTGCCCATAAGGGCTGGTCAAGGCGGGTAGAACCATCGGCATTCCGTAAGTCAGTCGGGAGACTGCCTCTCATGAAAATCCATATCCCTCTCAGGATTTGAGATTTATCTCTCAATTTTAGTCAATTTCAAAATGAATTTATTGAACATAATAAGATTCATGTCATTGATATTGTATAAAAATTCACCGTGTACACAAAGGGTTGAGTGTAATATTATAGTAAATGCTTCATGTTTGTGAGGGACTGTAGTCTTGCATTGAACCCTCAACATGATAAGAAATTAATCCTTATAGTGCTTGAACCAACTTGATGCATATGCAAACCGGTTAGATACAGGCCAGCCGTCAAGTAAATTGGCAGCTGACCTGTGATCTAACCTGCTTGATTTTCTGAGTATCTTTCCTCATCAAAATTAGGCAGATTTTCATGGTTTTGGAAAGCAGATGACACAAAAATCTATTTTTACAAAATTACCCAGCATTTGAAGGGATAAAATCCATGGCTTTGATATTGTATGAATGTTCACTGTGTGCACAAAGAGTTCAGTGTCAGATTATATTTAGTGCATCATGTTTGTGAGGGACTTACTATAGCCTTGCATTTAACCCTCAACATGCTTATAAGACACAAATTCTTTTAAGTTCAAATCTATGGAAGTCTACATTATATAATGGGAAACCTTGAAGTCTCTTTGAACCTATATGATACACATGAACAGAAGTCAATCATAGAAAACTTTACAAATAATTTGAAAAAAATGCTCTTTTCATATATTGCCTTAATTATCATATTTAATAATTATCTTATTTGTCATAATATGCAATTTTTGAATGGAGCAATTTATCATCATTACTTATTGGGATCATCTGCTACTACTCTCAATTTGCAAGAGATCATTTGCAAAATCATTCAACACCAACTGAGAAACACTGATCTATGCATTTCGTTCAGTTGTAAGGAAGACTGATTTTGCAAAAGACACCTTACATTAAACTATGCACTTGTAGCATGGTATCAGAAATCATATATTACTATGTATCAGAAAAGGAAAATAATGCATGGTAATTAACCCTCTGTTAATGAAGATTCTTTTTTGCAAATGAAATTGATTGATCTCATTCATAGGCAGGGGTGTAGCCAAAATAAATGTTACGCACTGATAAGGGAGGGTTAAAGTAATGTTACACATCAATGCGGGATCAATGGGGGAGGGTCAAATTAATGTTACACATCAATGGGGGAGGGTCAAATTAATGTTACACATCAATGGGGGAGGGTCAAATTAATGTTGCAAATCAATGTTACTCACTGACGGAGGAGAGTCAAATCAATGTTAGGTACTTACGGGGGAGGGTCAAATCAATGTTAGGCACTTACAGGGAGGGTCAAATCAATGTTACTCACTGACGATGGAGGGCCAAATCAATATTTCTCACCAATGGGGGAGGGCCAAATCAATATCACTCACCTACGGGGAGGGTCAAATCAATGTTACTCACTAACAGAGGAGGGTCAAATCAATATTTCTCGCCAAAGGAGGAGGGTCAAATCAATGTTACACTCTCACGGGGGAGGGTCAAATCAATGTTACACACTCACGGGGGAGGGTCAAATCAATGTTACACACTCACGGGGGAGGGCCAAATAAATAGTTCTCCCTGACGGGGGAGGGTCAAATCAATGTTATGCACCAAATGGGGAGGGCATAATCAATGTTACTGACAGAGGAGGGTCAAATCAATGTTTCTCACCAAAGGGAGAGGGTCAAGTCAGTGTTACACACTCACTGGGGAGGGCCAAATCAATGTTACACACTCACTGGGGAGGGCCAAATTAATGGTTCTCACTGATGGGGGAGGGACAAATCAATGTTATGCACCAAATGGGAAGGGCATAATCAATGTTACACACTCACGGGGGAGGGCCAAATCAATGGTTCTCACTGACGGGGAAGGGTCAAACCAATGTAATGCACCAAATGGGGAGGGCATAATCAATGTTACTCACTGATGGAGGAGGGTGAAACCAATCTTACGCACTCACAAGGGAGGGTCAAATCAATGTTACTCTCTGACAGGGGAGGGTCAAATCAATGTTATGCACTC
This sequence comes from Cerastoderma edule, assembly GCA_947846245.1. Taxonomy (NCBI): domain Eukaryota; kingdom Metazoa; phylum Mollusca; class Bivalvia; order Cardiida; family Cardiidae; genus Cerastoderma; species Cerastoderma edule. The sequence continues at coordinate 5,563,868 of OX401409.1, read as the reverse complement.
ATAGGGGAGGGTCAAAGCAATGTTACTCAACGACGGGGAGGGTCAAATCAATGTTACTCACTGAAGGAGGAGGGTCAAATCAATGTTACTCACTAACAGGGGAGGTTCAAATCAATGTTTCACAGGGGAGGTTCAAATCAATGTTACACACTCACGGGGGAGGGCCAAATCAATGGTACTCACTGGAGGAGGGTCAAATCAATGTTACTCACTAACAGGGGAGGTTCAAATCAATGTTTCACAGGGGAGGTTCAAATCAATGTTACACACTCACGGGGGAGGGCCAAATCAATGGTACTCACCGACGGGGAAGGGTCAAATCAATGTTACTCACTAACAGAGGAGGATCAAAGCAATGTTTCACGGGGGAGGTTCAAATCAATGTTACACACTCACAGGGAGGGTCAAAGTATAGTTACTCACTGACAGGGGAGGGTGAAATCAATGTTACTCACCGAAGAGGAAGGGTGAAATCAATGTTACTCACTGACAGAGGAGGGTCAAAGCAATGTTATGCACCAAATGAGGAGGGTATAATCAATGTTATGCACTCACGGGGGTTGGTCAAATAAATTTTACTCACAAAAAAGGTAAGTAGGGATTTGGTGTATATTTTGAAATTTAGGGACATGCATTATATCAAATTCTTTCCCTTTTGCAATTGATGTTTGCACATGTGTATTGCTTGCTACACCCCTAATTAGTACAAACCTTTAATTATTCATATCTTTTATGATGGTCATTCTTTCTAGTCAAGTTTTTTCATTTGGTTAGTTTGTAATTTCCAAGCCGTTTTTTTATAGTGTTCAGGTTTTTTAATTGCATTTTTAAGGTTTTTCAAATACAAAACTAATTTACTTTTGATTGAGCAATGGGTTAAGTATTGTTGGAAACCTTGTAAAAAGGCAGGCATTGTACAGAATGGACAATTTGTGCCTTTAATTACATGGGTTTTTGCTTACATAAATATTTCTAAACAAGATCTTTAATCATTATTAAGGATGATGTAGTAATGGGTTTGTTTATTGATGTGATTGTTGTATTTGTATTGATGCCTGTTTTGGTGTATGATATTTTGTTTTCAGCAAATGACAAACATTGCATGAACTCTTCAAGTAGTTACCTTCAACTTAAAAGCTACATACAATGTGATTTAAAGTTGCTTTTTCACAGATGAAAAAAATTGAAATTGAAATAAAGTGCCTCAAAACCAAACAATTACTGAACTAGGGTATTGTACACAATGACAAGTCGGTATTGACAGCTAACCAGGTTTAAAGAGAGCCAGCACTAAAAGAATGTAGCGGTTGATGTGCCTCCACTCATTCCAAGAGAACCATTCTATCTTCATGTTTGCAGCTAAAACAATGTTACATGATTAAGTTCTACTCTTCACATCAATATATCATTTTCCGGCTATAGAAGATATATAGCGTGAATGACACATTAAGATTGATTTCATCACTATCAATCAAAAAGGATTAATAATGGTGATGAGACATGGACAAAATTTAGATTATCCTATTAAATAAGCCTTTAACCATTTAGTATCAAATCCTGCATGACCCAGTGGTGAAGGTGGCAGACCTTGAACGGGGCCGGGGTAGCAGGTTCAAGCCCCAACAACACCTCCGGTTTAGTGGGAGTGACCTTTGGCAAGTCTCTTCAGAGCCATAGCCTATAGTACTGGTGGATCCAGGAAAGCCATTACATAACTGAAGAATAGTTGATATTTCGTTAAACACCACATAGATTAAACTAAGAGTCATTTAAAACCGTCTAAGTTTAATATAAATATGTCAGGCATTTTGTGTCTAATTATAGGTTACATGGTCAATGAAAACTGTGAGTGATCTCTGAGAGATTGAGTCTAGTTTTATGCCAATATTTCTCAATTAATGCATATGAGTATGTCAGAATAATGGTTAAAGTGCTAAATCAATGAAATCCATCTTGAATTGTCTGAATAAATACTTTCTTCATGCATAATGAGTAAAGGACATTGGTATCCTGTGAATTTCTGATTGCAATATGTGAATGGGCTAAATTTGTTAAAAAGCAACTTTTACGTACAAATATTCAATTGAATCATCTTTTCTTATAGGGAGATCAGACACCAGCAATAAATTTCAAGTTCTATATAAGGTTGTATTCTTTACAAAATCATATAATGAACAGGATTGTCTTTCTTATTTTTACCATAACTAGAATTATTATCTATATCGAGGGTTCAATGCAAAACTATAGTAAGTGCTTCACATATGTGCACCACTTACTATAGTATTGCACTGAACTCTTGATATGAGGTTTGCATTCGTACCAACAGTATTTCAGTTATGTTAAAATTGTACTTTGTTTATGGACTGGTTGACTACCCAGGTACCAAAATCTCAGATCTGCAAGGTTTTCATGAAAGGAAGTCTCTTTGTTGACTTACAGAATGCTGATGATTCTACCCCGCTAAGTAATGTTTGGGGTCTTCCTCCATCATTATGAGTCTGGCATCACAACATAACTGAAATACTGTTGATATGATGTAAAATCAAAGTATAGAAAAAACTCTGCCATTAGATAAGTGACTTTTATACGACATAGTGCTAATACCAAAATACTCAGAATTTGATGCATCCCAAACTTAGGAATTTTAGTTTGGAAGCCTCATCAAGTTTTCTGCTTTTCTTTCTTACACCTTTTTCTGTTTCAAGTTATTTGGTTTCAAATGAAATAAGAATAGTCTAGCAAAGTGAATAAAAGTATAAAAAAAATCATAGCAATAATGTTAATTTGAAATTATTGTGTCTGAAAGAGAATTTACTCATCCTGGGCTTATTCTCCTTTTTGACACAATATTTTCAAATGTCTTCAAGACAGGCATTTAAATGAAATAAGATATGAATAAATACTGCAGTGAACAAATCTTTTCTTAGGAAAAAACACATGTAAACAAGTTTTGTTAAAATCATTGTGAGAAAAAGAGAATTTACTCATTGATAGCAAATTCTTCATTTGTCACAATAATTTCAAACATCTGCTGCATATCATTTTATCATACAAATTGTTAATCAAGGTTATTCGTTCCAAATAATTGAAATTGATCACTATAAGTAAGTTTACGTGAAAAGTGTCTGATCTCTCTAAATGTTGAAAGGTACGCATTGATGGAGTTCCTGCTTTGGTTGTTGTTTTGTATTGAACTTCCGGCCCTGTCTCCCATGAAATACGTGCGAACCACAACTCAGCAAAATCTGTATCAATCATCAAATTCTTGCGAGTACTGGACACTTATCTCTTAATATATTTCACACATTTGCATAAACACACACTTTATACATTTATCCTTAGTAATCCACCACTGGTCCTACAGTTGTGCAGTGCATGATAATGCTTGAAATTTGACATCATGCATTCTGGGTTTCATTCAAATTCATAATCAATATCTTTATACTGGAATGTCCTTAGTGAAGATGCTATTTCCTTGTCCAGCATTGGTAGGTTACCCAGATAGCATGAGTCAGTGAATTATCACTTTGATATGACTGAACAATTGTTGAAAACAATTTAAATCCCCAGGTTATCACATTACATCACACATTTGGTTTAATTAAACCTCTGGAAGGACTATGAATAAGGAGGTGAATTTTTTGTTCAATGTAGATCAAAGTTATTGAATTCTCATTTAGTAAAGAGGTCAGGTTCTTAACATTAATTATTTGAAAGGGCTCAATTACTTAAAATCCCATTCGTAGGATTTCACTGATTTTGTGTTGTATGAAATTTGAACCAACACTAGAGGTACTAATTGCTATTAAATTCCTATAGTCAAGGTCCATTAATTTAGCACTATTATAAGAAAAAAAGGCATTTGGCATGAAAAAGTTACGGCCATATACGGCAAAGATAGTAAAATACCAAGACAGTTTTCTAAACAGGAATATAGGATTGTCTCTCCTAAGTTTTCTTGCGTCATGACGCTATGCAAGAATGTAAAAGCTTGCAGTTTGATCAGTAATTGGACACTTTTTTCAGAGCCTTAAGAAGAGCATTTTTATATTGTTGAAGGTCCATTTTTGAAAAGAAATAAATCATATAGCACATTACACAACACAGTTTTTGTCATAATGCAAGTCACTTTTTGATACAATAGTTTTTGTCATAATGCAAGTCACTTTTTGATATATATCATACAATACACAACACAGTTTTTGTCATAATGCAAGTCACTTTTTGATATATATCATACAATACACAACACAGTTTTTGTCATAATGCAAGTCACTTTTTGATATATATCATACAATACACAATACTGTTTTCATCATTGCACAATTAATGCATTGCATTATAGTACCCCAAGTGCTGATGGCTGGTACGGAACTTTGTTGAGTGTCTCTGAAATGTTAACATTGCATAACCTACTCTTGTTTCAGTCCTATCAGATTTGTTCTTTTGCAGTTAGAGTTTCCAGAACCAGACGCAACAGTAATAGTCACTCCCTTTCTCTATAAACATGTCTTGCTGGTTTTATAAGACAAAATGATTACTGTTTCCTTTTGCTCAAATGAACAAGATTTTGCATAGTGCACTTTAACTTAACTCTTTAATTACTAAATGATATTTGGACACATCTGCTGGAAATTAAGACATGTTATATAAGGGAATTTGACAAGTTGCTAATACAGAGTTTCTTCTGAAAAATTTACAGTGCTATCTGACCTAGCCTAATACTGGTGGATCCAGTAAAGCTGTTACATAACAGAAAAATTGTTGATATGGCGTTAAATACCATATAAATAAAGTGCTATCTGAAATACTCCCTGGTATAGAAAACTAATGAAAACAATAGCAGTCATCATTAGCGATAATTTCATCTTTTGATAAATGGTTTAATGAAAACAGTCCATAAGAAAATAATTGCTTAAATAAAATAAAAGCTCAATAAAAGATCGTCATGAATAAGATGGTTTATAGAGAAAGGGATTTGATATATCATTGTGAAAGCTACTTTTATCTGTTTTACCTCATTCAATGTAAATACACATTCTGTCAAACTCTGTTTTACGGTCCTTAAGTGTAAAAAACTTTATGCAAGTATATTTTATTTGAGAGCATCAACTCTGGTTTCAATCCTGGCTTTAAATAAACTCTCTCAGGTTTTGCCTTGCAACTTTTCTTTCTTTAATCCACACTGGGAGCAAGTACTGGTTATGATCCAGGAAGCAGAATCGGGAGTATTTGAGAACTTGTTTCATAATCGATGTAAAATAAATAAGTTTAATCTAATATTCTCTCTTTGGTCCCCTTTTTCTGCAGAGGAATCTTATATAGTTTGATAGATGAAATTAGACTTAATAGAAATGAACCTTTAAATTGAAAACTGTACACTAAATGGAAAATAGTAACAATCAATGAACTCTTCTTTTCATGGTCATCATGATCAAAGAGATTGTTCTTGTGACCTTTATGGTGTTCATTTGTTTATGTCTGTGTAGTACTGGTGATGAAGTATAAGGAAACATGGACAGCTGCAATTTCCTTCCATAACAAAACTTGAGTTGTAAAATACTTTAAATTAAAACCCAATTAGGCTTAAAACTATGTTGAAAGACTATGAATGAATTATTTAACTAGTTATCATCACATGGCCCCTCTCCGCGTGGGTTCAAATCCTGAGAGGGATATGGATTTTCATGAGAGGCAGTCTCCCGACTGACTTACGGAATGCCGATGGTTCTACCCGCCTTGACCAGCCCTTATGGGCAGTTGAGTATGGGGTCTTCCTCCATCATTAAGCGTCGGGCATCGCTACATAACTGAAATAATGTTGATGTGATGTAAAACCCATATATATAAAACTAGTTATCATTAGAAGTTGATTTTACAATGTCTGTGTGGTTCTGGTGAAGTAATATCAGGAAGCATTGACAAGTGCACATAATGAATGATGTTGCTATAGAACTTGGTTAAAAAATTAACTAACTTATATAAATCTATTGACAACTTAACAGTAGAAGAGGATTTGTAGCACTGATGATAAAGTAGTGGGAAACATAGAGTAGTACTGATAGTAATGTATCAGGAAACATAGACAGATGCACATAAAGAATGTTCTACATATAGAACTTGGTCCAAAGTTTTGTAAAATGAAGCACATCCATTAAGTTAACATTAGAAAATGATTATACCAGGTTTTTGTAGAACTGGTGATAAAGTATCATGAAACACAGACAGGTGCAATTTCCTCCGTTAAGAAAACTTAAGAACTCTGCAAAATACTCAAAATTGAAACCCATATATTGACTAGCTCATATTAGATGACTGTATCAAGCAATACTTCTAGATCCTCTAAACTTAATTACATTCTTTTCCAACCAATGCTCAAAGATTATTCAATCCAGAAAAATGAATTAAGGTTTGACAGAATGTATATTTGCAGGATAAGTGTGTAAAACAGCGGAGGTGGCAGTGTCACATCATATGAGATGGTCTCAGCGAAAATGGAACAACTTGGCATTTGGTGAAGAGAAGATTCAGATTAGACTGTATATTTGTGCTATCCAATTTGTTTCTTCTCACAACTTTAAAGGCTTGACTTGTGATAAGCAGGGTGTGGCTGCTGATTAGATTGTACAAATCTTATTCTCCGAACTTGTACACTTTGTTCATCATTTAAAGTCTTTTAATGAATGGTAATAGTTTAGTTTCAGATCAGACAGGCAAGACGTCTTCTGATCTGAGTCTTTACTATATCCAAGTGCCAAGTTGTTCCAATTTTAAAATGATTACTCATATTATGCAGGTTCTGGAGACTTCATCATCTGTTTAGGAACACTTCGCAGGGCTCTTACTTTTTGAGTTTGTTGTGCAATGTTTTCGCTTTGGGGGAGTTTGCATGGTAGTGGGACACAGGGTCAACGCGGGAGAGAAACAATGATATAAGATAAAAAACTTAAAGCACTTTTTTTGGTCATTTTTAACGATTTTTTTTCATAAAAAAAGCAAACAATTATGAATTTTTAGCAAAGTTTTAATTAAATATTAAAAAAATTACTAAGTAAAAAAAGGAAAGTCATTGTAAAAAAAGAAAAACTAAGTTTTTTAAATCAAAACAAAGTCGTTCCTTTTGTTTCTAAGATTTTTATTCGAAAAGTGATGATGACAGTTCGCTTTTTTTTAAGTCAGATTAAAGGCAGTTTTAAAAGCAGTAAAGGCAGTTTGCTTAAAGCAAACAAGAACTTTGATCAACTGCCAAATTGTTGTCTCTATATAAGAATGGCTGAAAGGCAATGTGCTTACTGAAAAACAAGTGAAAACAATCATTGAAATGGGTACCAACAACACAGGATCCACTGTGTAGCTTGTGATAAATAATGATTAGACAGTTCAAATGTTTGGTTCATAAAGTAAATGCACCTGTCTTCTAAAACTGAAGTTAATGAATCATGAACATAAACTCTCATTTAATAATAAAGTGCCAAGTTAATTGTCCGATTTGTCTTTGTATTCTGTAGCTGTGTATCATATTTCCTTTCAGTTTCAGTTACAAATAAAATCATTTAAAGTTATTGCTTTGTTACTTGATTTATTGATTACCCAACTTGTTTTAGTAGCCCTATTTTATTTCTAAGTATAACATTTGATCCCATTACCCACAAACATTACTAAAGATATTTTGGCTAAAGGGTAATTTGCAATTTTCATTTGTCAAATTTTCAATTGTCAATCACAACTCTCTTATTTAGCAAAGACTATGAATTTACAGTCTATTAGACAGATAACATTATCCTAGAGTATCCCATATAGTTTACAGATAGATCTGAAGAAGCACGAAACTATGTTGAAATGCTGTTAACCAAAATCGAAATAAAGAAATCCTATCGGACTGAAATTGTCATCTCAGATCAGCATAACAAGCAGACCTTCATGAACATTTATGTACTTTAAATCCTTTAACACAACATGATGACATTTGGAAACATTAAGAGAAAAGCGCAACTGCTCATCATCAGCTGTGTATCATAACTTTTTATCAATTTCAAGTGGAATTATTTTAAGTTCTTGCTTTGTAAATTGATTTATCTATTTCCCAATTTTAATAATCTAACCTTATTTTATTTTCTATGCTAAACCTTCAATCAATATCCCTATTACCAACACATTTCAAGATTACGCTTGCAAAACAGGAATTGGTAAGCTTTGTTGAACTTTCCTTAATAGCTTAGTCATGTATCAGAACTTATTAGACAGATAAATTTACCCTAAATAGATCTAAGGTTTCATTTTGATAAACTGTTTCCATAATAAACTAAAAATTGTTAAAACTAGTGTTTACCCACAACATTCATAAATGCTTGATACTTAATTCATTGATTGCCTTAATAATTTGAGCAACCCTATTTTACTGTCTTTGATCTTTAATAATCCTATTACCCTTATGTAGAAAGCATCAAAACGTTTTGGCGAAAGAGAAAATTTCAAACTTAATTTATCTCTATTACCTCCCTTCCTTATTAATTATCAGCTAAGAAATCAAAAGATATCAGACAAATTAAACATTGTATTGATAGTTAAACCATCAACACAATATAACTGAAAAAGGTTGAAATGGTGCAAACCCCAAAGTCAAAGAAAAATAAAATAATTCCCATGATATTGAAGTTATTCCTGATTAACTTGTGCAGGGCAATTTCCAATTACCAGTTACAAGAGGCATGGAAACATCTTTACAAAAAGAGAGATTCTCTTCATGAGCAATTTCTCTTATAGATACTTTTTTTTTTTATTCATGAAATTTTACAATGGTGTTTTTCCGATTTAATGCTTGAAGAAAATTCCTCATAAAAAAAAGAAAGTTTATCCTAACAAATGCATAGTTCAATCCCCTGTTTCCCCTTTAATTGAAATTAATTTCAATTTAAGCATTCTTAAATAATGAACCCAGGGTTAGTTTAATAATGACTGCTGTTAAAGGGTTTAGATTTAAAACATTTCTGTGTTGCAGTAATTGCCGATTAATCCCCTTTATTGTAAGCTGAATATTTGCTAGAACATGAAACTGGATGAATAAAACATTTTTATGACTAAATCAATATAATTATTTTCATTATAAATTTTTTTTTATCATTATTATCATTATCATAATTATCATTATTACTGTCATTATTATTATCATAATTATTATCATTATCATCATTATTATCGCAATAGTTATCATAATTATTATTATCATTGTTGTCAGTATTGTTATTATAATAATTATATTTATTATTATTATTATTATAATAATTATAATTATTAATATTATTCTTTTCATTTTTTTTTGTTCTTTTTATTTTATCATTAATATTATTTATAATATTATTATCATCATCATTAGTTTTATCATCATCATTATTATTATCATTATCATTATTATTGTTATTTTTTATTACACAATACTGATTAAATTCTTTATGCATTCTGGATAATCTGACTTGAAGCTATCAGAAAGTTCCTTGAAACAAAGTATTATATTTATGTGTTGCAGTAAATGCTAATTATTTCCCTTTATTGTAAGCTGGATAATTGCGAGTACAAGAAAAATATGAATGTATCAGTGATATATGACTAGATTTGTTTGATTATTTTACGGTGATAGTTCAAAAGTTTAAGCTTCCTGGATAATCTACCAGTAGTTGATAAGGATATGGTGCCTTGCCCTTGGACACGCTATAGTAAAAATGTTAAACAGAAAAAGGGTTGAATTACTTGAAAAAATTAGCCTTCTGATAAACAATTAAACCAGATATGGCCATTGATTTATTACTTTTAGATTGGATGGAATAATATCAGGACTCTAAAGCAATACTAAAACCATTCAACTTCAGTCTATTGATGGATACTTTTTCATCTAAGACTTCACAACCCTTTTATGTAAATGGAGTCAGCTACTTGCACCTATTTCTGTCTAATGTTACATTTTATTATCAACATTTTGACAAATTTGAATAGGGCATTGCAACAAAACTGAAATATTGTTGAAGCATTGTTAAACCCTATCAAACAAACAAACCATACCTACAAAATTAATGTTATTTCAACTTCAATCAGGTGTTATCTAGTTGACAGAGCTCTCCTCGAACTTTGGTGGTTAAAGTTGTAGCACAAATGACAAGTTCCTGGTTGAAGTACCAGTACTACAAAATTGACAGAAGGATAATAATCATGGTTGGTATCACTATTTTACTTCAGTATCCATTAATGGATTTTAACCCTTTACCAACCAGCAAATTTTCGACTGTCCCAAAATGAAAAAGTTTACAGACGACATTTCAAAATGTGATGAAACTGAAAAATAATCTTCTTAAAGGACAGAAAACATTATGGGAAAAGGAAAAATAGCTCGTTACGAGCAATTTGTCCTTTTCCCACAATGTTTTCTACAGTCATCTGCAACAAAGTGGTCAAATGTCGTTATTGTTTGGGAAAGGGTTAAGATATTTAAAATCATTCATGTACTGCAGTGATGTCTCGTTAATCCAAACACGGCCGTTCCCAACAAAATGTCCGGATTACCGAATCATCCGGACTAATGAAGCAGAGCATGTTCTTATACACATTAAGACATAAACGGTCTGTATGCACATGTATACTTTTACCCTGTAGCAAACGATATGGCAGAAAATATTGTGGGAAAAGGAGAAATTGCATGCACGTTCAATTTCTCCTTTTCCCACAATGTTTTCAAAATTCATCTGCAACAAACTAGTCTAATAATTCCGTTCCCTTACAATTTCGTTCGGATTGCGAGACATCCGGAATAATCGGGGTCCGGATAAACGAGACTTCACTGTACATGATACAATACAATGTCAAAGTACAATACTACTCATGAATACATGTACACATAAAAAAAACATCAAAAGGCAGGCCCTTTCCTTACAAACGTGCAATTATATCTTCAAAATTATCTCAGGTAAACAACTTGATGCAATGGGCTAAATGCAAGACTGTAGAAAGCCTCTTAGCATTTGTGAATGACCATATATTATCATATTGAAAAGTTATGTATGAATCAAATATTCTTTAACAGAATAATCATACATCAATCAAATCCACTCAAATTTATTGCTGAACAAAAACTTTTTTCAACTTAAAGGGCATGATCAAATGTTCACAAACTCAAAGAAAAATGGCTAAATTTTTTCAAAAATGTGTTCACGACTAAACTTTCTTAAGATAAATGTGTCAATATACCTATTTTCTCAAACTTCATGTGCAACTAGCAAAATTGTTGGGCAATGACAAAATATCCTCAAACTTATTTTTAGTTTGACCAAATATCTTCAAACTTGTTTCGAATTGACCAAATATCCTCAAACTTATTTTGAATTGACCAAATATCCTCAAACTTATTTTGAATTGACCAAATATCCTCAAACTTATTTTGAATTGACCAAATATCCTCAAACTCAATACTTGACAACCAAGATTTCATAGCAATGTGCAAGGTCTAAATATTTTCAAACTCAATGTGCTATTGCAATGGCCGAGGATTCTTAAACCTTCATATGCCCCAATCAAAAGGTAAGGTACAATAAACCAATGATTATCATGCATTACTTAATATGCTGTGTATGGATTTCCACTCATAAAAATAGTTTCATTGAATCCGACGGGCCTGCCTAAATGTTACCATGTGTTGCTCCCTATGCTAAATATTCAGGGACAGATTAATTCATCTGAAGTTGTTTCAAATATCGTTTAGCGCAATACTTTGTGTAAGCCCTCCACTTGAGCATAGATCTTACAAATTACATCGCACTAATCAATCAATTGGTTTAGAAAAGAATAATCTCATCCAATTTGTCACAGTTTCAAAGCAAATGAAGACGACCTATTGAAACATGCAACTTCTATTTCCTAGTTAATTAACTAGTACTAACATTAAACAACATATTTTACTATTCCTTAGTTATGAAACTTCTAATGCAAAACTTGAAAACTATGCTTTCTACATTAAACCAATCTCAGTGCACAAAATTAGTTTCAAGTGTACCTAATACATAATCGCTCAAAAGAACATTCCAATCTTAATGAAGATTGAAATAACACACTGGATAATGCTTCACACATTCCATAAACATCCATCTTCGTCAACACACTTGAAATCACTGTTCTTGTTATTGTTTGTGAAAGTGCACTCATTTCGATCGTCATCATTGTAGAAACTATGTATAATTAATATCATTCCATCATTTGATGGGAAAAGTCTCGAAACGTCAGTTTGTTGCCTTTAGTAAGTCTATATATTTTGCTCCGCATCAAAACGCTGTTAAAGAATGTTGTTGGTGCTCATCTGGTTCATATCCTGACATGTTGGTGAATGGATAAACTTCTTCATCAAGTGGTACCGTATAGTATCCCTCAATCAGGCTTCGTCTTACTGGAAAGAGAAAAGAATGCAAATTGAGTTTATTGTCTCACTAAGACCTATGAGGCCGATATTAACAGCTATAGGTTTTTAGAGCATTTGGTACGCTATTATACTAATAAAATATAAATACTCATTATTAGTCATAGCTTTTCCTTAAACATTTCTATCATGTCTGCAACTATTGCAGTTGAGAATATTGTTCAAGCACTGTTACAAAAGAAGAAACTGCTTGTAACAATCAATTTCTCCTTTTGTTGCAATGCTGTTTCTTTTGACACTTATAATTCATCAGCAAGAAAGTGGTGAGGTCTTCTCTAAATGAGTGATATGTGTTTACAAGGATTCATTCCGCAATGTTACTTTTTCAATACTACTTTTACCCAAAAGATTATAAGTATAACCTGAGAAATTAGTGGAAATGACCAGGTTTCATTTTCTTAAAATCTTTACATCTTGAACTTATTGGTCATTTTAGATCTTTCGCACAAAGTACATGTATAATCAATCCATTTGGTCATGTTTTCTTATTCACATAACCACAAACTACAACCAAGATTTAACCCATTTCTTCAACATATTATGACCATTAAAGACTATATTAATGTCCCCAAAACAATGTAAATATTTACACTTTACAAATATCCAACCCTCATGGTCTTTCTTTTTATTTATTTAACCATTCACAAAAATCAGACCCTAGGCCTACTGTTATATTGATGATTCCAAGAGGGTTTAAGTTTCACATTTTGAAACTGATTTACGGTAGTTTTGTGTCAAGCCATTTATATCTTGAAGTTGTATATAGTTTTGCATAATTTGTGTTTTGCAGCAATATTTCTATTTTATCATGTTTTAGTTTGATCATTTTTACCCTAATCAACATAGAAAATAAAATGACGAAATCCAATTTGACACTCATGATGAAAGTATTGAAGATTGATAAATAATGATTTGACAAAAAAACATGTTGTAGCGGACGTTTTACCAACAAATTATGGTCAACAAGAAGTTGTTACAATTAAATTCATGATGAACTTTTTTTGTTTCAAACCATCCAATCCATTAACAAGAGCTGCCTATATGACAGATAGCATGTTTTTCTTAAAAATGCGTGGCCCAGTGGTTTAACCCTTTCCCAAACAATAACGACATTTGACCACTTTGTTGAAGACGACTTTAAAATACATTGAGGGAAAATATGAAATTGCTTGTGACAAGCAATATTTCCTTTTCCCACAATGTTTTCTGGCCTGTCAGAAGATTATTTTCCAATTTCATCACATTTTGAAATGTCATCTGCAATCTCTTTCAATTTGGGACAGCCGAAAATTTGTTGTTTGGGAAAGGGTTTAGGTGGTGGACAATAACTTGAGGTTTCAGATCAATCCAAACCAGCATAGGTGGTTTCCTGGAAATGTCCTTTGGCAGAACATTTCAGAGCCCTTGATCAATCCTGGTGAATCCCTGTCAGTGAGAAAGCCACTATATAACTGAAATACTGTAGGCATTATAGAATTATGACCAAATTACACCAAAAAAGTTATTAAGACACAGCAATGTTTTGTTTTCAAGATGTAGTTAAAAGGAAAATTTACTTTAGCCAAAATGTGATGTTAATGTTGATGATTTAACCTTCTCAGGCACAAATACAGGCATTATTACAGGCCTGTATAATTGATACGCTTTAGATTTTGGTCTATGGAAGGAGAAGTCATTTTTAAATACCACATTGATATACGTTGATATACATTTACGATGGCTATCAATGTTCTTTACATATCTTAAAACATGAGTTGAATGTATTTTCGGATCTAAAAATATATTGAATTTTTTCACGAAAACCGTAACTACGAAGAGAAAGTTAATAGAAAAACTCCTACTGATCCCCAAAAAGTCAAGTGATTATCTCCAATCTATAAATAGAGATGTTACGTAACAAATAAAGCTAGCACTCGGACCTGTTTACACATTGGCTGCTCATTAATCTCTTATCAGTAAGAATCTCGTGTAAAATAGTGGTGTTAAATTTGGTTCAAAAGTCGTTTAAGCTCTAGATCATTAGAGATTGAAACCTCTGCAACACCTTATACTGTCAGATTGTGACTTTGCAGTAGATTTTTGAAAAAAAAAAAAGTATTGTTAGAGTATTGAGACACGATCTAGTCAAAATAATTCGACGTGAAGAATCAAACTTTTCTCAATATTTCCCGATCGCATAACCTTAGTTTTACTAGGAGATACTAGTACTGCTCGGAATGAGTAACATTTCTTTTTGCATGGATTTCATTTCCAATTTGCTGCCGATATTCTGTCTGTGACCAGAATTTCTCATTTTCTCAAACATTTTTGTTTCGTTTTGTTGCTAATTGGGGAATTAATTACCTTAGGTGTTACTGAAATATGCCTTCTTTGAAGGTCTTGGACTTTTTGTAAACATAAATAGTTACAATTTTTAAAAGATCAGAAACAGCCATAGAACATACACTTTATACTGTCAGAATGAGACGCTGCAGTAGATTTAAAAAAAAACTAATGTAAAATTATAATAAAGGAGATATTGCTCGGAATGGGTAATAGTTCTTTTTTCATGGATTTCATTTCCAATTTGTTGGAGATCAGCCCATTGTTATCAAACTAACATTTGCAGTACTCATTTAAAATATCCTTTGTGGTAGTATATTTCAGTAGATGGCAACCTTTTTATAAATCTTATGCCCCATGCAGTTTTTATAATAAAATAAACATTTCTAAATATACACCTGTTTTTTTTTTATTGCCTTTAACTTAATGATAAAGAAGGCAAAATCAAGTTCTGCGGAGTTCACTTAAGTATAAAATTCAGAAATATGGGGCTTGGTCAAAGATGCAACATAGTTTGACTCGAGATAAGTTTCAATCCAATAACTTTTGTAGAAATACTAACTTGCGCCAGAGACATAGATAACAGAGAAACACAACTCGTCTGCGTATAGCCTCGCAACTCCTTAATTGCGTAAAGCATGCTTTGCAAATTTTTGCGTTCCACAACTTTTAGAGATACTCACAGTGAAAGCCGAAAATTTGTTTATTAACACCATTTTCAACTAAACACCATGTTAGACAACAAAATATATATAAGAATATTTGTTTTATTAATTAAGATTTTGTTCCAGTTGAAGAGTCTGTTAAAATTTTAACGTTTATTAAATTACTCCCAAAGCACAATGGACTGTTCCAAATTCCAAGTTTTTAACCAATCAGAATAAAGCTCTACATTCACTGCATCATAGTCTGTTGATATGCTTCACAAGCGGTTCTTTAGCAACGGATTGAAAAGATAGTTTAAATTAAATTGGCACGTAGTTTGGCACAAGATGCGTGTCTTGTAGATAGTAGGTAACCAAAATAGATACAGGTGATACGCTCTTACCCTTTTCCAAGCCCAAAACCTGTAACAGATGAGTTTTTGCCGTTCATAGCAGCTCAATTTTAATAACATCAAGTCAACAAAGTGGTATGCTTGAATGAAAATGTTTTGTTGTTGTAGAGTGGATATGCAGTGAAGTAATCCCCGCTTCGCAATAGTTTGTCTACGCTATTTTATACACCTAAAGATAATACTTAAAATGCTCAAATCATCCCTGCATTTATTCAATTTATTACATCAATTAGAAGACTTGCTACATATTCTACATACAACACAACACTTGTTGGGGTTGTTGTGTGGCTGTTGAGTGAGGTGTTGTGTATAGAAAAATACAGGATATAACTGTGTTTAAGCACCTAATTATATACAATATGATGACATTAATTAGGAAATCTAAATATATATGTCATTTTAATTAATATATTGGGACCAAAAGACAGATCATTTAAAACAGGATTATTGCAAAATTGTCTTTTTCTTCTGCATGTTTGTGTAGCAAGTAAAATTTTTCCTTTGTAGAAACATTGTCATAACGATCAGCACTGTAAAAGATAACAACTATTTAATAGTATTGCAGCAATTTGAAATGCACCAGATTTGTATCTTGATTTCATTTATACTGATGAAAGTGAAACACCAATACTAAGACCCCCCCCCCAATTAGCACTAGTCCCCTTAACTGTTAATTATAAAGAATGTGTGTTAGATAGGTATATATTACATATATCTATGCTAAGACTGTTTGTGAAATACAAGCATAAAAATAGGCTTATCAGTATATTCGTAGTTCTGTCAATTATAGTAAGCATCTTGCATTCTGTACCTGTAACAAATTATGAACATGACTATATATTACCTTTTAGAAAGAAATAGGTATTTTCCCTCATAAATATTAAGGGTAAATGTTTATATATATTGCCTCGTTACACTTTTCTTTAAACTTTGTGTCAATGCCATGATTGTTAAAGATATAAATTAATCAGGATGATTTGTGTGAGTAATGCCAAATAAAGCTTCAAATTGTGTTTTATCATGTTAAGGTACAAAACAAATTACTGTTTTAAGTGCTTTTGTTGAACATGTTTAAAACAAAACAGATGTTTTAACATAAAATAGTGTTTTCTTTTTATGTCCCTAGGCATATTAAAGAACGAACACAATTATTGATAGGAGCGTTATTTGTGAAATTATTTTCTTTTCTTCTTCAAAGAAACCTTATTTTGTGGGCAGTCATTAGAAATGTCCCTCCACGATCAGTCTGTTTAGTACCAACAGTATTATTTGGTGTTTATTTGATGATTATTTTGTGTATTTCATGAGATACTGCATACAAAAAGGAAGCTGGTCAATTCGTACAAACAGCTAGCTTCTTCTGTCATCCACACTAACCATATAGTTTAGCTCTACAAAAACATTGTCAAATTGAGTGAGTATCTTACTTTTAAAGAGGAATATTCAAATAGTAAATGAAATGTTGCTCTTCTTCAAATACTCATAAGGACTATCTAGTACGCCATTGCCCAGTGTGAGCTTTTATTCTGAGCTGTTACCCCCTCGCAGTATTATCCAGCCTCTCGCACTGACTCTAATTTTATGCATAAAATAATCTTTTTTTCTTTATTTTGTTAATGTAAGTTTGGCACAAGTAGTTTAAAGCAACTTTAAGGATGCGATCGGCAATGTTTTCATGATAGATATATATCAACATGGATGTTGTGAGAAATAAATTCAAGCGATTTGGTAGCCTTATAGTAGACTGATGCCGCCATATTGAAAGTAGCTGTGAAGCTTAGCAACAGTAACTAGGCACCATCGAGTATTTGAAAATTTGCGGACCGGTACATTCTCTGAGAGGGTCTCTTTAACCCTTTCACAAACAACAAATTTTTAACTGTCCCAAATTGAAAGAGTTTGTAGACAACATTTTAAAATGTGATGAAATTGAACAAAATTCTTCAGAAAGAGCAGAAAACCTCGTGGGAAAAGGAAAAATTGCTCGTTACGAGCAATTTCTCCTTTTCCCACAATGTTTTCTAAAGTTGTCTGCAACAAAGTCGTCAAATGTTGTTATTGTTTGGGAAAGGTTTAAGTCTTACTATTATTGATTTATTTATTAATTCATATGGGTTACTACATCACATCAACATTATTTCAGTTATGTTGCGATGCCCAACTCTTTATGATGGAGGATGGTCCCAATATTAAACTGCCCATAAGGGCTGGTCAAGCAAGGTAGAACCATTGTCATTCTGTTCATCCATTGGAAGACTATCTCTTATGAAAATCCAAACGCCATCACTGGGATTTGAACCCATACAGAAAGGGGCTATGTCATACTTATCTTAAAATGGATGGCCATTTTATTTATCTTTCATCAGCTGATTTCAAAAGAAATATAGGTAAGAAATTGAAACAAACTTGATTCCATTGTTGCCCTTTTTAAGGCCTGGGTTTGATTAACCCAATAATTGGCTTGATTTTAATGTGAATTGTTTTAATATAATAGAGGTTTATAGAAACATTATCAATGCATGCCCATTTTGATTTGCTGATCAGTTTTTATTAATTCTCAAATTTTAATTTTGATATTCTTTGTAACTTTGGTATTACTGCATACTGAATTAATCCAGTTAATCACCAATATGAGTTTAGTCATCTTGATTTCCACTCAAAACATTTCAAAGTTTTAGCCAGTCAAAAGCAAAAGAACAATGCTCTGGATTATTTCACATTAATACCTCACATTTTCCCCATGCCCTGCATGAGTTTAATGGTTGCCGGCATTTTCACAGTGATTCTCTTATCAAGAATTTATACCAGACTTACTTAACTACATTAGCATCTTCATGATATCAGCCATTTTATGTTCAACCAAAATGTTTCATATATATTTAGCAATGAGATAAACTAGATTTCTATTTGCTGAATTATATCAAATGTTAGATTGTTCAAAAGATCATAATGAGCTTTATAGATGCTGTTTTGTTCAAATTGATAATCCCTTTCTCTAGAAATTATCTAATTCTTAACCCTTATAGTGCTGGAACTGGACTCGTGCTTATGCAAACAGTTTAGATCCAGACCAGCCGACAAGTAAATTGGTGGCTGGCCTGAATCTAACCTGTTTGCTATGCTGAGTATCATTTCTCATCAAAATTAAGCAGATATTTAAGGTTTTGGAAAGCAGATGATGCAGAAATCTATTTTTTGGAAAATTACCCAGCAATCTAAGGGTTAACTTACTAAAATGTGGACAGTGTGCAATAAACCATTTTTATTATTCACCGAATAACTTTATTACTTGTCTCATTTAAACTTTAAAACACTAATCCATGATCATATATTAATTAATATTGTATTAATTAAAGTGCTGATTTAGTTCCAAAGTTGCCTGTGTTTTCGAAGTGATATTCCTTTACAGAAAAAATTTAATCCACATTTCATTTCCCATTATCACATTTTAACTCACAGGCAATTGGCAATTTTGACTTTTCATCCTAACTTCCTGTTAAATGTAGTGTATAACACTTAAAAGTTATAAGCATTATAAATTATATCATAATGTATTATAGTTCTTTGAAAAAGAAAAAAATATCTATCAAACATTTTCATTCTTATTTTCAGAATATTCATTTCTTGTAAAAGGAATGTGTCTTATGTGACTAATTAAAAATGATATTGTGAAGGAATCAATTGACAAAAAGAAAACGTTCAATAGGAGCATTTATCATTCATGGTCTCAATAGTTTGTTTTTTGCTGTTACAGCAGATGTGTTAATGTGACATTATGGAGTTTAGGTTTAAAAGATCTGCTTTTTGATAACTTTTCAATGTTTTGATTCACTGTTGAGTTTAGCTTTTGCTTTTCAATAATTCTATTTCATCCACTGGCTTTGATCATATCGCTTTGGGATAAATTTGTTTACTCACAGTTTCAAAATCTTAGGCAGAATAATTTAGTGTGACTTTCATGTGTTGATGTGGGTAATGAAGTTGTATGATCGTCGTCACATATTTAAGGATATGTAAACGTACATCAAGATATTGCGGTATTAGCAATACCGGCAAATTCAGGTCTGACAAACCGGCTATTGGGTGCAAACTGCACAGCAAAACTCTGAACCAGTCAAGTTATTTCGGTAATAATTCACATCATTTGATTTGACAGCTAGAATGTAAACATAAACAACTTTGGCTGTGTAAAACGATGCCACTGGTAAAATAGATTGTCAAACTAGCCTCTATGTCAACATTTTTCATAGTTTAATAGCCAATTTAATCATTTTAAAGCTGTGTCCCAGGGACGAAATGCGCTTGCCCATCTTTCGTCCCAGACCATTTCACAGAGATTTTTATGATATGAATACAGAGTAAACGCAAACACTGGTTAAAGTAAATATGTATGACTCTCTATACAAGCACAATTAATTAAATGACCCAAAGTGTCGTTAACATTATCTAAGTAATATCCTGGTGGTCAGTCCCCCTATCCATGCTTCCAGTAATTATTGACCAATGCTAAATAATTATATGCTTTCAAAGCCACTGACCGATACCAGGAGTATTTGATCACTCTGACAGCTATTTTGAGATTTCCATATCCCTGCTTTGAAGGTCTCCATGGGTTTAAATCTTTTTGTGTCAAAAAAGGATAGATAACCCTCCATTTATACTTGGGAGAATAAACAATTGAACTTCAACTTGAACTTGACGATATTCAAGAAGCTGATAATAACATTCCGTATATGCATTTCATAATGAAACTGCATGATTGAAATATAAATTTAAGTGTTTGACAAGATTTGGAGACACCACAAATGTTTTCAACAGGTAAATGGAAGGTACTACCCTGTACTTTTAATGAGGAGCGTTTTGTAAATCGTGAAGACAAGTATGCAGTTGTTTAAATCATTTGGTGTTTTCCAGTCCTTTTGGAAAAAAAGTAGTATGTAACTACTAGCAACTAACCCTCCTCCATTTGTAAATATGTTTGTCATATGCAAGTTTGTTACTGTTGACTTACCTAAGCAGCAAATCCTAATAGTTCAAAAAATAGATATCATCGTAAAATTCTAGGTTGATATTATTAACTTCATTAAAATTTGTGTGGAATGAATATTGACAACCAGCATGAATTATCCACACATTCAAATAAAGAGCAGACTCGTTTCCATTTTATCTTGATAATTGAACAACCAAACAAGAATAAGCAAGACACTGGAAACCCAAATCTTTAAATAGACATGATGTGCTTAGCAAGCAGTGGAAATGCTCTGTTAATCTCAGACGGTGACTTCAGATAAGGGCTGGTCAAGGCCGGAAGAACCATCGGCATTCCGTAAGTCAGTCGGGAGACTGCCTCTCATGAAAATCCATATCCCTCTCAGGGTTTGAACCCACGCGGAGAGGGGCCATGTGATTTCAAGTTCTGTACTCCAACCACTAGGCCATGGAGGCCCCCTGTACAGGTATAAGAGAAGGCTTAAGGCGTAGACGAGGGTTATACAGGACTAGTCTGTACGGGTATTAGAAGGGAATAGACGTGGTGGAAAAGTGAAGTGACAAGCCAGACGCTGAACAGGCGAGTGGCGTGGTAGATTTCAGAGGAATGTGACGAAAAAGCGAGATGTTAAAGGACGAAACGCTTTAGGGTCAAACAGCATCGAGCCAGCATCGAGAAACAGCAGACCAATCTTTTTCAGGAAACTTTAATTTAATTGGAAAAGTTCAGAGGTCCGTTTCATTAAATGTCTTAAGTGCACTTAGCTAAGAGCGATTAAAATCACACTTATGACGGTTCTAATGTGCTTTTCAGCAAACAATCGCAACTGCTTATGATGATCATAAGTTAGGAGCAAAATCAAAACGCTCGCAACTATCTCATATTTACCAAAATGACCGGTATAACGCAAACTTTACCGCATTGTACGGGAATTAAGGCATATCCTAACTTTCCATTTGAATAGTTTAAACCTTGATTCAAAAATATATGTCATTTAATGCACTACATTTACGGGTTATCATAAAAATAAGGCATAAAAAGGAACAAAAACATAGAAAAAATTTGGTTGCATGATGATTTTCCAACACCGACATGGCTAAACATAAAATGCGTGATACTGGTATACCGTGACTTGACATTTTTTCGGACCCTCGCTTCGCATATTTACAACTTGTTTAGAGGTGAACCAGTACATATTGTCTCGTGTCTTACTGTTTAAAAACGATAATGTACATGTGCGAATGGAATAATCCAGGTTGTGTAATTCTAGATCATTTATAAACAGTATATTTATCTTGTTCTGAGTGAAATAAAATCTTTCAAAATCTTAGAAAATGGCCGCCATTCTGTGACGTATTCGCACTTAAGACAGCCTCTCTTAGAGTTAATAGCGCTTTTCGCTCGTTACTTCTAAAAGCGAAAATTGATGAAACGCGCCTGAGAGAGAAAATCTGACTTAAGAGCGAAATCGCACTTATGATCGTTAATGAAATGGGCAACATAAATTTGGAATAACACACAGACATTTAAGACTTATAAGGATCTTCTCAAGACAAAACATAATTTAAACAGAATGTACTAGAAATTGTTAGATTTGTGTAACTTTAGATTGCATGCTTAGAAGTATAAGATAATCGTTATCAAATATATCCTTGTAAACATCAAAGCAGTATTTGTGATTTGCAGAAGCCCCAATTTTAAAGTCTTTTCGGTTCCATCTGAACCAACATTGTGACAATTTTGTCCAGTCTATTAGTCCTGTAAACCAATGACCTGATTACAAAAACAACTTCCCGGCTTCATGTGTTTATTTTCTATTGGTCTATCCAAGGAATTGGAACCATTGCACATTAACCCTTTTCCAAACAACAAATTTTCATCTGTCCCAAATTCAAAGAGTTTGAAGACGACATTTCAAAATGTGATGAAATTGGAATATAATCTTCTGATAGGCCAGAAAACAATGTGGGAAAAGGAAAATTTCTCGCCACAAGCAACTTCACCTTTTCCCTCAATGTTTTCTAAAGTCGTGTGCAACAAAGTGGTCAAATGTCGTTATTGTTTGAGAAACGGTTAAAGAGGTATCCGGGAGTAACCACTGCAAATGTAAATATATAATTGTAATAACTATGAGCCTATGTGCTTAATGTTGAAATAAAATTATGTTATGTTATGTTATGTTATATGTATTTCTTCATAAAATTATGATACTTTGTGATAGTCACATATATGTATTTCTTCATAAAATTATGATACTTTGTGATAGTCACATATATATATTTCTTCATAAAATTATGATACTTTGTGATAGTCACACATATATGTATTTCTTCATAAAATTATGATACTTTGTGATAGTCACATATATGTATTTCTTCATAAAATCATGATACTTTGTGATAGTCACATATATGTATTTCTTCATAAAATCATGATACTTTGTGATAGTCACATATATGTATTTCTTCATAAAATTATGATACTTTGTGATATTCACATATATGTATTTCTTCATAAAATCATGATACTTTGTGATAGTCACATATATGTATTTCTTCATAAAATTATGATACTTTGTGATAGTCACATATATGTATTTCTTCATAAAATTATGATACTTTGTGATAGTCACACACATATATGTTTTTCTTCATAAAATTTTGATACTTTGTGATAGTCACATATAAGTATTTCTTCATAAAATTATGATACTTTGTGATAGACACATATATGTATTTCTTCATAAAATTATGATACTTTGTGATAGTCACACATATATGTATTTCTTCATAAAATTATGATACTTTGTGATAGTCACACATATATGTATTTCTTCATAAAATTATGATACTTTGTGATAGTCACATATATGTATTTCTTCATAAAATTATGATACTTTGTGATAGTCACATATATGTATTTCTTCATAAAATTATGATACTTTGTGATAGTCACATATATATATTTCTTCATAAAATTATGATACTTTGTGATAGTCACACATATATGTATTTCTTCATAAAATTATGATACTTTGTGATAGTCACATATATGTATTTCTTCATAAAATTATGATACTTTGTGATAGTCACATATATGTATTTCTTCATAAAATTATGATTCTTTGTGATAGTCACATATATGTATTTCTTCATAAAATTATGATACTTTGTGATAGTCACATATATGTATTTCTTCATAAAATTATGATACTTTGTGATAGTCATATATATGTATTTCTTCATAAAATTATGATACTTTGTGATAGTCACATATATGTATTTCTTCATAAAATTATGATACTTTGTGATAGTCACACATATATGTATTTCTTCATAAAATTATGATACTTTGTGATAGTCACATATATGTATTTCTTCATAAAATTATGATACTTTGTGATAGTCACATATATGTATTTCTTCATAAAATTATGATTCTTTGTGATAGTCACATATATGTATTTCTTCATAAAATTATGATACTTTGTGATAGTCACATATATGTATTTCTTCATAAAATTATGATACTTTGTGATAGTCACATATATGTATTTCTTCATAAAATTATGATACTTTGTGATAGTCACACATATATGTATTTCTTCATAAAATTATGATACTTTGTGATAGTCACACATATATGTATTTCTTATTAAAATTATGATACTTTGTTATAGTCACATATATGTATTTCTTCATAAAATTATGATACTTTGTGATAGTCACATATATGTATTTCTTCATAAAATTATGATACTTTGTGATAGTCACATATATGTATTTCTTCATAAAATTATGATTCTTTGTGATAGTCACATATATGTATTTCTTCATAAAATTATGATACTTTGTGATAGTCATATATGTATTTCTTCATAACATTATATTATATTATATATTACTTTTTATGATAGTCACATACATATTTCTTTATAACATTAGGATATTTTGTGAGAGTCACATATATGTATTTCTTCATAACATGATGTTTTGTGAAAGTCACATATATGTATTTCTTCATAACATGATGTTTTGTGAAAGTCACATATATGTATTTCTTCATAACATGATCTTTTGTGAGTCACATATATGTATTTCTTCTTAAAATGATGTTTTGTGAAAGTCACATATATGTATTTCTTCTTAAAATGATGTTTTGTGAAAGTCACATATGTATTTCTTCATAACATTATGATGTTTTGTGGTCACAGTCAAAGTTAAAATCAACATCAGATAACAATAATGAAAATACAGGGCATATGAGGTATTGGATTGAAGGCATTGTAACAAATGAAAGAAAAATGCTCAAAATGAGCAATTTCTCTCTTTGCCACATTTTTCCATAAAATATTCTGCTGCAGTTATATCAAAACAACCATACATAAAGAAATAGGTTGACTTGATAATAAGAAAGTAGTTTTTCTCTACACATAAACTGTATCATCTGATAATGATATCATAATTATGACAAAAGGAGAAACTACATGATGTAAGCATTTCTTTCCATCTATTACAATGCTTTCCAAAAGTATAGATTTTTACTTGTGACATAGTGAACAGCTCTAAGGTTGTTGAGGTCACATGAACAAAAACATTTACAATATTCAAGTATTTTGTTCTGTGAATAACCCTTTCCTTTATCAAGTAATTAGCTTACTAGGGTGTTAAAACCATGTCAACAATTTTTCAGTTATGTTACGGCTTACATGAATTGACCAGTACTAGGCTAAGGGTCAGAAGTGATTTGCCAAAGGACTATCCCACAAAATCAGAGGTGTTGGTGGGGCGTGAACCTAGGACCCCCTGAATTCTTACAAATAGTTTGCATAAGGCAACATTACCAAAAAATCATTAAAGGAAAGAAAAATACCAATGAAAAACTAAAATAATCACTTAATGAAAGTTAAATGATTGTTATGATATGGGGGTATTGCTCAACATTAGCAAACTCTCCTTCATAAATTCTTATCTTTATGTTGATACACTGCATTGGCAATTGAATTCTTGTGAATACGGACAAAGGTTAAAAACATAGCGGCTAATCCAAAATACTTGTTGAAAAATAAAAAAATGAATTCTCACGATGAGAAAATTCTTCATAAGCAAAAATGTTTTCAACAAGTAAGATGTTGAATCAAGATACAGTGATTGTCAGATGGTAACCTTTCTCCCTTTTAGAAAAGGCAAAGTCACAGCTTTCTTTTTTATGAGCAAAACATTTCATAATTGGTAAATAATCAGTAAAACCATTCTGACCCAAGGGGAATTTAAACAATTTGGAACAAGTTCTCCTTTTGTCAGATTGTTTCGAATAGCTTCTTCTGTAAAAGCCATCAAAGTTGTTTGTATTTATATATGGAAAACAGTTTAATAATCCCAGTTTGAAAAAGAAAACTTACACTTACCACTGTTAGCAGGGAAAGAAGCCTTTCACAGAAGCCCAATCTAGTCCAGCAGTTCCATCTCTCCTCCTCAACTGTTACTGATGTATAAAGGAAGGCTCCGACTTGGCTCCTCCTAATCAGAACTTCATCTCTAACATTTTCGAGTGAGAGGATTCCATTCAGATGTCAGTTAAGGTACCTGTAAATATGAAACGATCTCCTTCAGAATTTAAAACTGAGCCTTTACATACTGATGGGAGAAGACCCCAAACTTGACTCAAGGCAAACAGAACCATCCGCATTCAGTAAGTCAACTTGAAAACCACCTCTCATGAAAATTCCAATAACGGCGATTAAAGATTGGACAAATCGCCGTATTTTTTCAAAGATTGCCCACATTTTCTACATGCATGCGAGAAAAATCACACATCTGTTATCCATATAACTAACTAATAAACATTTTGATTGTTAAAAATGCGCTCAGCTGTTAAAATGTGCTCAGCGTATTTGTGACCACTAGTTAGTTTTCCAATACGGCTGAATAAACTTTAAGTAGCCAACTTTTGACAGACAGCTAAGGTTAAATAAATTGTATGAAAATTTCGTCTAAACTTAGCAAGGGAGGTAAATCTTCCGGGAAAACACGCTGTTTACTGATGCAAACTTCTTTGATCAAGCATGTCTACGAAGCAGCTAACGGACTTCTATAAAAAAAAACCTGAACCCTCAGCGAACATCTTTTGATAATTGATATAATATAACGGTCGTTAACTGTAAACTGAGTTTGGGGAATCATTATAGACTAATACCACAAGGATTCGTAGTAAGGGTACTTTTGAGTGATGAGTTTAATAATTGCATTTAATAATCACACCCTTAATTTTAAAAATTCCCCCCTTATATTCAAAGTAAGGGGCAAAAGTTTTTGCCCCATCTTTTGGATTTCTAGAATAGACACTGAAGATGTATCCGAGAGTAGTCACTGCGCACATAAACCACACAATGTCATGATGTCACTTTCCATTACTTGTTATAAATTTACTTCATTATTTTGTGTTGGATTTTGATTAAAGTTTATCTTTTGATAAAACAAATAATTACTTTTTAAGTGTCACAATCAATCATAAATCGCCATTTAAGATCTCATTGCGAAAGAGAAGTCGGGTTGCTGTGTTTCAAAACATTCAGAAGCTACCGGTATCAAGTATTTTGCCAAGTCACATGTACCTTAGTGTGAAAATTGTGTAACTGAAGTCATTCTTGCTGATTCAGACAAAACACTTCAGTGTCCTTTTACTCAGAAACGAGTATGGTAAGGCCTACATTTTTTCTTATATTTTCTATTAGGATACCCAATTAGCAAATTAAATTAGAAATATGGATGAATTCTTACATTAAGAATATTTTTTAACTTCCAAAAATGTCAAAAGTTTGTCTGTTTATCGACTTTTTGGTTAAGCTTTTAGTCACAAATTTAATCATATTTCCTCTGAATGAACTGATCTTTATATCTGTTGTATTATACAGAACTCAATGAATAACAATTTATTGATGATAATTGTCTAAACATCATTTTTTACAGAAATACACAGTAATCATGGCCTTTGAAAAAGCTACATTGTGAGAAAATGAGCAGGATGACCATTATTTTTTAAACAAGATTCTTGTTCCATGTATTACATAGAACATAATTATGTACAAAAAAGGAAACAATTATCTGCATAAAATCTGACTCCAGGATATGTTTCAAATCTATCTGAGAAATATAAAAAAAAGATATGAACTTTTACTTACCAGAATAGGAAAATAGTTTGGAGAAGTTTGGGATTCCATTCCAGTGTACTGTCTTATTCAGCTGATTATGATTCTTCTTCAATTGTGACTGATGTTTAGAGGTTGGCTTAAACCTTCATAAAGTTTCTGCATTTCACAACTTCATCTAACACACATTGGAAACAGTGGGTTCAAACAAGGTATTGGATAACAAATCTGTAAAAAGATAAGTAAATTTCTAAGAAACTGCTTCATTCTATGATTTGTGGTCTTAATATCATTCAGTTGGTTTGCTATGGGGTTTTACACCAGTTGCAGCTGTTTTTCGAATCTTGTCACAAGCAATTCTCCTTTAGTCACAATGGCTTTTAAATGACAAAGAAAACACTTAGTTGCTACTTTAATGTCACCTGTTGTTGCTTTCAATTTTGAACAATCACACTTTTGAAACTGACCCTCATTCATTTCCCCTTTCCCTACTCTCACAGCAACACTAAGGTTTTATTTATTTATTTTTTATCTGAAAATTAGACAATCAGGCAGGCACATTTTTATTCGGAAACTCCTACTGCAGGAAAGATTCACATGGATGGGGCATATCAGCATCTTTTGTAAGCTTTTTTTAATATCATTTAGAGGTAAAGCTAAGCCATTTAGTAAGTGTTAGCATAAATTATGCTGTTGGGGACATGCTCTCTTGGGAACATTTCAGTTCTTGTTATCCATCTGGTGCAATGTAAGCAGGGCTTTTTTACCTTATATAACAGACTCCCATATTAGGCACCTTCCCAATTGGAAATTTCTTAAAAATCATGCAGTTTTCCAAAAAAATCAGTCATAACAGGTTTTAGGCTTCCCAATTCAGCAATTGTAGCGATCAAATTTCCCAAATTCAACAGGCTTGGGCCTCTTCCCAATTGAAAGAAAAAAAGCCCTGGTAAGTGTTTCAAACAAGCCAATAGACAGACATTTACAAGTATTCAGAGAAAAAGTACACAAGACACTCAATTCAGACCTACATATATTGCAGACCATCCATGTGAAATTTATAAAAGCTTGTACAAAACATCTCCCAGTTCAATTGTAATTCATTGAAACTGTTTTTGGACTTATTTCTTTGGCTATTTTTTCATTTTCTAGGAACAATGATGATCTACCAACTGTTTATTCTTTGTAAAGATACAGTCAACTCGACAGTTCCTGATCACTAATAGATAATAGATCGTTTTTTCTTGTATTAAGCCATTTACTGTAGAAATCAACACATGAATTTAACAAAAATATCTTCCTCTGTCTATTCATACCAATGATTTACCGCTTTTATTTACAATTTTTCAGTTTTTGAAGAAAACAAGATCGGGGTCATCGCGACAGTTTCGGATCAAATGTGACAGTTCCGAATCACGTTAATTGTCAAATCATTTATTGTAAAAAGGGTTATTTTCACAAAGAGACAATTAAAACAGAAAACAATATCATCAATTAATACTTCATTTTCATCAAACACATGTCACATGCGATTTCTCTTTAAAGAATTATTTAACTTTTTCCTTTTAAGAGCATACGAGAATGACCAAAAGTAATGTTGAGACAACCCCCATAATAATCAAAGAGGTGATCCAAAACTGTCGAGTTCACCTGCCTTCATTCATCATTCAATTATTTATTCCCAGACCCGTATTAGTGTGAAAATTTTGCATAAATACATTCTATTATAATTTTTCTTACAAATGATGTAAATTTTTAGTGCACATTATCTTTTTAAATGAGCGTCTAAATCTCAAAAAAAATAATATCATTGAAATCAGGTCAACTTCCGGTGACTTGTCTCGGTCTTAATTAACTGTTCCAATTGATTGTGATGGCTTGGACAGAAGTGGAAATGTCATCTTGGTTTTGTCAAGAGCTAAATGAATATGCTAAATGACCGTTAAGTTTTTAAGGCCAGAGTTTCTTCGCATTCATAGAAATTTGAGAACAAACATAAGATGATCCAGAACTGTTGATGATCCGAAACTGTCGAGTTGACTGTATATATGCACGACACTACAATTGGCAATTATTGTTGAATCTGATCTTATGGTTTACTATCAGTGGCTAGATTAGAAGGCAGTTGGTCAATTGGAGATAAGCCTCAGAAATTTGATACATTTGGAAGGCCATATCTGCTAATTGTTGCTGAACCTCTTAGTTGTGGTTGAAAATGGTACACGAGTTTTTACAAAGTGCATACCCCACCCACACATTCAAAGCAAAGAAATTTAGTTGCTGTTGACAAACTGTTTACATTCTGAATTATTGTTATCGAAGCGTGTTTAGTGATTTAAGGCAAACGTTAAAACAAAAAAATGGGAGCTATAGTAGTGTTAAGTGATAAGTAAACGCTAAACTTTTACCTTTTGGGAACAATAGAGCCTTGACATCGTGCTTCCTAATCCCTCATTTTCCTTATAAAGCTAACGGCACATTATTTTCGTATTAGTCGACACTGAAATTAAATAGGATATTGAAGAAATCATAAATGTTGTTAGTATAATTACATTTTCGATCAATTCAATAATAATTAACAGGCAATTGATTCGAGTATAACTTTGAATTCGAACATTTCACGCGGTTATTAAGCAGATCACGGAAATACCCGAGTAGTTACGATTGGGATGGCTGATGATTCCGGAATTTGCCTGAGATTGCTGTTTCCAAATGAAGAGTTAGCACTGTTTCTACATTACAAAGAGTTGTTTTGTAGGTAACAACACATTTCTACCATTGCTATTTTTCTCTTTTCGAGCGTTTTTTAATCCCGATGCAGAGCCTTCATTGCCAAATGGTTAGAGTACAAACCTTGAAATCTCACGGTCATCTCCGCGAGGGTTCAAATCTCGGTGACGGCATTTGGATTTTCACGGAATGTAGTCTTTCGAGTGACTCAAGAAATACTGATGGCTTAACTCGACTTTGTCAGCCTATGTAGAGACATAGATAAATGTCTCTGGTCTATGTGGGCAATTGACCTTACGACAGACTTTGATTGACAGCTAGAACTGACCAATCAGCGAACACTTCGGTTGCTATCCGCCATTTTCTCCGACACGCTGTGCAACTCCGTCAACACATAGCACTATTGTGCTGTCGTTTTTCTTCGTCAATACTGCTTAAGATATTGTTTAAGTACTTATTTTAGAGAAATTAAGTGTAAGGAGAGACTTGAGGGTGAAGTAGAGTTTATCCCGTTTCCAAAATCTGTCACATATATTGTGAAATGACTGAGATCTACACGCAATTAGTAAATATATGCAAACAGTTAATTTATAAAACGATGTAAAGAATAGAAGTATGAACTATAATTTTCTTTCTTTTTTTCTTTCACATGTTAGTAAATTTTTATTTTTGTCTTTTATTTTCGTTTGAAAATGAAGAATTGTTGTTTTTAAAAAACGGAATTGACACATAATGACGAATGTTATTAGTTGCATTTGATAATGAATCAAATGTTAACTAAAAATACAATATTGATCGATAATGTTGTGAGAGGACATGGTTTCCAGTTGGATATATACAAATTCTTCAAATTGGATTTTAATCAATTGATTTTGTTTTTAAATGGACTTTAAGAGCACCTTAAACAATTAATTAACTTTCTTATTATAGCCCATCAATCCACCTACCTGTAATGATCGCTGTATCGTATCCAAATTTAAAAGCTATCAAAAACAAAACAAATCCATAGCTCCTTGTTGCAACTTTATCCGAATACCTTAAAGAATCTAATGTTGCTGTAATATGTTGTAAAACACACTCTTGGTGGACAGTGGTTGATAACAAAGACCGCCGATCGGCTAAACAATAAAGCGTTTGTGACTTGACCATAAAGTGCAATTGTGTCAGATTGATGTTAATTAGCGTCGAAACCCTTAATCCTTTTTAACAATCGAGGTTTGTTAACCCTTAACAAATAATAACTACATTTGACTACTTTGTTACAGACAACTAGGGAAAATATTGTGGGAAAAGGAGAAATTGCTCTTAACGAGCAAGTTATCCTTTTCCAACAATATGGTCTGCCCTATCAGAAAAGTATTAATTCATCATATTCATTTAAATGACGTCTGCAAACTCTTTAAATTTTGAACAATTGAAAATATTTCGTTTGGTAAAATGACCCTTAGTTCGTAATCAAGTAGCAAAACCGACAACCATCCATTAAGTAGCATACAAAAGATTATGTTCAAAAGTCTTGATTATTAACTTATTTGACAACAAAATAGTGATTGTTCCTATCAGCAATTGTTTAACACCATAATCTCAACATGACCAACACTATAATACCATTTTCAACATGACAAAATTGGCAGGTCTGCGTTTTGAATCATTCAGGATATACGCCGATTTAGTAAAATAAAAATTTAAACCGTTTAAGAATCAAAATGAGATAATTTTGTTCGTAACCTGCAAATTAACTATTTTGAAGGAGTATGAAATACGGTCATTTTGAAGGTCAGGTCGAACCAGTGCCGAACGGACCAATGTCGTTCGAATCCGAGTCTGATCGGACTTTGGACGGATCGTGTTTGGTGCCGATCGGACCTACACTGCTTGGGTAAATAACTCCCCCAACGCCATAGAGATATATAACAGAGCTGTTATAAATGTCTCCGCTAACGCTCAAAATAAACCATCTTCTTTACAAATTGCCATGCTATATGTACATATTATCCAGCAATGAAGGCAGGTGCTTATTTTGTAAGAATATTTCCGATTTTAGATAAGAATATCCGAAAGCATCGGCAATGTCAAACAGGGATCCTAGATTGTGCATTGACGCTATTTCACTCAGAATGTCGGAGAAAATTAGAGTGACCTCCCCTATTTACGGTGGGCGTGGTTAACTGCTCTGTGTCGTAAGGTCAATTTAGTATGGGGTCCTCCTCCATCATTAAACCCAATCTGAACACATCGGGTTTATCCAATGAAAACACAGCTCACGGAAATACCCGAGTATTTCCGATTGCATTAAACCTTAAAATGCTGGGTAATTTTCAAAAAATAGATTTTTGTGTCGCCTGCTTTCTAAAACCTTAAATATCTGCTTAATTTTGATGAATGAAGATACTAAGAGTAGCAAACAGTTTAGATCACAGGCCACCCGCCAATTTACTTGAATAAAGAATCGGGCGTCGCAATGAACATGGAATATTGTTGACGCGATACAAAACCCATATGTATACATAAACAGATACATAAATAGATACATAAAAAAACACATTTGTCATGTAGCATCCGGAGATTGTCAATATTACGTCATCCAACTGTATACGAACAATTATAGTTGAATTGGAAAGCAGACAGAAGCGAAATGATATCACTATTGGGAAAATATCAGGAGCATGGATGGGTGTATTGACCACTGTTATAATACTGAAAAAGTAATGAAAAGTCGCAATTCAACTTATACTTCTGTACATCTCGGGCGCACAAGTAGAGTGCCTATAATGGCCTACTTCCTATATCGGCACCTTCACTGCACCAACAATAACCTGCTTCATTTTATTTCATTTTCGGCTAAGAATACAATAATTTCTACGGGATATGTAGGGATGATTGTTGCTTGTTTACTTTAAAGATACAACCTATTTCTCTGTTATCTAAGATCTTTTCTGAAAGAATCGGGAAAGAAATTGATCATCATTGGGGCAGGGATGTGTTTCGTCAGTTTGGATTTGATAACCTTTTCGTTTGTACTGTCATGATTTATGTGAGGCTGACAATACTTATTATTTGCGTTCGTTTCGTTTGTATATCGATGATGTTTATACGTCTGGACATGTTTTTCAATAAAAGAAAAATAAGAGCTGGTAATGTTGTCGGGGTCAAGATAGGGGGGGGGGGGGCGCATTATATAACCTTAACATGTGATTCGGAGCCAAGAAAGCTTATGGTATTTGGTGAGTAAACAAGGCAATATGTTTATTGGCGACATTGGTGCAGAGCGTCGAACCAAGGGTCCAGCCAGGGATCGATCCCCGTTAGGCGAGGTGAAAATTGCCGGGACTTACTCACAAGTCAGCACGAATAATAGCTTAGTATCCAGGAAGCAGTCATTGGGAGTGGATTGAATAAGCTTCAAGCTTCCGTCACAAAATATCAAATAAACAAGCTTAAACTAATACGTTTTCCGGGAAAGCATCCGACCTAGAGACCCCAAAAACCACAACCACAACCATCGACACAACAAGGTAGATAGATAGATATATTTTATTTGACCACCACTTATGTGTATAGTCATTTTTACAATACATATAAACATACAATATATACTTGTCAATAATCAAAGTACAATTACATACAATTTAAATAATTACTTCTATATCAATGTGGATAAACTATATTAATAATTAAGTCATATTATGATACGGAAGCGATAGAAGATACGCGGAAGTAGATCTAGAGTAGGAAAGAATATACATCTGTTTTCGCAGCCAATTAGGTTTTGTAAAATAACGTACTTAAATGGGAAACTAACCCGTGTGTACTTTTAGGTTCATGCACTAATTGTTATTACTTCCCCCAAAATCGGTCATATACGTGTGGATATCATTCTTTTTAACCCTTTCCCAAACATTAACGACATTTGACCACTTTGTTGCAAACGACTTTAGATAACATTGTGGGAAAAGGAAAAATTGCTCGTCACGAGCAATTTTTCCTTTTCCCGCAATGTTTTCTGCCCTATCAGAAGATTATTTTCCAATTTCATCGCATTTTGAAATGTCGTCTGCAAACTCTTTCAATTTGGGACAGTTGAAAATGTTTGGTTTGGGTAAGGGCTAACAAGGTGTGTTTGTTAATTCATGATTCATTATCCGTTTCTTTTTTTGTTTTTTTTTTGTTGTTGTTGACAAGTATAAAGTATAAACATGCAACCTTTTGAAGGTGCGCTTTAAAGCTTTGTTTACGTGTTGACCCTTTATAAAACAGGACTGAAACAGAACAGTCCAAAGCAATAGTGAAGGTTTTATTGTAGAGAAGGATACGGGTAATCCATTGCTGGTATTCCTTATCTATTGTATCTTAAAATGCTCAAGCATTATAATCTAACGAAGATTCCATGTCCTTTATGTTTTCTATTTTCTTTCATTACAATTATTGATGATCATAGTCTGAACATTATTTTTTTAAAGAAATACAGAACAATGGCCTTTGAAAAGGCTACATTGTGAAAAAACGAGCATGGTGACCCCTTATTTTTGTTTTATGTATTCCAGAGAGCCTATGTACATAGAAGGAAAGAATCTTTGTGTAGGATCTTAATCCAGGATATGTTTAACATAGCATTTTGATTAATTGCAAATATACACTACATTAAGACTTTTCACTAGAATGGTCTGTTTCTTAAATGTATGTTATTTAGTTTAAACATATTTTATTCAATGAAAAAAAACCCACCATTATATACATTATAAACAATTTTGTGAAACGGATTGGAACGAAAGCTAAAAGCTTTAGTTTTTGTAATTTAGATGATATATGCCTGTACTTTTCGGCATGAAGCCTTTTTACCATAATAAATTATCAATCTATATCCTTTTATCTATGTATTTGAATAAGCTCTTTAACATCATGAGCTCTTCTGCTGATCCATGTATTTTTGTCATGTACAATTTTTGTATTGCTATATAACATGTTATGTTTATTATGCAATAAAATCTAGTTATAGTTATAAGGTTCCTCTCCTTATGTTATTTGAGTATCAATAGCCCTTTATCCTCCTTTTTCATTAAAATGTATAGCTACATATTTGCCATCTACGATAATTTCAGGCTTTTTCGACAACGTTCGGGGATACAGAGGCTATGTGTCCGCGAGGAAATGACCAAGCAAGGAATCGCGCTTACAGCTTACGATCCCACACGATGCAGAGGCGGAAGATGATACAACTTGTAATAAGGAAGTATGCATTTAGCCAATCGGGTGTGTGAAATCACGGAACGTTAAAGTCGCTCGGGTGTATTGTATCTAAACACTAGTTATTATTCTTTCCTTTCTTTCTTATACATTGATATCCTCTTTGACTATGAGATATAGTGAATTGTGATTGTCTGTTATTTACTGTCGTTTTTCTAAATCATTTTCGTTACATCGTAAGATTTGTGTTCGTTTGACTCATCACTAGCATAAATGTGGATGCATGCACAATGGATTCCGCATAGACCAGTCATTTTTATAAAGACAAATATTGTCAAAAACCAGATTTTACAAGCGATTTCTACTATCGATAACGTAGTTCACGGTAAAGAAATCACTTGTAACACGCAGCTTTGTACATTTGTCACAACAAAACAAAAGAACCACTGGCATCATGTCGTCTGCTGTTGTTTTCATTTTGAACAAGGCAAGAAAATCAATAAGACGAACATGCGGATCGACTGTTTACACTGATGAGTCAATGCCTTACGATTTGGTGCCTCAAGTCGATCACGTTTACTGCAGAAGACTTATGTATCCATTGTGACAAAATGAGTTTTTTTCCTTAAACCCATTACCAAACCATAACGAAATTTGACCAGTTTGTTGCAGGCGGCTCTGGAAAACATTGTGAGAAAAGGAGAAATCGTTGCTCTAAACGAGCATTTCTCCTTTTCCCACAATGTTTTTTGACCTATCAGAAGATTGTTTATCAATTTCATGACATTTTGAAATGTCGTCTGCAAACTCTTTCAACTTTGGGACAGTCGAAAATTTAACAT